>SJYV01009358.1:168265-317186 GCA_006410875.1 Neotragus pygmaeus | reverse complement strand
GCAGGGAATTATATTCAATATCTTATAATAACCTATAGTGTAAGAGAATGTAAAAAATAATGTATTTATATATTCTTTTATATATATATATATATATATATGAATCACTTTGCTATATACCTGAAACATACCATAAAATTTCAATAAAAAATTTTAAAACAGTAAAAAATTTAAAAACTGAAAAAAGTAAAAAAGGAGTAATGTTACAAGAGCTTAATTTATTCATTGAGTAAACAAATGATTATTTTATTAACTTTGTATTTTACATTGGAGTATAGCCAGCTAGCAATGTTGTGATAGTTTCAGGAGCACAGCAGAGTGACTCAGCCATATAGACACTCATATCTATTTTCCCCCTGACTGCCCTCCCATCCAGGCTGCCACATAACATTGAGCAGAGTTCCCTCTGCTTTGCATGCATGCATGCTCAGTCACTTCAGTTGTGACCAACTCTTTGCGACCCTATGGACTCTATGTAGCCCGCCAGGCTCCTCTGTATATAGGATTCTCCAGTCAAGACTACTGGAGTGGGCTGCCATGCCCTCCTCCAGGGAATCTTCCCAACCCAAGGATCAAACCCTGCCTCCCGTGTCTCTTGCAGTGGCAGGCAGATTCTTTACCACTGAGCCAATGGAGAGCCCTGTCTGTGCTAAGTAAATGTTAATGAGTAGGCAGTATTCTGAGGACACAGCATGTACAGAATGAACACAGTCCCTGCCCTCAGGAAGCTGACTGCCTGTTCATAGAGAGCGGGGATGAATGGACTTAGCATACGTTGTTGTATGTGTTGCATGAGAAGGCACCTGGGGCAGGGGAAAATGGGGGTCCCCTAACCATGCCTTTAAGACTCCTCAAAGTTTTCCCAGAAAAAAAAAGGGTCAAGCTGGGAGCCCAATCCACCCTGTCAAATATATAGGGATTTGTCAGACTTTGGGATAAAGAACACCTTGTGTAAAGGAATGCCTGGAAACAAGATCACTGAAAGAAATGCAACACGACAGAGAATGTTTGGGAAGTATGCTAGGAGTGACCGGCGAGGCAGGAGTAGCTGGGCCATTGGGGCTTTGCATGCCATCCTGAGGCACTGGACTGGATCCTACAGTGTAATTGGAAACAATTGCTTTTTAAACATGGATGAGACGTGATCAGAAGCAGGTCTGTGTAAGGAATATACTTACATTCCCGTTCTATCTCTGAAAGCTTTGTAACCCCAAAGTATGGTTTTTATGTATGTTTTAATTTGGCATGGGACTTGGGCTCAGATGTTTCAACTTATCTGAAGTCAAATGTCAATTCAAAATTACTGTTTACAGAGTAAGCTGCCTTTTTAGTTGGGATGTTTTCCCTTGCTGCCGTGCCCTAGGAAGCACCATAATCTCGGGTCTCTATTTAGACGTTCTGTAGTGGATGCCCTCCTCGTTTAGGATGTGAACACAGAGGTTCAAGTGATCCCACAAAAGGCAAATGCGAGGAATGTTTGTTCCTGTCACAAAATGTATTCCGGAGATGTGCAATTGCTGTCCAAAAATGTTTCTTAATTTCTCCTGTTGACATCTGCATGAGATCCTCACAGAAACACTGGGAACTAAAATGTTGTCTGCCGTATCACTAAACAAAAGAGGTTGCAGTCATGGAGCAATCACATTATAGCCACCCGGATGCTAAGCCCCGAAGGAGCTCAGGCTGGAGGCAGGATGCCCTCCATCTAGCAGTCAGTCACTGCAGTCACTCCTGACGGTGCCCCTGTGGAGATGCAGGGTGAGAATGCACAGCATATTGGCTCCGGATAGCTGAGGTGCTTATCACAGGAAACATTTCAACGAGCCCAAATTCTTGGATCTTCCCATACACGTCTGTGTTGGTTGCTCAGTCATGTCCGACTCTTTTGGGACCCCATGGACTGTAGGCCACCAGGCTCCTCTGTCCATGGGTTTTTCCAGGCAAGAATACTGGAGTGAGTTACCATTTCCTTCTCCAGGGGATCTTCCTGACCCAGGGATGGAACTCGGGTCTCCTGCACTGCAGGCAGATTCTTAACCACCTGAGCCTTCAGGGAAGCCGTACACGGGAAACGTCCCCCACATGGAAAAGTGATAAATTCCCTAACTTGAGATATCTACTTGTCTTTTTATTAACATTAATCTTCTGATGTTCTAACTACCTGGTCTTTTGTTGCAAAAACTTCTGTATATCCTGCCTCCCACTTGCCTCTTCAGAGAAGTCTCCCAGAATTATCTAAGAGGCTTTGTCCAAGTCTTAAGTCCTCAGATTTGTCCACTGAATAAAACATAACTCTCAGCTTTTAGGTTGTGCTTTTTTTTTCTCAGTTGACAATACTAACATGTTTATAACACTGCTGGTCCCTGTTTTAACAGAGAAGGTGGACCTCAGACTCGCTCTATCTATAGGCAGCCCCGAGGGAGAAGGGGAGCTTGGGGAGACTTCCGGAAAGGGAATCCTGAACTGGCCAAACCAGAAAGTTACAAAATGAGGGACTCAGATCTTTAAAGTGATAGTCATCACAAGGGAGTCAGAATCCCTTGTCTGTTCCGCTGGTGTCCTAAGGATTCAGCTCTCCTCTACGTTTCTTGGTTAAAGTGAATTACGGCAGTACCTCTGTGGGGAGAGAGAGTTTCTGGTTTTCCTGAAATATGAGATGAATTTCTAGGCTCATTCACTACAATAAAGTCTTGTCTTGAGTGTGTTTGGTGGATCCCGGGACTTCCCGTACGTGATTCTGGTGTGGAATGATGTTTTATCTTCAGCGGTGTTCTATATCTGCCTTCATAAGAAATCTTTTCTTGGCAGGAAAAGGTATTGTGTGTAAACCAAGACTGTCCTCAAGTTCCCTGCCCTGTTCCTCTCTCCCTTTTGACAATGATCTAAAGAATGCTTCTCCTGCATGCAGTGCAGGGAGCCTGGGAGCTGACCCCGGGATCTGAATTGGAGGTGTTTCAAACTAGCAATAGTAAGAATGATGCTTTTAAAGAGCAAACGTAAGTTTTGCAAGGATTGTACTGCTGACATACAGCAAGAATGGAATTTTTGAAAAAACTGAAGCTTGAATTAGAGAACAAATGACAGCAAGAGATACATAAAGACAAAGCTGCATCTCTACCTACATCTCCAAGGCTGAGAATATACCTGTGCACTGGTAAAGTTTTAGCTTCCAGAACATACTCTTTCTCTTTTAAATTCTGTCTTTTCAGAAATGTTAGATTTTTAAATTAAGTAAAAATTGAATCCCCGCCCCGAGGGACTAGTCTGAGCCCTGCACAGCCATTAGAATAGTCCTTAACTGACACTTGTCTTTAATCTAATAAATTCCTCTGCGGAGCTCTCAGTTTAGAAGGATTACAAGTGATACATCTATGGAAAATAAATACTAGGCCGTGGTTGTACTATATAAATTTATGAACTACCTGCCAAATAGCAAGGTCATTTGCAAAGGAAATTAATGTTTAAATGGCATCTACAGATTCTCTCCACTAATAGTATGAAGATGTTATTTCTTTTTTAAAATTATGATTTAGTTGGAGGTTAATTGCTTTACAATATTGTATTGGCCTCTGCTATACATCAACATGAATCAGCCACAGGTATACACATGTCCCCCTCTCTCCTGAACCCCCTTCCCATCTCCCACCCCATCCCNGGGAGGGATTGGGGCAGGAGGAGAAGGGGACGACCGAGGATGAGATGGCTGGATGGCATCACGGACTCAATGGACGTGAGTCTGAGTGAACTCCGGGAGATGGTGATGAACAGGGAGGCCTGGCGTGCTGCGATTCATGGGGTCACAAAGAGTCGGACATGACTGAGCGACTGAACTGAACTGAACCACAATTTCTGTATCCATTCATCTATTTATGGATATCAAGGTTGCTTCCATGTCCTAGCTATTGTAAAAAATGCTGCCACGAACACTGGGGTACATGTGTCTGTTTCAATTATGGTTTTCTCGGGGTATATACCCAGTAGTGGGATTGTTGGGTCATATGGTAGTGAATATGCTATTTCTATGTACACAGAATGCCCTCTGATTTTGGCAAAGATGGGTAGATTATATGAGTTTTCACAATAATTAGATATATATTTAAATCTCTATATACATCTTATGGATGGCTGTAAATCTTTGTGGATTCTAATCAATGATGCACTGGCAAATGTAAAACAACTTGATCTCCAAGAAATGAAGAAAGAGAGAGAAAGAGGGAGAGAGAGAAGAAGAAGAAGATGCTAAGGAGAAGAAAAAGAAGAAGGAGAAGGAGGAGGAGGAGGCAGAGGAGATGAGGAAGAGGAAGGCAGAGAGGGAAGAAGAGGAAGGCAGAGAGGGAGAAGGAGGGGAAGGAGGAGTGGGGAGGGAGGCAGGGGAGGAAGGAAGGAAGGAAGGAAAGGAGCAAGGGGGAAGGAAAGGAAGAAAGAAAGAGAATGGAAGAGATCCAAAGAGACGAGAAAGTTCTGTCTTGCAATTGTTTGCCAGCTCCCATGGTATAAACGCTCCCAGTATCGATGGTCTGTTTCAAACTATGTTTCAATGAGACATCACGGCATGCAGACCTGGGAGAGAGATGCACAGAGGATGAGATGGCTGGATGGCATCACAGACTCGATGGACGTGAGTCTGAGTGAACTCCGGGAGATGGTGTTCACTCCCTAACCCGAACCCTAACCTTAACCCTAACTGGCTTTTGCAAAAGTACAGTCTAGCTCCTGAATACCACTGGCTGTAGTAATTTCTCATGCTTCCACATCTGGCTGGGTAGTTCAGTGTGACAGGCCTGGGTTTTGTATAAGTAAATATATTTGAAATAATTTTAGATAATCTCTCTTTCTATCCCTCTCTCTCATGAAAAAATAGAAAAAGATAAAAGATTATGCTTACCTTACAGACTGGCTTGCAATTAAGTGAGACAATACGCATTTCACAAACGAGAACTAAGGCTTAGAGACATTTTTACAGATGACTGAGGTATCTGTAGATGACATCTGTAGATGGTGGAGTTGGGCCTGGAATCCAGGTTTGTCTGGTTCCATAGTCCATGATATTAAGTACTTTGCCAAATTGAGAAGCAAATCTAGACAGGTAATTCTAATTCTAGAATGAAAGTACATAAAATGAATATAGAGGGCAAGGAATTTGAATGTTGTCTTGGAGGGTAATATATAGAAAACCAATAACCAAACCCTTGAAAATGACCAAAAAGTGAAATGTCCAAACATCATTTTCTTTCCTTTTATGATTTTTTCTTTCAATTTTGAAGTACATTGATGATTAACTGGAATATAATGAATGCGGAGGCTGTATATTGAGACGTCTGAGACCATGTCTAGTTAGTTAGGCGAGTCTGTAGTCAACTTTCAAAACTTGGTGTTATTTTGACAGAAGAATGGATAAAGAAGAATGGCCTACTGCTCAGCCAGAGAAGAGAAGGAAACAGTGCCATTTGCAGCAACATGGATAGGTCTAAAGACTACCATACTAAGTGAACAACCAGAAAGAGAAAAACGAATACCATATGACGTCACTTACATGTGAAATCTAAAACATGATACAAATGAACTCATTTGTAGAACAGAAACAGACTCATAGACATAGAAAACAACCGGGGTTACCAAAGGGGAAAGGGGTGTGGAAGGGACAGATTAGGGGTTCGGGATTAGCAGAGGCAAGCTGCTATGTATAAAACAGATAATCAACAAGGTCCTATTGTATAGAACAGGGGACTATGTTAAATATCCTTTAATAGACGATAATGGAAAAGTATCTGAAAACGAGTATACATATATATATATGTATGCATAAATGTATACATATATATGTGTGTATATGAATATATATGTATTGTTATATGTGTGTATATATACAATATATACAACTGAATCACTTTGGTGTACACCAGAAACTAAAATAACATTGTCTTAATTAATAAACTATACTTTAATATAAAAAAACCTTGATAATACTTAATCAGAAAACACAAGGATAAGGCTTCAATACTGGGAATCTATGACTTTTTCAAAATATCCCTTGAACTTTGTTTGTATAAAGTTAATAAAACAGGTTGAAACAAATTGTCAAAGAACCATGCATTCCTTTCATCAGCTTGATACATATTGAGCATTGATTCCTAATTGTGTTGACAAGTTATTTGCCATTGCATCCAGAACATTGGAAGAGAACTTTGGAGTGCCCACTGATTTTTGTGGAAAGTTTTTTGTCCCCCCAATTAGGAAGCTTTTGATGCACAGAAGTCTGCAGAAGGAAAAAAATACATTTCTTTGGATAAAACAATATCCTGGCCTTTGGTGATTTCTCTTGGATAGTAAAGAAGAGAAGCTATTCAATATTTTATGAGATTGGTCTGAAAATGAAAGACTGCTTATTTATGTAAAGAAAGTCCATGCTATTTAAAGATTACTACTTAGTATTCAAACCATTAAACATATTGCCAAATAATCTTATATAAAGTAATTAGAATGCCTATGAATACATTTAAAATGTAGAGAAAGTTTTACTTTCTCTTTGAAATATAATGAAAAAACAATAAAACTGCTTTGTAATTTATGGACAGTGAAATTGGGCAGTACCTTTCTGTTTTTGTTTTTAATATTTTTATTGAAGTATAGTTGATTTGGCCACCTGATGAGAAGAACTGACTCATTTGAAAAGACCCTGATGCTGGGAAAGGTTGAAGGCAGGAGGAGAAGGGGACGACAGAGGACGAGATGTTTGGATGGCATAACTGACTCAATGGACATGAGTTTGAGTAAACTCCAGGAGTTGGTGACAGGGAGGCCTGGTGTGCCATAGTACATGGGGTCGCAAAGAGTCAGACACGACTGGGTAACTGAACTGAACGGATAGTTGATTTACAATGTTTCAGGTATTTAGCAAAATGATTCAATTATAGCTCACCTCCTATTACAAGCACATCAAAATCACCACTATCTGCAGAACAACCATCGAAGAAAAAGACTGGAACCTACTAAATAGATCTTCTACAATAAAGACATAAAGAAGGAACCACAATGAGACAGGTGGGAGGGGTGAAGTCATGATATAATCCAACCCCATATCCCTGAGTGGTGACCCACAAACTGAAAAAGGGTTACACTGTAGAGGTTCTCCCACAGAATGAGAATTCTGAGCCCCATGTTGGGCTCCCCAGCCTGGGAGGTCCATGATGAAGGGAACAAGCCCCCAGAGAGTTTGGCTTTGAAGGCCAGTAGGCCTTGATTGCAGGAGCCTCATGGGACTGGGGAAGACAGTGACTTCACTCTTAAAGGGCTACACAAGCTTTCACACAAAAGCAGTAACTTGAGAGGAGCCTCCTGGCCTTGGAAATCCTCCCAGGGGGGCAGAGAGTGGCTGCAGCTCACCCCAGGGTCATAGACATGGGTGCCAGACATACTGGGGAACATGCAACCTCATGAACACTGCTGGTGGCTGCCATCTTGATTATTAGCGCTAATACCTGGCTCCATCCAAGTGGAATAGAAGGGAGGCAAGGAAACCTTTAGAGTGGTATCCAGGCATTAAGGTTTAAAAAGCCGAACAATTAAAGGATTTTCTCCAAATGGATGTCTTAATCATAAAAGCCAATAGCTGCAAGCTCTAGGGCTTAAAACAAGCAAACAAAACCCCTTTTGATTATACTTGGCAGCCAGATTAGCTTTCGTAAAACAGCGTTACAGTTGCAGCTCCTTTCGATTTACTCGTAATCGTGTAATTTCTAGTGACCAGAACAAGCGTGCCTTTGATACGTGTTACCCAACGGCTACTATGTGCACTGTCCAGGGGTCCCGGACGTGCTGTGAGTTTGCCATGTCTTTTGCCGCCTAGTGTGCGGGCTTCTCCACTCAGTCATCTGTAGGGACACCTGTAACTAATATAACACTGTTAATCAACTATACTTCAGTTACAAAAAAAGAAAAAAAAATCTGAACCGACACTTTATAAACAAAGATACACAAATGACCACCAAGTACATCAAAAAGTGCGTAACTACTTAAGTCCACAGGGAAATGTGAATTTAAACCACATTAAGAGACCATTGCAAACCCATTAGAGTGACTAAAAGCAAAAAAACAAACAAACAAACAAAAAAAAACCCCAAAACTACAGCAAGTAGAAATCTCAAATAATGCTAGTGGGCCAGTAAAATGGTACAACAACTTTACACATAACATTTGGCAGATTCTCATAAAGTTAAAAAAATGTCTGTCATATGACCCAGCCATCTCAAGAGTAATTAAATATGTTTATCCTACAAGAATATCCATAGCAGATTTATTCATAATAGCCCCCAAAAAAAGATCTGAGAACAACTCAACGATCCAGTCAATGGACTACTATTGAACATTGAAAGGAAAGAGATTATTTTCCCCTTGTTATATGCAATGTCATGGACAAATTTTAAAAACATATTACTGAGTGAAAGAAGCCATACGTACTGTCTTACTCCATACATCGTGTGTGCACGTGCACTTAGCCATGTCTGACTCTTTGTGACCCCATGAACTGTGGCCCCCAGCCTCCTCTGTCTATGGAATTTCCAGGCAAGATTACTGGAGAGGGTTGCTATTTCCTTCTCCAGCGGATCTTCCCAACCTGGGGATCGAACCTGCATCTCTTGGCAGGTGGATTCTTTACCCTCTGAGTCACTGGGGAAATCCTACTCCATTTATAGAGAACTCTGAATTGATGAAAGAGAACAGATTAGTGTTTGCCAAGGGTTGTGACTGGTAGGGCTGACTACGAAGTGGCATGAGGGAACTTTTTTGGGGTGATGGAAATATTCTATGTCTTAATTGTGGTTATGATAATATAGATGTATATATTTGTCAGAACTCATTGAACTTTATACTTAGAATGGGTGCATTTTACTATATGTAAATCATACCTCAATAAAGATGTGAAAAACAGAAGAAAGTCTGTAGGGATAAGTTAATTCATGGGTGTGTGTGTGTGTGTGTGATTCACAAGCATGTGAGACAGGACCAAGATGTTACTTACCACGAGTATAGTTATCCCTTGCCCACTTTATTTAAACTTTTCGCCAAATCTCTCTTTTCCTTCTCCCCTGCCCCCAGACCTGGTTGCCCACAGTTATAAGTGAGTCATCTGAAAGGAAGATGAAGGCAGTGTCTAGCACGACATCTGTCGGATAAGTCTTCCCTATGTCTGTCTCCCTGGTCTTTTTCTCTGGTGTCACAATGCATCACTGCTCTCGTGGTAACAGATAATAGATTACAGTTCTACTGGTTCGCCACTTCCTTTATGCTCAAGACAATGAGGCCTGCCGAAGAAAGGACGGTTACTTGGGCAATCAGGTGGTTAGGCATAGCTAACAATCTTTACTTTTTAGGCTAATGACTGTACTGGCAAGTTTGTGAAACAGAATGAGTAACTTTGGGTCTTCTCACCATTTAACCCAGCAGTTCTCTGCCTTTGACAGCAATCCAAGAGTGTTTAAAGCTGTCAATAACTGCTCAGTTTTAAAGCCGTGCATTTTCAGTTGTACATAGTTTCAGATATGTGCTTTGACTTACACTTTAATGCTGAGTTGGCCCTCACTCTACTCATTTCTTGTATGTGGCCTTCTCAGATATGTGTGCTCCATATCCATGTTTTAACAGGACAGCAAGAGCAATTTACCTGCAGACCGATTTCATCTGCTGATAGGATACAGGGTAATTTAGTTGGTAGAGAAATGCACACACACGCACACACACACACACACACACACAAAGCTTTCTTCAAGGAGATCCAATATGCCAATCTTACTTCTATTATAACTCATTTAAATGGCCTTGAGTGAAGCTAGTAGCCATTCAGCTTCTGTTTTAGGCTTTGTAAAAAAAAAAATCAGGAAAACAAGTTGTAGGTAAAAGAGATGTTACAGAATACTTGGAAAGTGCTCTGTAGACTATGGGAAAGAAGCGTCATTGAGAGTCAATTGACGTTGCTCATTTCAGGGAACCCTTAGGGTCCATTACCAGACAACCCCAATAGTTCACTGCATCATTCAAAGAACTCTCAGAATTTCTTGGAGAAGTCAGATGATGGCTGAGTAACTCTGATATAGTAGAAATGGTGTAAGTGTGTGCAGGTTAAATCCATCTCACAAAAAACATCAAACCTTCCAAATCCTCTTAAAAACTTAGTATAAATAAAAGGCAGATTTTAAAAATGTATTTATAGGGGATGATGACACCTAATTTATTTAAATCTTATTGTTCATGGGAATATGTACTTGCTAGTGAGAAGATAGTTGTATAAATATATGATCTAATACAAATAAATATATGGTATGGAGTTATAAGTGAAAGTGTTAGCAGCTCAGTTATGTCCGACTCTTTGTGACCCCATGGACCATAGCCCGCCAGGCTCCTTTGTCCATGGGATTCTTCAGGCAACAATACTCAAGTGGGTTGCCATTCCCTTCTCCAGAGGATCTTCCCAACCCAGGGATAGAGCCTGGGTCTCCTGCATTGGCAGGCAGATTCTTTACCATCTGAGGCACCAACAGGAATCTTATTAAAATACACACTGGGATTTGTCGTTATGCTCTTTTACAATTGGATTTTAAATGCTTTAAACTCAGCAATGCTAAGTAGTTAAGGGCAAAGTTTTCCAAGTGCTACCTCCTCCACATTCATATTTCTACTCAGCAGGGCAAGTTGGAGGAATCTGTATTTACAAAGGAAGATTCCATCAGATGGAGCAGCTATTAATTCTTGCCTCTTTGGGGGAGGGTGTTGCTTCTGGGTGCCTAAGGTGTAAATCTGGGAGCTCTTTAACCAGAACCTCAGAGCTGATTTCTGAGGTAGCTAGAATTCAAAACACAGATGGTTTCATAAGTCAGAATTAGCACCTTGAATTGTTCCTGGAAGCACAGAGGAGGCTCCGCCCTTCTGGAGCCCCGTCTCCCTGTGCCCAGTTTCCTGCCCAGCTGCCACTCCAGCATTTGCCACATTCACACCCATTCAAGCTTCCCTCTGGTGGCCTTCTGTGATTATTGAGTGTCCATATGGAAAGCACCAAGTTATAATCCAACTGAGAGACTTGACTGCAAGGTGTCAAGGTGGTCTTTAGAAGCCACTTGATTTTTCTGCAGCTAGATGAGACCAGACCACCACCGACAGCTCCATTCTCATGATTCTGGTTTCTTTCTGGAAAAGGGGAGCATTCACATAGCCCATGGCACACTCAAGTTCTCCTTAGAGCAAACTTAACCCCAGTCAACTTGACTGGCTCTGATAAGGTCACTGATTGGGCTGCAGAGTAAAGATCAGAAGCAGCAGGGCAAGGTGACAGAGAGGAGCAGGAGTTGTTTTGAAACTCCTGGGGTTGTCATCCTGACAGTTTCTTGTTCATTTTGTTCTGACCACACTGCTCAGCGTATGGGAACTTCGTTCCTGACTAGGGGTCAAATCTGCGTCCCCTGCAGTGGAAGCTCGGAGTCTTAGCCACTGGACCGCCTCTGAAGCCCCTTGACATCTTTTAAGGGAAGGAAAAGGGTCACTAAGAGAGTGTCAGATGGATAAAAACAGTTTCAATATTTAGTGGGTTTTTCCCTGGGTAATTAGATACTCTCTGTGTGTACGTGTGTGAATGCTACTGATCTGAGTAGCAAAATGGGTTAACAGACACTGTACATTTATCTTCATCTCTTACATGAGAAAATAGGAGGGGAGCACAAGGAAAGAGTTTCCAGGAAGCCAGTTTGGCAGGGCCATATTCATGCTCAAGAATTGATTAACACAAGATCCTGTTTCAGTTTAGTCTGCAGCTACTTGGAAAACTTTCAAAATGATCAAGTGATATAAAAGAAATACTTTGCTGTATTCTCTTGGCCACAGATCTCAAATTCCTGTGATAGGCCAACCTTAAAAATCTTACTCATCCTTGAAGGATTTCCCAATGTTATCTTGAATCCCAAATTTAAAGAAATCATCATTAGCGCCTTAGTTTGGTGGGGTAGCTGCTATCAACGTTGTGTGCCAAGTGTTATCAGTGAGTTCATTAGCTGAACCACAAATACATGGTATTAACCATGTTCTTAAGATTCAAAAATTGAAAGAAGATAAGGGATTTACTGTAAAGCCTTGGTCATTTTCCTATGAAAGGAGGGCCAAAAAGGCACTTTTCTAGGGGAGGAAAAAAAACAACAACAACTTTTGAACTTAAATGTTTTGGCAGTATTTAGTCTTTCTCTGATTTCCTTCATCAGAGAAACCCTGTCACATGGCACTTTCTGTATATTGTTACGTTGTTTCTTGGGCATTTGCACACACTCTTAGCTTTCAATGGGCTTTACTCAATAATTAGGTCTTTGGGGATAGCCAGACAGGAAGAGGGATAGTCGTGAAGAAAGTCTTGTACACAAAATTGTTAAGATAATTTCACTTCTGACATGACCAAACCCACGTAAGATGAAGTCATTTGCATGCTGCCCAGGACATGTATTTTCCATGATCCTTACCACTGACTCATTGTGTTTAGTCATAAACATTCTTTGAACCTCAATGTCCCCACCTGTAAAATAGGGATGAAGTATTGGTCACGTGGACAATGAGGAGCTGAAACTGATTTGAAAGGACTTTGCTCTGGTAGGAGCAAAGTCACACACTTGTGTTGTTTTATTAACACAGTGTTCTATTACAAAGGAATTTAGTCACTCTGACTCTCTCTGGAATGTTTTCAGAGCTACTCTGGTATGACAAGCATAGTACACATTTTATTTATGTTCGAGGAAAATTGTGCGTCTTTTCTTTTTTGATATGTCATAAAATTCTTCTCCTTGTGTCACGTTATAAACTGGTTTCTTTTCACTTTTGTGATTCTGCTATTTTCTAGTGGAATAANGGCTGTTATGTGGACTTTTCAGCTTTCAATTCATTTCAGATGTGGCTTAAAGTAACATGTCATTCAGAGTTTGTTTGCCTGTAGGGTGATTCATTCATTGATCTCCTAAACAAACATATAGTAGGTAGGGGAGAAGACAGGAGGAAAAGGAAGGAGGGAAGGAAGAAATGACAGAGGAAACAATTTTTACCCCAGGGCGTCCATGTTGTGATTACCTCTTAAAAACTAGAAACAGGGGTTTTGGTTCCCTGTGTGAAAATTCAAACTGATAAAACCATGAACTTGAGGTGAGTTCTGTGGCTTCCCTAAAGTATCTGGGGTTCTGTAGCTTGGTTGGTTGGTTGTTGCTTTCATTTAAAAGAAGATGATATTTATAAATGAGAGAGGGATTAGAATATGAATAACAAAATGAAGCTGATGATTCCTTAGTTGAAAATATTGCAATTTGGGGGTCAGAAAAGAATCAAACCATGAATGATTCTTTTCTTCGTACCTGTAAGAACCAGGCTGTAAATTTATTGCATGCTGTATAGAGAGCCAAAAATAGTCTGTGTGTGTGTTTCAGACACTTCTCTGTGACTCATTCAATAAACATGATTATCTTCCAAGTGCAAGGCCCTGTGTCCAGGGCTTCAGGAGGAACAGCAGGGGACAGTGGCAGAACAATGAGGGCTAGTGGGACTTCTCTGGTGGTCCAGTGGCTAAGGCACCACACCCCCAATGCAGGTTCAATCCCTGGTTGGGGAACTAGATCCCACATACCTCAAGTAAGAGTTCACATGCCACAACTAAGACCCGGCCTGGACAAATAAATAAAAATAAATATAAAAAGAACAATGGGAATTACTGTTTCTATAGGCATATATGCTGTGCCTATTTCCTTCAAAAGTTATACTTAAATCTCGCAAAAATCTGCAACGTAGATATTATAATGTGTACTTTCCTTCCGAGTATAACAAGAAAACTGAAGATTAGAAAAGTGGCTTACATGTATTCAATGCAATGTTTTGACGGTACCACATCCATGCTATTTTGACTAAGCCGCCTCCGAGGTGTTCACAACCTGGAAGACTTGATCGCTCTCATTTGCTCAAGTTCTTTCTCTCTCTCTCTCTCACACACACTCATCTAGGCTCTGAGAGAGAATGTGATCTATACACAGATCTATAAGGGAGACAAATACTCTCATTCGAGCACCTAGATTCTGAGGGCCCCGCCTGGTCACTTGCTGGCAGTTCATGCTGTAGTCTACCACTCAGTGGCACAGAGGTGCTGACGACCGTCTACGTGCTTATTCCCTGTGCACCCGCTAAGTGCGAGAGATACACACACACCTAAAACCTAGTCCTGTCTTCAAGGAGATTAGTTTCGTATAAGAAATTTATATGTCAACAAAGTGTTGTAGTATCGGCCAATTTTCCAGTTCTTTAAAAATGTGCCAGGTGGGAAAACCATACGCCACTTGCGACAGAATAAAGAAAGCACAGATATGGATCAGAATGTTATAAACCTGGGCCGAAAGGAAAGTGGGGCTTAAGTAGTGCAAAGAGGCTCATTTGAGAACTGTAGACCATTTTCTTTTCCTCTTCTCTTTCAGAACATTTCTTTCAGGCTCTTTCTCCCTCATAAAATTCATATTTTGCATCCCCTAGGGGGGGAAAATATATTTTTCAGAGTTTACAGGTGGCAGTTGAATGAAGGGTTATAGAAAATAACTAGCTTGAACTGCACATGGGACCTCCCTGGTTGTCCAGTGGTTAAAAATCCACCTTTCAATGAAAGGGATGTGAGTTCGATTCCTTGTTGGGGAACTGGGATCTTACATGCTGCAGCTAAGCCTGTATACTGTGATTACTGAGCCCATGCACCATGAGACCATGTGCTACAACTGCAGAGAAACCTCCACACTGCAAAGAACTGACACAGCCAAACAAACAAGTACATATTTTTTTTGAAAAAAAAAAAAAAAAAAAAAAAGGGCACAGAGTTCATGGATCTTTGGAGAGAGTTCACTGCATGGTGACCCAAATCATGGATGGTGGTTATACTACAATCAGGTGGCTCATTATAGTAAACTATTGGCTGCAGGTTCTAAATATGATTTAGCTGGGAGAATGTTTGGTACTCTGTTAAACAGTAAGAACAATCACATTTCATTTAAAGCAAAGCCAATTTAAGATATTTCATGGTTTCAGGGATGTTAAAATGCGAAAAAATGTACATCTTAGAATTAGTAAAATAGGAATATATATTAGTCAAGGCTCTCCAGAGAAACAGAAAATCCAACAGGATATGTTTGTATCATTTATTTCTATCTATCTTTCTATTTGTCTATCTAATTTAGATTTTAAGAAATTGGCTCATACAATTGCAGAGACTTAGAAAGTCCAAAATCTCGAGTAGGGAAGTTACAGAAGTCACAGTTCAAGTTCAAAAGTGTTCTTCTGGCAGAACCCCTTCTCCTTCCAGTGAGGTCAGTCTTTTTCTAGTAAGGCCTTCAACTGCCTGAATGAGGCCCACCACCGCCCACATTATGAAGAGCAATCTGCTTTACTCAAAGTCTACTGAATTCACTGTTAATTTCATCTAAAAATTACCTTCACAGAAACATCTAGGCTAAATGTTTGGCCAAATATATGGGCCCTGTAGCCTAGCCAATGCCACATAAGAGTCACTGTGGCAGAGGGACCTCAGGAGGAAGATTCTCTTTGTTGTGGGAAATGTTAGCACTGGAACTCACCCTGTCACGGCGTGAAGACATGAGCAGAGGAGTCCTGGTTCTTCTCTCGAGGCTTTTTTGTGGGTTGGGGTTCACCCTCTCTGATCTCTTCTGGGCCTTCCCTTCAAGAGGGAATCATCCATAATGTAATCAATTAAACCCACCCCATAGAGCAAACTTCTGGTGAGCTGCAAAGGGAAGAGGCTCCGTCCTTTTCTCTATGTTACTAATGTTTACATTTCTGTTTTTCTAACTTGGACAGAAGCCAACCCCTGGGACTTGGGGGTGAGGGGAATATGGGGGGAAAATCAAATGTGCTGCCAATATATGAAATACAAGTTTTTTCCCCTAGATTTTAGTTTAGCTCTTCTTTGTTGGAACTTGTACCAGTGGTCAGAAAGAGGAGGAAGAGAGAAAAAGTATGGTCTCAACACTGCCTCCATCCACCACAGTCAGACCACATTTCACCCCTACCCACCTTTACTCTTCTCACCACTGGTTTCCTGTCCAAACTCCCCAGAACCCACTGTTCTTATATTCTCTAGAATGTTCCCAGGCCTGTCTCTGCCAGCAGTTATCTCCTGTTAAATATTACCATGATCAGTTTCTTCCCTCCTCCTGCTTGCACAATCCTGGAACCAGTGACTCACTCTTGCTTTATTGTAAGTATTTACATTTTGGTTAAAATCATGGACCTTGGAGCCGTGGAATCTCCCCTTCACCACTTGTGTGACACTCGCCTCTGTTTCCTCACCTGTAAAACTGGGATAATGACAGTATTTACGTCACAGGTGAGTTGGGAAGAGCAAATGAGAGCAGCAGATGGAAAGCTCTCAGGACAGTGCCTAGCAAGGCATGAGCCCTCAGCAATCGTTAAATATTATCATGCCATTTGTCTGACGTGGTTTCTCCATGGAATCATGATGNTACGTCACAGGTGAGTTGGGAAGAGCAAATGAGAGCAGCAGATGGAAAGCTCTCAGGACAGTGCCTAGCAAGGCATGAGCCCTCAGCAATCGTTAAATATTATCATGCCATTTGTCTGACGTGGTTTCTCCATGGAATCATGATGCCTAGTGTTTGCAGATGGGCTGGGTACACAAAATACAAAGATAAAGCAGGAGGATTCTTGCCTTTGACCTGCTCTTGGGATAACTGGAGGGATTCTATGATATGCTTCTGTGGGTTTCCATCTCAGTTAAACCATCTTCAGATGGTTTATCCCAGCTCTGTGGGATTGAAATAAACTCTCCATGTGGTGAGGATTAGAAAAATGGGTGAAGTGATGATCTTGCTACCTTCTTGTTTAGTGTGACTCAAAGATGGGATTTGTTTTGCCCCAGGGATTTGGGTTTCAGTTTTGTTTTTAGTGAAGTAGTGTGCCTTCTCCATTCACTCCCTATTGCTTTATAGCCATCGTGTCACATATTCATACATGCTTACCTGCTTGATCATCCCATTGTCCTTGAAGTTGTGATTCCTGCTTTCTGTTATAAGAAGATGGAAAGCAGAGATTGGTGAAATGTTTTTCACTCTTAACATCAAAGACATGATTAGAAACAAATACCATCGTTTAAAAAAAAAAAATCCTGTCTAGGAAATGAGGTAAGAAGCGAAAATCTGAATTTCTGATAACTCTGAAGAAACATTCTCAAATTTGCATTCATGATGCTAATTGAAGGGGCCATGAAAAGTCCAACGAAATCTAGGGTAAAAGCAATGGGAATCCTTTGAGAGCAGGAGTCAAAGTTTCATCTCACCCTCATTGAGGGGCTCCATCAGAGAGCTGTGGGGAGCCCCCTGGTGTGTCTCCCAGGTGTTCAGGCACAGAATCTACCAGATACACTACACCATAGTTTGTGCCATTTCCTACTCCCCGACCCCGGTTCCCCTATGCAAAGTCCCATGACTAGGAAAGTTGCATGAAGCTACCTCCCCAGGGCCTTCGGACTGCCCTTTCGACACCAATCCCATCGGCCCATCCTAATACTGTACTGAGAATTACAATCAGCTGGTTGTTGTTTTTGTTCAGTCAGTAAGTCATGTCTGACTCTTTGTGACCCCGTGGTCTGCAGCACGCCAGGCTTCCCTGTCCTTCACTATCTCCTGGAGTTTTCTCAAATTCATGTCCATTGAATCAGTGAGGCCATCCAACCATCTCATCCTCTGTTGCCCCCTTCTCCTCTTCCTCTCAATCTTTCCTAGCATCAGGGTCTTTAATTTTGCTAAAATTTTGTTAATGAAGCTTCTGTTTCATTAGGACCAGGGAAGGTCCTCAGACTCTGCATTTCTAACAAACTCCCGGGTGGGAATTCCAGGCTGAGGACTACCCTCTGGGTAGCAAGGCCCTCAGTCATGTTCCCTTTGGGTCTGGTTTATGTACTTTTTCTCCCTCTAGAATGCAAGATACCTGGAGGGCAGAAACCAGGACTCATAACTATGTGTCTCTTCCAGCATCTAGCATGATATCTTGTGCAAATATAGAATCCCAAGAATACTGGTTACAGTGGTTACATTAAAATAACAAAAAAGGAAACCCCAAATACAGAAAGCAAAGGGGAAGAAAATATTTATTAGAAAGTAAAAATGGAAAACTTGTGAATAGACTATGACATTCCAAATGAATCCATTTTGCTGAGTAAAAGAAATGATTTTACAATGTTTGAATGCACTATCTTGAGAAAATGATATTGGGTTGGCCAAAAAGTTATTCCAATTTCTTCCTGGTAGATGGAAAAACCCAAACGAATGTTTTGGCCAACCCAATACAACACCCAGGGAAATATTTAGGGAAAAGCAGAGATGATGATTTTCTTATGAGACTGACAAGTGACACTTTTTGATGGAATTTCATCTTTTAAATTTCAAAGAGGTATATTTCATTGCACACATGAACACGGCTACATTCGTTTCTAAGGGCTGTGTATGGGTGGGCATCATATAATAACTTCACAATTTACTTAGCATAGTGCTTTGCCTTAAGCGAGTATGAATAATTCCTCAGCATTGCTGTCCTTCCTATAAAGCAGGCCTCGATGAATTGTATCTTGGAGCATAAGAAAATAATACAGTAAAAAATACAGTAATACACAGAGCTGATTCTTGTTGATATGTGAAATAAATATCTTGCCAAACAGTAACAAGGTTTCCGGTGAAAAATACTATGTTGAAATGGTTGTGAATTTTAAGCTTGTACAGATTCTGGTTTTTAAGCATAAAAACACACATTCCATCTTGTGGTCTTCTAGCGATAAACACTTCTGAGGTCACCTCTTTTATTCAGTGGGCAGAATTGCTTCTCAACATGTGCTAGCCTAGATTTGAGTTGTTTACATTTTCTCCTACACTGCTTTCTTCCATCTTCTGTAGCGCAGAAAATGAAGTATAATATTCACTTGTTTTTGCTACAGCCGACAGGTCCTTCCAATCGAGCTCTCTCCATGGGCACCACTGACAGAGAAGCAAAATCAAGGCCTTCCTTTACCTTATGGCTCCCATATGGAGATTGTTCAGTCTAACTCATCTACTCAAAGCATATCTGATGAGTAGTCAACCTCCTTCCTTGACAGTTTATTACTGATCTCTGTAAATTGAAGGCTATAAATCTGACAGCAGCGTTACAACCTCTGAATTGAATGCATAATTTGTAAACTCATGTTATCCATTTCCAGAATTGTAATAAAACCGGGTGTGTGCTGATTTTCTAACATGGATTTGTTTTCCCATTAGTTTGAGAGTCGACATGGCTTGCCTCTTTGACATGTAAATTCTTACTGGTTTCTTTAATCTAGTAGCTCTCATCTCTTTCTCCTATTCTTTTTAGTGAGCAATGGCTCTGAAGTTTCTCATTGCAAATTACATGAAATATTGATTAATCTCATAGATTTATTTAAGTACTTTTGTTATTAGATATTTTTAAAAGACTCTGAGCGGCAAAAGGGCAGAATTCTCTAATTAATCAGGATTGCCTAGCTCTGTTACTCCAGTGGAGGTGAATTGGTTCCCAGTAGGAGAGTTAATAGAAAAACATTCAATTTCAAAATGGCCTGGATGCATCAAAGGGATTAAGCTGTAATGCTTTTAATCCCTGTAACTCAAACAAAGAGAAAATTTTCCTGAGCAATGAACTGTATAATGTATTTTGTGGGCCAGAGAATGATCAGCGTGGAGCATCGGCTAAGCAGTCAGCCCTATAGCCCAGGATCTCACTGGGCACAGCTAGAGTTACAGCCCAGGGGATTTAGACATTTGCTTTTAAACTTAGGCTACAGTTACTTTAAAAGCAAAATGTTTTGCTTTTAAACTTTTAAAATGGGTACCGTTTTGGAAAGTTCTGGTCTCTGGAGCTCCCAAGCTCTCAAAGACTCTATCAATAAACCTTTAGGTTAAATCTCCAAGTCAGGAATGGCAATTACTTGGCATACCTGCTGCACTTCCCTCACCTCCAAGGCCCATGATGACAGGCCTGGCTTTTTCACTTCCTGTCAAGACTACCTCTGAATTGCTTTCTATCTGTATCCCCCTTCCAGGCCTTTTAATTTGCTTGATCAAATTTCTCACAGTTTCCAAACGTCTGCTGGACTATGTCAAAGAGCATATAAGTACAACTCAAAAAAATATATTTTCTTCAAATAACCTGTGTTTATTTGGAGTCTTCTGGGTAGTGTTATTTTAATGAAGGTTTTTTTTTATCTTGAGACAATTGTAGATTCACATGCAGTTGTGAGAAATAATATTAATACGTAGACATCCGTGTGCCCATTTCCTAGTTTCTCCCAAAGGCAGCCTCTTGCAGAACTAGAGTACAATACCACAACCAAGAAGTTGACAGCAGAATCTGCCCATCATCACAAGAATCTCCCCTGTCGCCCTTGAGAGTCCCACCCACTTCTCACCTGTTCCCATCCTTCCTTTAAACCTCTGGGAACCACAGACCTGTTCTCTGTTTCTATAATTCTGTCATTTCAAGGATGTTATACAAAGGGAATCATGCAATACGCAACTTTTTTTTTTCTGACTGACTTTTTCCACAGAGCATAATTCTCTGGAGATTCATCCAAGTTGTTTCGCAGAGCAATAGCTTGTTTTATTGCTTCATGGTATGGGTATACTTTTGTTTCTTTAATCAATCATCTGCTGAAGGACTTTTGGGTTGTTTCCTGTTTGGAGCTTTCACAAACAAAGCTGCTATAAAAATTCGTGTATAGGTTTTTGCAAATATGTCTTTTTTCTCTGTGGGAAAAAAAAAATGTACCCAGAGTACAATATGGTAGTTGCAAGGCTTAATTTTTTAAAGAAAACTCCAAGCTTTTGCAGAGTGGTTGTAAGATTTTACATTCAGAGCAGCCATGAAAGGGATCCAGTTTCTCTGAATTCTCACCAGCATTTGATATTGTCACTATTTTTTATTTTTGTTATTCCCATAGCTGTGAAGTGATATATTATTGTGGTTTTAATTTGTATTTCCCTAATGGCAGATGGCATTAAAAAGCTTTTTTCATGTACTTATTTGCCATCTGTATATTCTCCTTGATAAAATATCTCTTCATGCCTTCTGCCCATTTTTTAATAGGATCATTTGGATTTTTGTGGCTGAATTTTGAGAGTTGTTATATATTTTAGATACTAGTCCTGTGTCAGATATGTGGTTTGCAAGTAGTCCCTCCCAGTCTGTAGCCTGTCTTTTCATCCTTTTCACAGAGTCTTGTGTGGAGCAAAAGTTTTTAATTTTGAGAAGTACACATTAGCAATTTAAAAAAATAGATTGCTTGGTGTCAAGTCTAAGAACTCTTTCCCAAGCCCTAAATCCTGAAGAATTTCTCCTGGTCATTTGTGTGTGTGTGTGTGTGTGTGTGTGTGTGTGTGTTTCTAAAATTTTTATAGGTTCATGTTTATGTTTAAGGGTGTGATCTCATTTTGCTTGATTTTTGTAAAAGGTGTAAGACTTAGGACTAAGTACCCCCTNTTTTTTTTTCTGACTGACTTTTTCCACAGAGCATAATTCTCTGGAGATTCATCCAAGTTGTTTCGCAGAGCAATAGCTTGTTTTATTGCTTCATGGTATGGGTATACTTTTGTTTCTTTAATCAATCATCTGCTGAAGGACTTTTGGGTTGTTTCCTGTTTGGAGCTTTCACAAACAAAGCTGCTATAAAAATTCGTGTATAGGTTTTTGCAAATATGTCTTTTTTCTCTGTGGGAAAAAAAAAATGTACCCAGAGTACAATATGGTAGTTGCAAGGCTTAATTTTTTAAAGAAAACTCCAAGCTTTTGCAGAGTGGTTGTAAGATTTTACATTCAGAGCAGCCATGAAAGGGATCCAGTTTCTCTGAATTCTCACCAGCATTTGATATTGTCACTATTTTTTATTTTTGTTATTCCCATAGCTGTGAAGTGATATATTATTGTGGTTTTAATTTGTATTTCCCTAATGGCAGATGGCATTAAAAAGCTTTTTTCATGTACTTATTTGCCATCTGTATATTCTCCTTGATAAAATATCTCTTCATGCCTTCTGCCCATTTTTTAATAGGATCATTTGGATTTTTGTGGCTGAATTTTGAGAGTTGTTATATATTTTAGATACTAGTCCTGTGTCAGATATGTGGTTTGCAAGTAGTCCCTCCCAGTCTGTAGCCTGTCTTTTCATCCTTTTCACAGAGTCTTGTGTGGAGCAAAAGTTTTTAATTTTGAGAAGTACACATTAGCAATTTAAAAAAATAGATTGCTTGGTGTCAAGTCTAAGAACTCTTTCCCAAGCCCTAAATCCTGAAGAATTTCTCCTGGTCATTTGTGTGTGTGTGTGTGTGTGTGTGTGTGTGTGTTTCTAAAATTTTTATAGGTTCATGTTTATGTTTAAGGGTGTGATCTCATTTTGCTTGATTTTTGTAAAAGGTGTAAGACTTAGGACTAAGTACCCCCTCCTCTGCTTTCTTCCTCCCGCCCCCCAACAATCCCTTTTTCTTTCTATCTGTGCTGTACTATGTCCAGTTGTTCAGCTGTGTCTGACTCTTTGCGACACCATGGACTGTAGCCCACCAGGCTCCTCTGTCTATGGAATTTTCCAGACAAGAATACTGGAGTGGGTTGCCATGTCCTTCTTTCTGACCCAGGGGTCAAACTTGTGTCTCTTCCATTTCCTGCACTGGCAGGCGGGTTCTTTACCAGTGAGTCACCTGGAAAGGCCTTCTTTCTGCTATCGATTCCCAATTACTTCAATTGGAAAGACTACTGTTCATCTGCTGATTGATTTTGTATCTTTGTCAAAAATCAATTTGGTGTATTTGTGAGGGTCTATTTCTGGGTTCTGTTCTAATGATCTGTGTATCTGTCTCTGTGCAAATACCACTGGATTGATTACTCTAGTTACGTAATTAAGTCTTGAAAATGGCTAGACTGGTTCCTCCTACTTTATTCTTCTCTTTCAAAATCATTCCCGTTCCTTTGCCTGTCCACATAAATTTTAAAATTCTTTTGTCTAAATTTACAAAAGAGCATTGCTAGAATTTTGCTAAGGATGACGTTAAACTTGTATATCAATTTTGGAGAGCATTAACTTCTTAATTGCATTTAGTTTTCTAATCCATCAACATGGTATGTTGCCTCATTTATTTAAAGTTTTGATTTCTTTCATCAGCATTGTGTAGTTTTTAGTATATAAATCCTATATATGGATTGCTGGATTTATACCTGAGTATTTGATTTTTCGAGCAATTGGAAGTCGTACTGTGTTTTTAACTTAGGGGTCCATGTGTTTTTTTGTGCGTGCTAAGTCACTTCAGTTTTGTCCGACTCTTTGTGACCCTGTAGCCACATGAACTGTAGCCTGCCAGGCTCCTCTGTCCATGGGATTCTCCAAGCAATACTGGAGCGGGTTGCTATGCCCTCTTCCAGGGAATCTTCTCGACCCAGGGATTGAAATTGTGTCTCCTGCAGCTCCTGCACTGCAGCCAGATTCTTTACTGTGCAGCCCTGGGGAAGCCCATGTGTTCTTTACCATTAGACAGAAATAAAATAGATTTTGGTATGTTTGCCTTGTATCTTGTGACCTTGCTAGATTCAGTAGTTCTTGTAGTGTTTTGGGTAGATTTTACTTCTTATTCTCGATATAAATATATTTTATTTCTTCCTCTTGCCTTATTGCATTGACTAGAACTTCCAGCACCATGTTGAATAAGAGTAGTGAGAGTGGACATTCTTGCCTTGTAACTTATATTAGAGGAAAAGCGTTCAGTCTTTTGCCATTAGCTATAGGTTTTTTGTAGATGCTTTTTATCAATCTGCTTCCCCTGTAGTCCTGGAGAATGAAATGGCATCCCACTCCAGTACTTTTGCCTGGAGAATCCCATGGAGAGAGGAGCCTGGTAGGCTACAGTCCATGGGGTTGTAAAGAGTCTGACACGACTGAGCGACTTCACGTTCACTTTCACTTTCCCCTGTAGCCCAGCAATAAAGCATTTGCCGACATTGCAGGAGACACAGGAGACTCCAGTCTGATCCCTGGGTTGGGAAGATTCCCCTGGAGGAAGAAATGGCAACCTATTCCAGTGTTCTTTCTTGGAGAATCCCATGGATAGGAGCCCGGTGGGCTATAGTCCATGAAGTCCAAAAGAGTCAGACATGACTGAACACTCATGCAGGGTCTTATCAAACTGAGGAAGCTCTCTTCTACTTCTGTTTTTATGAGTTTTTTTAAAAAAAATTAGGAATAGGTGTTATATTTTGCTTTTTTATGCATCATTTGATACGATTATACGATCTTTCTTCTTTGGGATCATGATATGGGAAAGTACAGTTATAGATTTTTGCATCTGTGGAACATATCTGAATTATAGAGTGTAATTCTTTTTGTATGTTGTTGAATTCTATTTGCTAATGTTTTCTTAAGTATTTTTGCATCTATATTCACTAGCAACATGAGTCTGTAGGGCTTTTATTTTCTTTCCGGTAATGATTTTGTATGGTTTTTGGTATCAAGGTTACATTAGTTTTGTAAATTGAATTGGGAAGTATTTCCTTCTCTTTCATTTTCTGCAAGAGGTTGTGTAGAATTTCATTTTGATTCACATATTATATAGATATATATATTCTTGGGAGAATTCTCCAATAAACATACCTACATCTAGGCATGGGGATTTCCTTTTTAGGTAGTTTTAAAATTATGAATCCAGTTTCCTCTGTCTTTTAATTGGTGTATTTATATTATATTTAATATATTTAATATAATTATTGATATGTTAGAACTTAAGACTGTCATCTCATTTTTTTTTTTGGTTTTCTGTATGTTCTCTCAATTTTTCATTCTCTTTTTCTTGGATTTTGGTGTATTATTTGAACATTTTTTAAATTCCACTTTTATTCTAAATAAATGGGACTTTATTTTACTTAATTAAAAAACATTTCATAGAACTTAAAAAAATCTTTTCATATAATTCTAGGTGTTCTATTATATATGTATAACATTATAGCCTACTAATACTGTCATTTTACCAATTTGGGTAAAATATAAAGCCCTTTCCTCTATAATTGTCTTAAATATTTCATTTACATTCATTTAGAAGTATATCATACAGTGTTAAAACTTATGCATTGGCCATGGAACTAATTTAGAAACTTCAAAAAGAAAACTTGTATTTTTAAATTCATGTTTCTGCTCATTGTACTCTTCCCTCCTTTCTGATGTTCTTTCTAAGGTCTAAGCTTCTTTGTTTTATTATTTCCTTTCTTCTTAGACAAATTTACTTAGCTATACTTTTAGGATGTCTGCTGATAACAAACTCTGTTTTCCTTTATCTGAGAATATCTATTTCTTCTTTATTCCTGACGGTTATTTTTTCCTGGGCATAGGATTCAAGGTTGACAAATATTTTCATTCAGGACTTCAAAAATACTGTGTCATTTAAAGTTTAATTATGATGTGTTTTGGGGTGGATTCTTTCACTTTATTCTGTTTATGGTTTGTTAAGCTTCTTGAATCTGCTAGTTTATGTCCCTTGTCAAATTTGGGAATTTGTCACCCACTTGGAGTAGTTTTGCAGCACCACCCTCTTCCTTCTCCCATTCCAAGATTCTGATGACACAAATGTTGGATATTTTTTAATAGTTTCATTGGTCCCTGAATCTCTTTTGTGGTTTATTTTTTGTTGTTGTTGGAGGGGGTGCTCATTTTTGTCTTTTTAAAGGATATTTTCTCTTGGTTGGTCATATTGGGTGATTTCTATTGTTCTACCTTCTTGTTCATTGGTTCTTTCCTCTGTCCTCTCCATTTTTCTGTTGAGCACATCTACTGAACTTTTTAATTTCAACTATTATATTTTTTCATTTCTAAAATTTACATTTGGTTCTTTTCTGTATCTCCTATTTCTTTGCTGAGACTTTCTGTGTCTTTGCTGAGGTTTTCTAATTTTTCATTTGTTTCAAGCATGTTTGTAATTGCTAATTGCATTTTTATCACAGTTGCTTTAAAATCTTTGTCAGGTACTTTTAACATCTCTGTTTTTTTGATGTTGTTATCCACTAATTTTTCAAAATTTAGTTTGAGATATTTTAGGTTATTGATATGTTGAGTAGTTTTTGTTGGAGCTTCCCAGTTGGCTCAGTGATAAAGAATCTACCTGCAATGTAGAAACTCAGGTTCGATCCCTGGATTGGGGAGATCCCCTGGAGAAGGAAATGGCAACCCAACCAGTATTGTTGCCTAGGAAACCCCATGGACAGAGGAGCCTGGCAGGCTACAGTCAATGGGGTTACAAGAGTCAAATATGACTTAGCAACTAAACTACTACCTAGTTGAGCTCTTTCAAATTCTAGAAGATGATGCTGTGAAAGTGCTGCACTCAATATGTCAGCAAATTTGGAAAACTCAGCAGTGCCCACAGGACTGGAAAAGGTCAGTTTTCATTCCAGTTCCAAAGAAAGGTAATGCTAAAGAATGCTCAAACTACCACACAGTTGCACTCATCTCACATGCTAGTAAAGTAATGCTCAAAATTCTCCAAGCCAGGCTTCAGCAGTATGTGAACCGTGAACTTCCAGATGTTCAAGCTGGTTTTAGAAAAGGCAGAGGAACCAGAGATCAAATCACCAACATGCGCTGGATCATGGAAAAAGCAAGAGAGTTCCAGAAAAACATCCATTTCTGCTTTATTGAGTATGCCAAAGCCTTTGACTNGCCCTCCCCTGGACCCCGCGGGCGGGCGGGTGTCTCTAAGGCGACAGTCCGGGTGCGCGGCAGCGGCTGCGGCTGCAGGAGCGCGCTCAGCGCCGGGCTCGGGCTCCACCGTCCGGGGGGCGCCCCCAGCGCTCACCACGCAGCACCCCGACACCCACCAAGACCGCTCCCCCGAGGGGCGCCGGAGGCTCCCAGCCGGCCCTTCCCGGCGCGGCGCCCAGCCGCCGTCTGAGCCCCGGACGTCGGGAGGGACGTGCGGGACCGCGCGCTCCCCAGCCCCCCAGCCCCCGCCTCGCGGCCCCGGGCTCAGAAGGAAGGGAGACTGAACTTGAGCAGGGAACCCCGATAGGCCGCCGGAGCCGCGGGAAGCGGGCGGCCGCAGGATGGCCGAGGGGCCGGGCGGCGGAGGGGCCCGCGGGGACGGGGCTGGTGGCGGCCGGGCGGCCGAGGAGGAGGTGGTACGAAGGCGCTGCCGGCGAGGCCAGGAGGCCGAGGCACCCCGGGACGCAGCCGCCGGACCCCCGGTGGAGGAGCGGTTCCGCCAGATGCACCTACGGAAACAGGTGTCTTACAGGTAAGGAGGATGCGGGCAGAGGGGAGCCCGCCGCTTGGGACCACCCCCACCTTCCATCAGGACTCACTGAGCGCCTGCCTGGCACTGCTCTAGGCCCTGGGGTTCAGAACCAACTACCAGGGTGGTCTCTGTCCTCTGTGTCCAGGGGGGAGCTTCTGTGGCCCTTCCTCTAATGGACAGTGAAAACCCTATTCATTCAACGTGGAGTTACCAATGCCAACTGCGTGTCAGGCTCTGTACTAGGTGCTGAGGGGGAAAAATAATCAAGATATGATCCTTACAAACCTCTGTCTGCTGGGGAGACCCGGGAGATGCCCCCCGGCCCTTCTTCTGGGGGAAAGAGGGACCCCCTCTATTCATTCAATAGGCCTTACTTGAACTTTCCCGGGGGCTGACCCTGTGCTAGGCACTGGCCTGTGGAAGTGACTGAGATGGCGCTCTCTGCCACCATGGCTGAGCCCCTGCTGCCTAGAGAAAAGGAAGGAATCCCTCCCCCCACCCATGGACCCCTCTGCCCACACAGATCCTCCCTGGCATCCTGGTGGCAGCCTGAAACTTGCCCTCCCACCCTACCTTCACCTGTGCCCAGAGGAATCAGCTGGAGCAGCGGGCCCCAGGGACCAGTTCCTTGAGGACTTTTAGANAGACAAATGTGGTTTACTCCCTTGCTTGAATAACCCTGGCATATCCTTTGCCGGATACCACTGCACGGATTCCCCCCAAAAGGGAGGGAAAAGCCGTTGCGTGTTTGTTGTTTTTCCCTGGCTGAGGGTGGGAATTGGGCCAAATGATTTTGAAGTTAATTTCGTTCAATCCGTGCACAACCCAACCCCTCCCCCCTCAAAAAATGCCTAAGGGTCTCTGCTTCTGCGGGCGGTACCTGCCACGTACGCCATAGCTTTAGTAACTAGTATTAACCGGTTGGGCTTCTGCTTCCTGAATACTCCGTCCCTTTTTCCCTTATGCTGATTAATTTCAAGATGGAGGAGACAGCCACGTTCCTTCCCTAGACAGTTTCACCATACTTATTCCACAGGTTAGTCCGGGAATCTGAGGCCTAGCAGGCTTGTCTATTTAGATCGTTCTTTCGTTTTGCAGAAAGAGGAAGCATTTATATTAGGTTGTCATTCAGTCTTAGCAAGGCCCCACAATAATTATTTTTTTGCTGGAAATAAGGAGTCCGCATTTCCTGAATCAGATTAACCGCAGTGGCTTTGGATGATTGAAAGGAGGAAGAAATAAACTACTACTAATCATTTTTTTTTAATTCTTGTCATTATTGAAGACAAAATACACTTATCACCCCATCAGGTACATTATGTCCGTCCTGGATGACTTGCGAGCAGGCTGGCACAGTTATTGCTGCCCCAGAATCAGTTTTCTAAGTTGTAGAAATACAATACCCAGGAAGACCAATCTAAATTTTTTTAAATTTTTATTTTAGGATACTCTTCTCTTACTGAAAAAGTTTTTCTTTAGCCTAAGATGTCCTGATGATTTTTCATACTTTAGTTCCTGCCTTAGGGTAGTGTAACATACAGTTCTTGAAAGTAACTGTGAGAATCTGAAAATAATTACTGATCTGATGCGTAAAAGCCCATTTTATGTAAGTTTATATTAAAAGGTAGATGGGCTGTTAGCCTTTAAAAGATGTCTTCTATCTAACATATAAGATTGTTGGTTCCCTCTGACCTTCTTAGTCTCCCCAAATATCCTAATACTAATGTGGAATTAGGTTGAATTATGGTGGGTGTGTATCTAAAATACATAGGATATGTAATTTTTAGGATGTGTCTGTTTCAAAGAAAATGTCTATCTTATAAAAGAGGAAGAATAATGGATTCTTTTTTTTTCTAGAGCAGAGAGTGAAGAAAACTAAAATCCAGTTTATTGTATACAATACTATGTCATAACAGTCAGGTAATTTTATTTTTTGTTGCGTCTCCTGATGATTTATGTGTAGAATGCATGTTTTAAACTATTTATTCTGTTTTGGGGGCCCTGTAATTGAATGGGCTTCTTTGATATATGTTAGTTGGTGTTGGGCA
Organism: Neotragus pygmaeus; assembly: GCA_006410875.1. NCBI lineage: Eukaryota > Metazoa > Chordata > Mammalia > Artiodactyla > Bovidae > Neotragus > Neotragus pygmaeus. The sequence continues at coordinate 287,800 of SJYV01009358.1, read as the reverse complement.
TTCTTAATGGTCAGAATGGGTGTTTTTCACTGGGAATTCAAAGGGTAGTGTTTCTGAGTAGCTGGAACCTCATTAGTGCTCTGTCAATTTTCTTCTTTTAAAATAATGTCTGAAATTTACCAGTACCTGTATAGAACAGAAAGAACAAAATAGAAATTTGCTTTCTTTAATCACTGTTGGAATGGGATGAATATAAATAACATTTAAATGTTTATTGAATAACTAAATGAACAGTAGACTATATTACAGGAATATAATCTCAAGTTATTTTGTGTGACATTTGATATTTTTGCTTCAAGATCTGAAAAGTCATAATATATAATACTCTAATTGATATCAAACATCTCTCACAAGGTAACCACATAATTTATTGCCCTAGCTAGGATGCTTTTAAGAGAAAAAGGAACATTATTTTCCTGGACAACAGGTGGAAACCAGGATTGTCCCATGCAAATTAGGATGGGTAATTAGCCTAAATTCATAATTAATCTGTATTGAATACTTATGTGCTAGGTCCTGTGCTTCACATGTGTGATTTTGTAATCCTTACAGCCAAGCTTCATGAGAATGTTACCTGTTTTACAGAGTAACTGAGACTCAGAGGAGAGATTAGATAATTTGTTCTCAAAAAGCTAATAAGTGGTGGGAGCCCCCATTTTAACCCAGGTCTGTCTGATGCCAAAGTCAATAAACTTTTATGTCCTTAGACTTGTTATTAGAAATGCAAAGAAAATGAAAGGTTGTAATAAAAAAAAAAAACTATAGGTTAAGTTGCATCAAAAACTTCTGTTAACACTCGAAGGAAATTTGCTTTATGAAGCAAGTGAGACTTATCTAACGATTGCACTCTTTTTCAGTCTGTCAGGGTTCTTGTTTCAGCTGTTACTGCCTGTAATATNAGATCCAACCAGTCCATCCTAAAGGAGATCAGTCCTGGGTGTTCATTGGAGGGACTGATGTTGAAGCTGAAACTGCAATACTTTGGCCACCTGATGTGAAGAGTTGACTCATTTGAAAAGACCCTGATGCTGGAAAAGACTGAGGGCAGGAGGAGAAGGGGACGACAGAGGATGAGATGGTTGGATGGCATCACTGAATCGATGGATGTGAGTCTGAGTGAACTCCGGGAGATGGTGATGGACAGGAAGGTCTGGCGTGCTGCAATTCATGGGGTTGCAAAGAGTTGGACACGACTGAACTACTGAACTGAACTACATATTGAATACTTTTTTACTGGAACTTGGGACATTTTTGGAATTATGTTGTGAGACTCTAGATCTTACATAGTCATTTAATTTTAGGTGGTTTTGTTTAAGTGTTTCTTCGCTTTTGTGACACTACTCCAGCAGGAAATCTTACTTTGTTGCATTTTGTGAAGGTATAAGTCCAGGTTTCTCACTCGTCCTTTCTCGAACTTGGGGAGAAGGAGGCTGCTCCTTGTTACTTCTGGATGGAGACAGGAGTTTTAGCTTCCCATGTGGTTTCCAGTGACAACTCCGTGTGTTGTTAACCCCTGGTGGCTTTGTTACACCTGGAAAGATCTGAGTCTTCATGAAGGCTCCTCTGATGCTACCCCACTGGAATGGGAGTCCTTCATTCTTCCAGGTGAGAGTGGCAGTTCACACCTTCCACATGGTCTCCATGGACACTGTATGGGCTGAATGGTTTATTACTGCCAGATGAGGATGAAAACTCCAATTCCATATTGAGCCTTCTCTGACAACTTCCTGGTGAGGGTGTTGAGGTGCCTTGTTACAGCTTCTCTAGAGCGGAAGCCTAGGCTACACTTAGCTTTTATTGGCATGCGTAAGTCCTACTGCGGAAAAGGTGATGGCACCCTACTCCAGTACTCTTCCTTGGAAAATCTCATGGATGGAGGAACCTGGTAGGCTGCAGTCCATGGGGTCGCTAAGAGTCGGACATGACTGAGCGACTTCACTTTCACACATTGGAGAAGGAAATGGCAACCCACTCCAGTGTTCTTGCCTGGAAAATCCCAGGGACGGGGGAGCCTGGTGGGCTGCCGTCTATGGGGTCGCACAGAGTTGGACACGACTGAAGTGACTTAGCAGCAGCAGCAGCAGCAGGTGGTACTGCAGGTTTTTTTTCTGATGTTTGGCTGGAAAAGAGCAGATGTGTAAATGCTTTCTTTCTTTATAGCTTCTTTCCTTCCTTCCTTCCTTTCTTCTCTTTTATGATCCTTTGACGAGAGAGAGAGAGAAAACTCAGGGGGTTATTTTATCTGAACCCCCATGCACTTCGTGATTGTTGAGTTTTCCAGCTTTCAGTCTGGGATATAGGAAGCAGAAAGAAAATCCAGAGAACTCAGTGCTGTGTTAATCCTTGTGTCCTAATTTCCACTGCCAATCTGCCATCTTCTCTTCACCTTTCGAGATTTCTTATGGTTGTTTTGTATGTAATATCCATGGTTTTTAGTTGTTCTCAGTGGGAGGAATGGGAGAAAGACATATAAACTCCATCTTCCCAGAAGTGGACACCCAGGTCTATCTTTTTATTCACTAGAAAAGTTTAGAAAATATCCTGGGGTGTTTTCAAGCAAAGTAATTATTAGGCATAGAATCTGAGAATGTTTAAAATGCCCAGAGGCCATAGACAATAATTGAAAATAATCTAGTTTTCACCATTGTATCAAGAAAGTTACTGCTAAGTTAGAAAACAGGAACATCCAGCTTCCCCCTGGAAACAAAAGTTGTATCATCACTCCTTGCATGCTGGTCATCTGCACACTTGTTCACTGGTTCTGAGACACATCCTACATACTGACTAGATTTTTTTTGTCCTGGTTTTTGCAGAGACCCACTGTGTATCGAGACACTCCAATGCTTTCTCTGGCTCATAGCACTGAGGGTTATAATAAAACTACACAAAATTGTTTATGACTTCTAATATTACTCTTCTGTAATATTTGCATTTTGAAAGAGAGATACCACAATAAGAGCGATCTTCAGCAAAAGAGTGGACCTTATTCAATAATATGCTTTCCAACAGCAGTATGTCAAATTTTCTGAGAAGGCAGAGAAAAAATTTACTAGAATTCTTCAAATTGAAAGCAATTGGTAACCACTTTATGACTTTATGTTAAGACTAACCCTGTATAGTGATGTGTATATTTCCTACAGAGGTGAATATTGGTGAATATCTTTACTTTCTCTATACATTTATGAGGACTTTCTACAGGAAAAGTGTATATGTAAGGGTATAAGTATGCTATATTCTGCTTGATCAAAAAAATCTGGTTTACAGCACGAGAAGAGATTAGTCTTATAGGGGATCATATTGGCCAGGCTCTCCTGATTCTAAAGAGTTGCTTCTTCCCATGGAAGCTCAGCACAGCCATTAAGAGTGTGGTTCTAGGTTCGGGGAGGCCTGGTCACTGCCTTTTACTGGAGGAATTGTCTCAATGACTTTCTGAACCCCAGTTTTCTCTTCTGTAAAATAGACATAATATTATCTATCTCATATAAGATAATTCATGTGAAGTGCATCACAAATGTAGATACAGACACATGGCACAGACTCTATGTGTGTTAGATGCATGTGTGTACTCGTGTGTGCTCAATCACTTCAGTTGTGTCTGACCCTTTGTGTCCATGGGACTCTCCAGGCAAGAATACTGGAGTGGGTTGCCATGCCCTCCTCCAGGGAATCTTACCGACCCAGGGATCGAACTCATGTCTCCTGTGTCTCTTGCATTGCAGGCAGATTCTTTACTCACTGAACCACCTGGGAAGTGTTAGGTATTAGGAATTAAAATCTTCAAATTAATAAGGTAGCCTTCCTTTAACAGGCACACATGTAGTTCTGGGGACCTGCATCAATGTTGTATTTTCTTCTTGAAAAATTCTCCATAGAAATGAGAGGCTAGGAATCTTAGGTGATGTCAAAGAAGCTTGTGATCCCATGAGGGCCAAGTCCGCTTGCCTGTGTACCATTACATCTTAACTTCTCTGTAGATTGGACTGGAATATACATACCCTGTATATCTTTGAAAACTGAAACTTCCACAGATAAAATGATGTCTTGCATCTCTCTTCTAATCACATTGTCATTGCTTCAAGTCATTTCAAAATGAGAGGTGTGTACTGAGCATGAATCAAAACACACTGTGGGTTGACTTGCCTGGTGTTCCAGTGGTTAGGAATCCACCTCGCAATGCAGTGTGTTATGCCCAAGTCGCGAAATCTCCCAATGGCCACCAGGGAGCCGGCATCCGATGCAAAAGCAAGAGAGTTTTTATTACCAAGCTCAAGCTGGGGCTCCCACTGATACTGATGCAGCAGCTATAGGGAGGAGCCTCGAACTCTCGGTTTCATTGCTTATATAGGGTATTCTCGCGTGAAAAATGTTACCTTCTGTGGAAAGGTTAGGTGTTGGGTTCTGATTGGTTTTCATTTCCCGGGCTGGCCACGGGTTCTGATTCATTCCCATTTCCTGGGCTTAATTTGAACTTCCTGGGCAGGTCATAAGTCCTGAACGTAAAGTCAGGAGAAGTGGATACAAGTTTGACCCCTGGTCAGGGAACTAAGATCTCACATGCCAGGGGCAACTAAGCCCACCCACTACAATACTGAGCTCACATCACAAATAGAGAGTCTGTGCATCGCAACAGTCAAAGTAAGCAAATACATAAATAAACAAAATAAAGAGATTATTACTACTATTTTAAAATACACACACACAACCAAACCCACAACACATGGAGGGTGGGCAGTGGAAAAGATGCCTGGATGGCAAGAATTTTCCTTGAATTGGTTATTTCACAAACATGAGCCAATTTGCTAAAATGCTAGTGCTGTTTGTAAGTAAAGCAAGTTTATTGTTTTAGCTACACCCTATGATTACAGGAAAGGGTATGCCTACCTTTTAATGTCTCCATTGCCAAATCCTTGATAGCAGATAAACTTTGACATGGTCTCAGCAAGCCGAGTTAATCCAAGCTTCAACTGCAATAACATGGCTGTTTCATTCAAATCTAGAAATGTGATAAAACCAAAAAAGAGTGGAGCATGTGCAGGGCTCTGTAAGGCCTAAGAGTGAAGGCTGACTTACAGCATCGCCTCTGGACCTCAGGTTAATAGTGAAGAGTGCAGTGAGACCCATCTGTGAGAAGCCCTCCAACCACACTTAACCTGGCCTGAGTCTCTCAGGATTCATTAGGTGCCCAGGAACTTCCTGGTGTGCATTTTGTGACCTCAGATAGCTGAGCCCAGCATAGCATATACTATTTCAAAGACACTAAAGAGCTGTTAAGTTGAATTCTTATGTAGTTGAGTTAAACGGAAGAGAAACCAAGATTTAAAAGCTCAGTTCCTCTGGAAGAAGGGGAAACAAAGGGAATCAGCACTTTGAGGGAACTTAGCATTTACCAAGAGGAAGGAGCAATATTTTGTTGGCAGGATAACGTTTTGGCAAAGAACAGAGATAGATGAGGAATTTGTACTTGTCATTTCTCCAAACCTGGACCACTTAGTGACAGAATTAACATGGCTCCAGCAAGGTGATTCTTTTAGCTTTTGAGTATTAGGCACTCAGTCATGTCTGACTCTTTGTGACCCCTTGGACGATAGCCTGCCAGGCTCCTCTGTCCATGGAATTCTCCAGGTAAGAATACTGGAGTGGGTTGCCATTCCCTTCTCCAGGGAATCTTCCCGACCCAGGGATCTAAGCCAGGTCTCCTGCATTGCAGGTAGATACTTTACTGCCCGAATCACATCTTTACTCTTTGAGGGGAGAAGCAAGATACAGGAGGCAGAGCTGCGGAAGGAGGAAATGAGCCTGTATTGAGCACCTACTGTATGGCCAACACCATTTACACAGATTCTCATTGCGTTTCTTCACCACCTCTCAAGTCAAGATTTGAAGTGCTATGATATCCCATAGTACCTGCAGCCCTAGAAAGCATCAATGTCTCCTAGAATAGTATGCTATTTTCCCAAAGAAAATGCAATTTAATAGTGATCAAAGAGGTGGAGTAAAGGTGTGAGGCTGCAAACTTTTACTGAGCAATGTCTCACCTGTCTATCTGTCTGTCTGTCTCTCTATCCATCTGTCATCTATCTTTTCTTCTATCCACACATCTATCTGCCATCTATTTATCTAGAGAGAAGCAGAGACAGAAGAGAGAGAGACTCAAGGTGTTAGTGCCTTCAGTCAGTGGGGTTTAATGTCATTCTCTCACACTGGTTATCTTGCCACTTTCCCCTGAGGGTACTACCTGATGCAAAGTGGAATGTGATGAAAAAAAATTGTGACATATTGTACTTATTGGAAGTAGATGCTGATTATATGTACTTAACTTTATCTTCCTTTGTCATCCTGCCCACCTTTTTTCCTTTTCCTCGTCACATGCCCACAGTTACTTTTACAAAGTTGATGTGAGTACAGTCTAGCCTCCTTAGGCTATCCGAATGTCAAAAATATTGAGGGCTTGTTTTCCCGTTAGTCATCATGCAGACACTCTTATTGGGATGGAGGCCAGGTACTTTGGTGAGTGTAAACTGTATGAGCATCTAGCAGAAATTACATTTACGGCAGTGCATATCATTTTCAACTTTTTAGGCCATCAGCCCTAAAATGACTGAGTTGGTTATCTATATGTTGATAATCCTGGGGCTCAGAGGGAGCCCTCAGTTAAGGTTACAGGCCTACCACTTCACAACATTCAGAAATACTCTCCTGGGATTTCCCTGGTGGTCCAGCGGTTAAGACTTCACCTTTTGAGGCAGGGGGTTTGGGTTTGATCCCTATTTGGGGAACTGAGAGTCTGAAAGAGATGGGAATACCAGACCACCTGACCTGCCTCTTGAGAAACCTGTACGCAGGTCAGGAAGCAACAGTTAGAACTGGACATGGAACAACAGACTGGTTCCAAATAGGAAAAGGAGTACGNTGGGGGCAGGAGGAGAAGGGGACAACAGAGCATGAGATGGCTTGATTGCATCACTGACTCGATGGACATGAGTCCGAGTGAACTCCAGGAGTTGGTGATGGACAGGGTGGCCTGGTGTGCTGCGATTCATGGGGTCACAAAGAGTCTGACACAACTGAGCGACTGAACTGAACTGAACTGAACAGATGTCAAAAATCAAAACATGTTAAATCAAAATAAAACACATGTGATCATCTAAGAAAAACATTTACAATAGATCATACTGCTCAAAGATTTATACCTTCATCTTTTAGGAGCTTTTATACATCATTTGAAATTATAATGAAGATCAGCTGAATTATGAGACAAATTTATGAACAGACAATTCTTTAAAAGGGAAAATCAAATGATCGATAAGTATATGAAAAGTGATCAAACTTCCAACCCAGCGAGGGAATATAAATTAGGGTACTAATTTGATAGCATTTTATATCCTAATACCCAGAGTTTGTATATTTGAATAAAATGGGTAGTTTAATAAGCAAAATTGAATCATTAAGGGAAAATACTGAAATACATATCAAAAGCCACAAAAATGTGCTTTCTGTTTATCCCAGCAAATTTACAAATGTGTCACAGAAAATGAAGTTATTTTAAAAATAACAAGAAATATGCACAAGGGCTATCTACAGTTATATTCATCACTGATATTTAAAATGATAAAGTATTAAAAAACAAGATTAAAATGCCAATTAAGAATTGATAAAATAAAATATATAATAAATTTATAAGAAGCAATATGAGGCAGCTACTAGAAATCATATTTTAGAAGAATGTTTAATAGTAATAAAATATTTCTGACTGTGAACAGTCAGTTATACAAACTTGTGTATAATGCATGACTAGTTTGTGGTTGTACACATATATGCACACTTGAATTTAGAGACTGAAAAAATAAAGAGAATGGAAGGATATAAAATTAATGGTAATATTGGGATTTGGGATGATTTTCATTTTTTCCTTATAATGTTTATAATTCTCAAAATCTCAAGAATGAACATGTATTATTTGCAGTCATTAAAAAAATACGTTTCTAAAAGTGGAGCAAAGCACTAGATATTTACTGTAAGATTGATATGTAATAATCTTCAGTAAGGCATTTGAATAGTCGTGAATCCCCCTAGCTGTACAAACCCTATTGTCTTATGCCCATAGGACAATTTTACAGACTATGTAAAATTCCTCACAGGATCCAACTACATTTTGATCACCAGAAAATAATTGAGGCTATTTTAGTACGAATTCCTCTTAGTAAGTCTTGGGCTGATTGTCAGTATTTTCAACTTCATTTAAAATAATAACAATCTCTTTTTAATATATAGGAGGCTCTATTATAATAAAAGCTATCATTCAATGACCTCTACTATATATTTTATGTACATCATTTCATAGAAACCTCACCAACATCTTAAAAACTAAGTGTTATCATCACAATCTTATTGCTGAGAAAACTGAGGTTCAGCATCATTGGGAAGTGATCCAAGATTTCAGAGTTGGTGTTTTAGAGAGAAGACCTGGGTCTTTCTTCCATCCTTCAGGCTTTCATTCTTTCTAGTATCCATTTAATCAGCCAATGATTGTTTTGAATTTTTGTTTTTGTACTGTGACTTTTAGATAAAATAGAAATATCTCAAGCATTTATGAAATGAACTTCTCACTAAGTGGGATCTTTCCTAAGATTGTGCTGAAGAAATCCTCAAGGTCCTCACTGGGCAGGGCCTCTTGCGGGTGTGTGGCTGGTGTAAAACCCAAACAGTCCTGTGGTCACCACAGGCAAGAGCTTTTACGGCAAGAGAAGGGGTCCGCTTAGTGGGATATCAGGTGGGGTCCTTGTCAAGGCATTGGCAGTTGTGCCCCAAATGGGTTTTGTTTCTCCTCCACCCCAAGATTCCTCTTCCTGGTCATATGACTAGTGGTCTAACCATTCTAGTCCTCATCCTATGTGTGTGCTCAGTCACTTTGGTTGTGTCCAGTTTTTTTCAACCCTTTGGACTCCCAGAGGAGCTCACCAGGCTCCTCTGTCTGTGGAATTCTCCAGGCAAGAATGCTGGAGTGGGTGGCCATGCCTTCCTCCAGGGGATCTTCCCAACCCAGGGATCAAACCCATGTCTCCTGCATCTCCTGAGCTGGCAGGCAGATTTTTTACTCACTGAACCACCTGGGAAGCCCTCTCTCGCCCTATACTTCCTTGCATTAGATTAAGTCTTCAGTCCTCTGGCTGCTGCTTGGATAATAACTTTGAGGAGCAGGGGATTCAGGCATAGTGGCAAAAATTAAAAATTAGAGGGAGCTACCACCAGGCAGATCTGAATCCTATCTCTACCAGTTATTCCATATCTGATCTTGGCAAAATTGATAACTTCTGATTGTTTTTCTTTTTTTTTTGATACAATTGTAATGGTACTGGCTTCAAAGAATGTTGTGAAGATTCAGTGAGATAACATATATGGCAAGTGTGTAGTATGAACACCCACCCCACTCTCTGCCTGCTGTTCTTCTTAGCCAGACCACCCTCGGCACTATTGTACCGGTCTAGACCCTAGACACTGTGATTGTCCCACATTCAATCTTATGGAAATACAGCCCTTTCAAATAGCCCGTGCCGATGTGCTCAGGTTTAAAGTGTGTGTGTGCTAAGTTGCTTCAGTTGTGTCTGACTCTTTGTGACCCTATAGACTGTAGTCAGCCGGGCTCCTGCCATGATTCTCCATGGGATTCTCCAGGCAAGAACACTGGAGTGGGTGGCCATGCCCTCCTTCAGGGGACTTCCTGACCCAGGGATCAAACCCCCATCTCTTCTATCTTCTGCATTGGCAGGCAGGTTCATTACCACTAGCACCACCTGGGGAGCCCTTTCAAATAACCTGTGCCAAAGTCCTCAAGTTTAAAGTAGCCAACGGATATACTACACTGACTGAGTATTGAGTCTTCAAACATACACACACACACACACACACACTCACGCAAATACACACACAATACTAATAGCCTCTGAGAGGGTCAAGCAGTGAGTCATTCCTTAATGAGTTAAAAACACATACTATCGCTTGTCACTAAGATGCAAAAACTTAGGATGCAAACACCAGACTAGAATATTTTGCTTAGTGTTGGGAGGGAGGCCCAGCTCCTGATTCATATATATATATTTTTTTCCTACAAATATTCACTGAGCCCCCAATCAGGGGTAAGTACCCTAGAGACACAGGGAAGGAGATGCTCTGTGTCCTTCAGGAGTTGACCACTGAGTGGGGGGTCAGGTGAGGCAGGCACTCAGGTGGTTGTAACACAAGGCCCTCTGTGGTCTGCAGAAGGCAAGGCTGGGGGAGCCAAGCATCTGCAGGGCATCAGGGAGTCTCCGGAGAAAGAGGGTGGAGGTGCTAAAGACCATGGCTGCCAACTTCACAGTTTTGTCTCTGACTGGCTTTATTATTCACATATACAAAGCTGAGCCTCACAGTCTGGATGCAAACTCAACTAAGCTCTTCTGCTGCAGGCCAGGACTGCTCACAGTCTTCAGGGGCTCAAGGGACGACTCAGAAATAGAGTGGGATCTTAAAACAGAGACCTGCCAGGGCGAGGCTGCCAGTACAGTTAATGGCACACACACCTGAAGGCTGTGCTGATCATTCACCTGTGGACTTCTGGCAAATTATTTGTTATTTATATCTTTGAGCTTTGCTTTCCTCCTATTTTGTATGGGAATAACTATCTGTGGATTTCCCTGGTAGCTCAGAGGTAAAGAATCTGCCTGCCGTGCAGGAGACACAGGTTCGATCCCTGGGCCCAGAAGATCCCCTGGAGATGGACATGGCAACCCACTCAAGTATTCTTGCCTGGGACTTCCCATAGACAGAGGAGCTGGGTGGGTTACAGTCCATGGGGTCACAAAGGGTTGGACAGGACTTAGCAACTAAACAGCAAAAACAGAAAATAAGCTCTATTTTAAAGTTTTTTTGTGTGTGAAGATTAAGTGAGATAGTTTTTGAGAGTGTTCTTAATTCATACTAAGCCTTCCACAACTGATCATTTTCTCCTTGATTTTCCAGCCACCATCATATGCCCTGCCTTAACCTGGGTGAAAGTTCCACACGATTCACTGTGGTTAATGGCAATTAGACTCCTCCATTCCTAGAAACCACAGAGTAGACCAGGATGCTGCTATGAACCACATGTGGCCATTGATAAGCTTGGATTAATAACTGAGTGTCATGGTTTTTTAGAATTTTAAAAATTCAGTGTGATTATGTTTAATGAGCAAATAGAAGTCTACATTGTTTTAAATTGTTCTCTCTTTTGTTGAGAAGTATATATCTTATACATAATTACTTTTTCTGAAAGTTTTCAAAGAACAATTTTGCATGTACTTTATTCCATCTACCAATGATAAGAAAGTGTTTTAACAGTTAAAATCATAAATTTTAATCTTCAAGGAACTAAGCAAAATATTATTTTTTTTTTTTAAGGAACAAGAGGTGAGATCTTCCAGGCTGCCCAAATCAGAGAACGAATTTTTTTTTTTTAATAGAAAATGGCATTTCCATATTCTTTCTCAGACTGAATGGTTTAGATACCAAAAACATTTATCTGTCTTCTAAAAACAGCTTTTTCAGTTATATTGTTCAGAGTGTGTTATATCTACTTGTAAAAAAAATGTCTAATGACTTAAGGGAGGTTTTATCAGTGGATTAGAGTATTTCATTACTTTCAGGATCTCTTTCCTTTTCAAATTATAGTGCCTGAAAGGAGATAAAATTTGGTTTCAAGTTATTGTACTAAAGATTACTTTTTGCCTTGTAATTTTAGCTCTTGGGATTTAGGGATTTCTGAATATGCTATAGTACAAGGTGATCATTACATTTCTAGATTTAAAAGGTTTATCTTGTGTTGAATGGGGGGGGGGATTGTGATTAAGTTATTGAAACCAAGCAGGACCCAGCATGGTTTTCCCAGGACCAGACTCCCCCATGTCCCCTGTCTTTTGTTTGTAGGAAAGCTTTATCCCCCTAGGGCTTCCCGAAGTTCCAAAGAGCAAACTTAATCAGAGAAGTGAGAAAATGTAGAAACAAAGGAAAGCAGTCAGGCAAGACAAAGGAATAATAGTTTAGCCATAGACAAAGTCTGGTTAAGAAGAACAGCAGGCAGAGAGTGAGGTGGATGCTCATACTACACACTTGCCATATATATTATCTCATTGAATCTTCACAACATTCTTTGAAGCCACTACCATTACAATTGTATCAAAAAAAAAAAGGAGAAACAATCAGGGCTAGAGAAGTTATCAATTTTGCCAAGATCAGATATGGAACAACTGGTAGAGATAGGATTCAGATCTGCCTGGTGGTAGCTCCAATTTTTAATTTTTGTCACTATGCCTGAATCCCCTGCTCCTCAAAGTTATTACCCAAGCAGCAGCCAGAGGACTGAAGACTTAATCTAATGCAAGGAAGTATAGGGCGAGAGAGGGCTTCCCAGGTGGTTCAGTGAGTAAAAAATCTGCCTGCCAGCTCAGGAGATGCAGGAGACATGGGTTTAATCCCTGGGTTGGGAAGATCCCCTGGAGGAAGGCATGGCCACCCACTCCAGCATTCTTGCCTGGAGAATTCCACAGACAGAGGAGCCTGGTGAGCTCCTCTGGGAGTCCAAAGGGTTNAATCTGCCTGCCAGCTCAGGAGATGCAGGAGACATGGGTTTAATTTTTCCTGAAGGGCAATAGATAATATCCTGAGCCATATCCTTGAGTTGTTGTACAGATGCCTAGGGCTTCCCTGGTGGCTCAGACAGTAAAGCATCTACTTGCTATGCAGGAGCCCTGGGTTTGATCCCTGGGTTGGGAAGATCCCCTGGAGAAGAAAATAGCAAGCCACTCCAGTACTCTTGCCTGGAAAATCCCATGCATGGAGGAGCCTGGTAGGCTACAGTCCATGTGGTCGCAAAGAGTCGGACACGACTGAGTGATTTCACTTTCACTTTCAAACCCCCATCAGGCAGAAGTAAACTGCAAGCTGACCAACAGATCCAGACTGGTGGGAACCAGAGGCTGATGATTGAGATTCTGACACATCACTTTGCTACTTCATCATCAACCAGATCAGTGTACAAGCTGATCACATATCCATAACCCTTTCCCTCACACTCTTTAAAAACCCTTCTCTGAAATTGTTCGGGAGTTCAGGTCATTTGAGCTTCCTTGGCCCTACAATAAACTGCACTTTCCTTCGCCACAATCAGCATTTTCCCAATCAGTGCTGTGGTAAAGAATCCACCTGCCAATGCAGGAGATGCAAAGAGACATAGGTTTGACCCTTGGATCAGGAAGATATGCTGGAGTAGGAAATGGTAATCCACTTAAGTATTTTTGCCTGGAAAATTTCATAGAGGGGAGCCTGGCAGACTACAGTCCATGGGATTGCAAAGAGTTGGACACAAATGAGCATCTGCACACATATACAACGTGGTGTCAGTAGACTGACTTTGCTTGGGAGAGCAGACCCAAATCTGGTTTGGTAACTTATCATGGCATCATTCTGTTGGGCTCTACTTCCTGGGATACTAGCTTCTCTGCCTGAGGGCCAGCCTTTGATGGGCATTTCTCGGTTAATGCAGGAACTAGGAAAAGCACCACTGGATCACTAGTGTTAATATGAAGTAGTCAAATGTGTATCACAAAATCAAGTTGTGATATTAAGCTAAAACATTCTGTCATTCTGTTGGTAACTGGAGTAACTCAGCTTCCCCTGGTTAGCTGTCACTGTTGTTCGTTTAGTCTTGTCCAACTCCATGCACTGAAGCACTCCAGGCTCCAGTCCTCTGCTGTCTCCCAGAATTTGCTCAGATTCATGGCCATTGAGTCGATGGTGCTATCTAGTTGTCTTATCCTATGTTGCCTCCTTCTCCTTCTGCCCGCAATCTTTCCCAGCATCAGGGTCTTTTCCAGTGACTCAGCTCTTCACATCAGGTGGCCAAAGTATTGGAGCTTCAGCTTCAACATCAGATCTCCCAATGAATATTCAGGCTTGATTTCCTTTAGAACTGCCTGGTTTGATCTCCCTTGGTTAGACTGTAGGACATTAAAGACCTTTGTATTTCCTACATTGTTTCTTTCTGCTGCTGCTGCTGCTAAGTCACTTCAGTCGTGTTCGACTCTGTGTGACCCCATAGACGGCAGCCCACCAGGCTCCCCCATCCCTGGGATTCTCAAGGCAAGAACACTGGAGTGGGTTGCCATTGCCTTCTCCGCATTTCCTTCTACCTAGATTCAAATTGCAGGGCTGGTGTGGATCTGCAAAAACCCTCTTAGGTAAAAGTAGTCTGTGTTTCTGTTTTCAGAGAACAGCAAGGTTGTAGAATGCTGGTTTTCCTAAAGGTGGTTTGGAAGGTAGGATGCTGATGGTCCTAACGATGATGTATTTATTCTGCTTCCATTTGCCTTGGCAAAAATTGTCTTAAACTTAAAATAGCAGTCTGAGTTTATAGAAGGTGATTTTAGTCTCTAAATTCAAAACATGTCATGGAATAAACAAGTTGCATAATGACTTGGAAGGCTTCAGTGGTCACAGCAGTACTTAGCAAGTAGTTGTAAACTGGCTTCTGCTGGTTACCAGTCATTGGAATTTGGAGGGCTAGGCTAGGACATTCGGTCCTGGAAGAGCAAAATCAAAAAACATCTCCCCTGATTTAATAGCCCATGGTGCTGAACAGTGCCTGCTTCCTTCTATTATTACAGTGTGGAACTACCCTCTTTCAACACGTCTGCTGAGCTGTAACCTCTCTGATAAAATACATTTCCCAGAGTTTCCTACAGACTTCATATGGTACTTACCCCACCCTTTTAATTTATTTTTTTAATGGCCTGAGATTCTTAGCTGCTGGGGGAAGTGTTAGAAGACAACAAGGTCAACATGAGTTTCCACATCAATAAAGTCTCATTCTAAATGAGAAAATGAGTTTGGTACATCCAAGCTATTTGCCAGTTCTAGTTCCATTTCTGTTCTCTTGCTTTTACTGAAATAGAACTCCTGATTGAGGGGCTGGCTGGAAATAGTCAGAGACAGGAGACTCCATAAACAGTGTCTCAGTCTGTTCAGACTGTTATAACAAAGTCCCATAGACTGGCTGGCTTATAAACAACAGAAATTTATTTCTCTCTGTTCTAGAGGCTGAAGTCTGAGATCAGAGTGCCCCCGGACAGGACCTGGCAACGCTCTATTCCAAGATGCAGACTGCTAACTCCTCGTCACCTCCTGTAGTAGAAAGAGCGCCAGCCAGTTCTCTGACCTTTCCTTGTAAGGACACCAGTCCCATTCATGAGGACTCTACTCTCATGGTCCAGTCACCTCCCCGAAGCATCACTTCTAAAACCACCACATTGGTGATGAGATTTCAACATAAGAATCTGAGGTGGTGGTGGTGGTGGGGGTGGTCAATCCAAAACAAGCAGCTTTCTGCTCTTTGTGCCTTAGGATGTTTGAAGAATGGGGATGGAACACAGTACCTTGAAAGTGTTAATGTGTATTTTTATCAAAAAACTAAGAGGATAAGGAAATGACAACCTATTTCAGTATTCTTCCCTGGAGAATTCTAGGGACAGTGGAGCCTGGCAGACTGCAGTCCTTGGGGTTGCAAGGAGTCGGAGACAACTGAGCAACTAGCGCACACACAAGACAAACGTGTTTCGATGACTGAAAACGTGTGAAACACCACCTGCCTGTACTCCTTCGATGTCGGCTCTATGCAAGGCAGACATGACGCTTGCCCTCACGGAGCTTTGATTTCAGAGGCAACTTCACAGTAAATAAAAGGGCAGTTGCCTCTTCAATTATTCCTTCTGTGAAGCTTGGTAGTGGAGGCCACTTGCAGGACTAAAACATATCAGACTGTATCAGTCTGTCAGTATCAGAATGGAGAAACATTGAGAAAATAAGAATAATAAGAGGAGGTGTGACTGGAGGAGACAAAAAGAATAACAAAGAACGTGCTTGGAGAGTAGAGGTGGTGGTGGGGAGGGAGGCACCTGGGGCCACGCTGGGAACTGCTCGGTGGTCCAGCCCTCCCAGCCCTCAAGTACCTGATGTCTGTTTTCGTAACACTTTGCACTGCGTGAAGATCCTGTCCCCACATAAACAGTCTGGGAACTGATATCATCAGTTTGGGCCAGTTATCCAGATCAGACTCGGTTGAGTTGCTGAGAGAAAGCGGCAGGATTTCTGATTGCCAGTCTAGACTATATTTTCCCCTTTTTATGGCTCATTATAAAAATATTTGTGCTTGACCTGTAAGCTGATCAGTGCCAACACTTGAGAGGAAAATTATTTATGATTACAATTTGGCTGCAAGGCTTCTTGAGTATTTCTGCCTCCCTGAGTTGAGAACTGAAATTATCAAGACCCCAAACTACATTTTCTCACTTCTGTGGGAAGGCTATCTAGTAGCTTCCTTGGATCACAGTAGTTACTTGTCCTTAGGAAATACCCAAAGAGCTGTTGCGTAGCTTTTCCCTAATCATACACTGTCTTTGCCACCTCATTCATCCTCCCGTTAAACTCACTTCTCAAAAAAATTTCCCTTTTCTTTAAAAGCCTCTCCTGGTCTGTCTGGGTTATGTATTGACCTATTTATTTTGTGTGTGGGTGGTTTCTGTGACTCCTCCTGGCTGAAAAATTTCATGACTGAATCTACATTTTCAGCTTTGTGCATCATGGAAACCCTCACCCCAATGCCTGTGCACCTGTTTCACTTCCAAAGTCCTCCTGAGCTTGCTTATCTGTGGCTGTTGAATTCAGTAGCTTGAGTCATGCTAATGAGGCCAAGATTGTGGTTTTGATGCATGAAAGTGAAAAGTGAAAATGTTAGCCCTCAGTCCTGTCTGACTTTTTGCGACCCCATGGACTGTAGCCCGCCAGGCTCCTCTGTCCATGGGGAAAGAATGCTGGAGCGGGCTGCCATGTGCCTCTTCCTGGGGCTCTTCCTGACCCAGGGATTGAACCCATGTCTCCTGTGGCTCCTGCACTGCAGGTGGATTCTTTATCACTGAGCCGCTGGGGAAGCCCATACTCCATTTATAGTTATTATAAAATATTGGCTATATTCTCTGTGCATAATGCATCCTTGTAGTTTATTTTCTACATAGTAGTTTGAATCTTTTAATCCCCTACCCCATCTTGCCTCTCCTTCTTTCTCTCTCCTTACTGGTAACCACTAGTTTGTTCTCTGTACCTGTAAGTTTGTTTCATTTCTGTTACATTCACTGGTTTTTATTTTTAGATTCCACATATAAGTGATATCATATGGTATTTGTCTTTCTCTGTCTGACTTGTTTTACTTAGCAGTAATGCCCTCCATCAGAGAAGGCGATGGCACCCCACTCCAGTACTCTTGCCTGGAAAATCCCATGGATGGAGGAGCCTGGTGGGCTGCAGTCCACGGGGTCATGAAGAGTTTGACACGACTGAGTGACTTCACTTTCACTTTTCACTTTCATGCACTGGAGAAGGAAATGGCAACCTACTCCAGTGTTCTTGCCTGGAGAATCCCAGGGACGGGGGAGCCTGGTGGGCTGCGGTCTATGGGGTTGCACAGAGTCGGACACGACTGAAGCAACTTAGCAGCAGCAGCAGCAATGCTCTCTATGGCCATCCATGTTGTTGCAAATGGCAACATTTTATTCTTTTTAATGGCAGAATAGTATTCCATTGTAACACTAAGTTTCTTAATGGTGATATCTTTCTCATAACTCTTTGCAAATGTCAACATCAGTAATAATCTGTTTCAGAAGCATATGAGTAATCAAGTTGGAAACTATCTTAAAGATTTTAACCAGAGAGTACAGATTGGCAGTCCAAGTATAGATTTAGCTCTCAGGCTTGTTTTATTTGACCATCATGTTATAAAAATGTATAAATTCAAATGTCTTTGGGCACATTCTTTAGTCCATATGTATGGAATCTAGAAACATGGTACTGATGAACCTACTCACAGAGCGGCAGTGGAGATACAGACATAGGGAGCGGACTTACCGACAAGGACGGGGAGAGGAAGGAGAGAGTGAGATGAATGGAGAGAGTAGCATGGAAGCATATACGCTACCATATGCACAGTAGATGGCCAATGGAAATTTGCTGTATGACTCAGGGAACTCAAACCAGGGCATAAGCATGTGGTGAATGCATTCATAACTTTTTAAAGTGAGAACTTGACAAGTCTGGGCTAATCCCAGAAAGCAGACTGAGCAAAATTACGATGGTGCCAGTACACGGGGTGGAGTTTCCATAAGAGTCAGGACACCGCTGCTCTGTGTCCTGGTTCTTCAGCCATGGAAAAAACCAGCTGCAGTTTGCTTCATAAACCATTGTATAAATGACTCTATGTGCTCAAGGGTGATCGAGTCCAAAGAACTTTGCATAAACGTCTTCTCTAGTCAGGGTGAAACCAATTGTTTAGCTAACACCATTGGTCGATTATGGATCTTGTGGCTAGTTACCCCACTGAAAGAAAGGAAGCAAAAGTGAACCTTCTGTCTTTTTGAGGGTTGGGGGAAAAGAACTTCAAAACTGGTGTAAAAGATACAAAGAACTCAATAATGGAAACATAAGAAAATACACCAACCTAAATGAAAGTGAAAGTTGCTCAGTCCTGGCTGACTCTTTGCGACCCCATGTGACCCCATGGACTTAGTCCAAGGAATTCTCCAGGCCAGAATACTGGAGTGGGTAGCCTTTCCCTTCTCCAGGGGATCTTTCCAACCCAGGGATCGAACCCACGTCTCCCACATTGCAGGTGGATTCTTTACCAGCCTGGCCCCAAGGGAAGCCCACCAAAATGAACAGGGACACAAGTAACCGAGCTTATCAGTGATACATATCAAGGTTTTCAACGGACAGCTTCATGAATGAAGTGATTCTTGAGTAGAGTTTTGAAGATGTACAGCATAGTAGAAAGGATATTCCTTTAGAGTGATTAGACATGACTGGTGTTTACCACTGGGCTGCACACGAGAGCACAAAGTGTGAGTTGTGGACACGTATTTCACTAGCACCACTGTCTGCCCCATCTTAAAAAGCAAACAGACAGAAATCTCTCCTGGAACACAACAGCCCTCTGTAGCTAGTGGTACCCTAATCCCCTCATGCAGACCATGCACAGAAAACCCCGTTCTCTTTCTGGACACGTGGCAGCATTGCATTCCTCTGCCTCATGTGGCCGTGTGATCTGCTTTGGAAATTTGGAACAATGTGTCAGGTGTTGCTTTCAGGAGAAAGTTTTGCACTCCATCGCCATTATGGGACTCAGCAGTTCTCTTTTTCTTGGGGTAAAATTTATAAATGCCTGTGTTGAGGGGAGTCTCTCCTATGCTGGGCAGAATCCCCTGATGACCTGCCCTGGATGCGAGCACAGTGAGAAGTAAACTTCTGTTGTGTTAAGCCACTGAAATTTGAATTGGTTGTTGCTGCAGTATAATCTAGTCTTGAGCTTCCCAGGTGGTGCTAGTGGTAAAGAACCTGCCTGCAATATAGGAAACATAAAAGACATGGGTTTGATCCCTGGCTTGGGATCCCATGGAAAAGGAAATGGAAACCCACTTCAGTATTCTTGCCTGGAGAATCCCAAGGACAGAGGAGCCTGGTGGGCTACAGTTCATGGGGTGGCAAAGAGTCAGACACGACTGAAATGACTTAGCATGCAGCCAAGTCCTTCCTGGATGATTCAATTATACTTCTCCTTTCTCTGTGTCTGGCTTTCTTTCACTCCTCAACTTTCTACACTCTGATTTCTATCCCTACTATTTGAATGAAACTGCTGTGGACAGGTCATGGAATTACCATATACAATAGTTTGGGGTTCTATCTTATTGGACACCTTTGGTATATTTAATACTGTGGACCACTTCTTAAAATTCTTTTTTTCTTTGGCTTCTATGATGTAACTCTTTCAACTCAACTTTCAGATCATTGATTGTGTTTTAGGTATAAAACCCAAATAAATTTCATCTATTCTCCCAGTTTTTAACTATTATGTATATAATGAATATGCTGACAACTCTTAAATATGTACTTCCTATTCCAGTACATGGCCCACAGCATAGATGTGTACATACAAAGGTCTTTCAAAAACATGTCTACAACTGAATGTACCTCTCCTCCCAGACCTGGCTATTCTTCAAAGTCACAAATTGGTTAACTGGATTTCTGTCTCTCCTTTCAAAATAGCTTCCCAATACAATCTGTGACCAGATATTATCAGTTCTGTCTCTAAATTAATCTCCCCACATTTTTTTTCTATACTATCTATCATCAATGCTATAATCTGAATCCTTATTTATCTATTAGCTTTATTCCCTTTTCTGGCCACACTGCATGACATGTGGAACGTCTCCAACCAGGGATAGAACCTCTGCAGTGACTGTGTGGAGTCCTAAACCCTGAACCACCATGGAAGTCCTCTGCTGGCTTCTTTAATTGCTTCTGGATTGGTCTTCCTGATGCTATCCACTCTTTCTTTCTTAGGAGAAATCTCTCTAAGATACAAACGATCATGCTTATGTCCTCTTACTTAAAATGTTTGATGTCACCTCATGACATTGGAGTTGAAATCCAGACTTTTTACAGGGCTCTGAGCGGGCTAAGAGCAGACTGGTTCTATCACCAGTCTTTCCCCTCCTGCCATCCTGCTCCTCTTTCAGTTTTCTGAACCATATTCTTTCCTACCTCTGTGCCCTTACACATGCTGTCTCCTGGACCTGGACTTTATTCTTCTGGATAATGTGTACTTCTTATTTTAAAAGCAACCTAAACATCATCTCTCTCAGAAAGTCTCCCACATTTTCCAGCTTTGGGTTTTAGAGGTCTTGTCTCCATGTCCCATTGCACTCATACACTGATTGATGGAAGGCCGTTGACATCCCAATTTCTCCTCCAGAACTGTTGCTCAACACTGTAAACCCATCTTTCAGTGTCTATTCCCCACATCTCTCAAATGCCTGATGTCCATTAGGTATGCAATAAATGTTTAATGGATGAATTATTAGCTGATGGATCTGGAAAGCCATGATTGTGAGCTTTGCTTTTAACTGAAGAACTTTTGGGAGCCATTACAGACTTTTAAGAAGGCAATGATATCCAAATGACACTTGCAGAGAGTAATTAGAATGGAAGGGAGTAGGCATCTGAAATCTTTCAGAGATGGTATGAAGTCAGTCATTGATGGTAAGAATGGGGACGAAATGAGAAGCTGTGGGACTCTTGATTCTCCAGAATTTCATTTTTTACAATTCTTATGCCTGATATGTTTAATTGGAGAAGGAAATGGTAGCCCACTCCAGTGTTTTTGCCTGGAGAATCCCAGGGATGGAGGAGCCTGGTGGGCTGCCGTCTGTGGGGTCGCACGGAGTCAGACACAACTGAAGCAACTTAGCAGCAGCAGCTATGTTTAATACTGGTATAAAGTGTTGAAGGAAGAATTAATAACTACTTTGTAAATTCAACAGAAGGTAAACCAACTTCTTTGATAAGGTAAACATGTAAGCCTTAAATTTTAATCTTCACAAAGTCTTCCACAGTTTTAATAATAGTTGCCTTAATTTTTTTGTAGGTTTTTTTTTTTTTTGACAGGGTGGTAGTTTAGTCACTAAGTTGTGTCTGACTCTTTGCAACCCCATGGACTATAACTCTCCAGCCTTCTCTGTCCATGGGATTTTCCAGGCAAGAATATTGGAGTGGATTGCCATTTCCTTCTCTAGAGAATCTTTCCAATCCAGGGATCAAACCCAGGTCTCCTGCTTTGCAGGCAGATTCTATACCAACTGAGCTACATGGACCATTTTAAAAGTCTTTATTGAATTTGTTCCAGTATTGTTTCTGTTTTATGTTTTGGTTTTTGAATCATGAAACATGTAGGATCTTGGCTCCCCAACCAAGGACTGAGCCCCCTGCATTGGAAGGCTAAGTCTTAACTGCTGGATTGCCAAGGAAGTCCCAATATTTGGACGTCCCCTTAATTTTGACATACATGAATGATCTAGAAAGTGAAGTCATTCAGTTGTGTCCAACTCTTTGTGATCCCATGGACTGTAGCCTATCAGGCTCCCCCGGCTGTGGGATTCTCCAAGCAAGAATACTGGAGTGGGTTGCCACTTCCTTCTCCAGGAGATCTTCCCAACCCAGGGATCGAATCTGGGTCTCTCGTATTGCAGGCAGATGCTTTACCATCTGAGCCTCCAGGGAAGCTCAATGATCTAGATACTTGCCCTATACTTTATATGGCTTTCTATGGCTTTCTTTCTTGCTCTTTACTGCAAAGTCTAACTTCTTCTCTTACTCTATTAACAATCCTAAGCTAGTTGATTTTACTTCTGCCTTCCCCCACTCCCTTGCCCCTCGCGGGAAGGTCCAGAGGTCCTGGAGATGGAGTGATGGTGACTGAAATCATCAGCTCCTCCTAGAACTATACAAATGATGAGAAATAAGCCTTCCAACACTTCTTGGGCTCTGGAATCCTCCCACTTCTTTCAGGCTGGCAGCTTGCTTATCTTTAGCAAAAGCTAGGCATCATTTCAAATGTCATATTGCAGAGAAATTGCTCTTCCTGTCACCAGGAAAAGAGGGAGACAGAAAGATACCTTCTTATATCTGAAACCTGGCACTGTCAGCCACTTGGAACTCACCTCCCAGACTCTGTCTGGCCTTGGCTTGGAGGAGGCAGGGTTGCTGTGTAGCACAAGGAGGTGCAAAAACAAACATGGGCACAAAATCAAATACTTGACTGCAAGAAATATTCTGAAAGTTATAAAAGTGAAATACTACTTCCAGCTGTCACTTTATGCAAAGATTATGTTGAGCTCAAGGACTGCAGAAACTAAATAAGGAAAGTGAATTATTCATTACAGTGCCTATTCAAGCTGCAGGAGATGCCCGGGTTTTCTACTGATGGATTACTCATGGTCCCTTTCTCTATTTATCTTCCCAGTCACCCTCTCTTGTCTTCATGTATATATTTGAAGATCTTGTTGCTGCTGCTAAGGCAGATAGCAAAGCTTCATATTCATTTTTCCTGCATCCCAAAGCATCTACGCCTTTGGTCACTCATCCTGAAGGACATCTCGCCCCTTGCAGTGGCTTCCTCTTAAAGCCTCACAGTCTGCAAAAAGTACTGATGTTGAAATGAACATTATTATCCAACAGTCAGATGATAAGTGCATTGAACAAAACCAAGCATGTACTAAGGCTTTCTGACTGATAGGCTGAGCTTAGATGTGTTCCCACCATTGTTTTCTATCCACAGATCTCCATGGTGTATAGCTTCTCTTCCTATTGCTCTATCAAAAATCTTCCTCACTGGCTCAGTATCAAGGAAGTGATTAGGTAACACGTCCATGATCATACATGGGCATATTGACCCCTCAGCCTCAGTGGTTAGTTTTGGCTTCCATTGGCTTAATTTTGCCCCTGAAGCTAGAAGCAGCTCAGAAACAACTGAAACATAGAAGGAGAGGCAGCCACCTTTGGCACTGCCCCGGTCCTATATCTACCTGTCATTTCTAATATGCCAGTTGCTGCCTAAAAGTCAGGTAGATGTTTTATTGGTTTTCATGGAAGTAGGGTAGGGAGGATTCAGTTTTGAATATCGCTAAGAAAAATCCCATGGACAGAGGAGCCTGACAGGCTACAGTCCTTGGGGTTGCCTGACTGAGTACACAGGCAATGTGCAGAGTTGTTTAAGTGTGAGACCCCAAGCCTTTCTCCTGCCATCTAACTAAAATAAGATGCCCTGTGAAATCAAGTATCTCTCAGGCTGACTGCCTTGCCTAGACTGATGTTTCATGACTACAGGAACTCCTGAAGCACAGGTTTAACTTATCACTGTTCTCGGAGAAACACTTCCACGTGTGGACTCGGGAGCCCTGAAGTAGGAGGAAAATAGGCTAATCTGATCATACACCACGGAGCCCTCCTAAAACTGTGTAAACACTGACAGAGGTATTTCTCAAAGTCTGTGCCAGCAGCAAGGCAGCATTTTTGTGAAGTATGTGAACCTTCATTCAAATTCAAAGCCTTCATTCAGCCCGAGGAATTTGTCCTGAGCAGACGTATGTCTCATCCTTTGCCAGCCAGCACCCAGGGTAATATTCTACAAAATTAAATATTTTGGCTAATGGTGTTGTTCCTTAGCTATTGAAAAAATATTTTCTAACAACGGAAAATGTCAAGTCATGTCAAGAATAATATTTTATGCCATTCAGCTGTTAAATCTGGAGCCATAGAATGAAGCTTCCAAACTCCTTCACTGTAACTTGCATTATTCTGAGTTAAGCATCTGACTGTGCAAGAGCTGAGGGTTACTCTGCTTATAAGATAAAATAGAGTAGGTATTAATTGTATTGGCTCTTCACATTTTGTTTCAAATGTTGTCTTAGCAATATTCAGTTTATTTTTAACCATCTTTCAGGAAGAAGCTATCAAAGAGCATTTTAATGTGACGACAGTATAAGAAAGAGAAGCATGGTTATATTTTTATCACAGAAAAGTATTGTAAATAACTTCACCCTCATGAGTCAGACTTCCCTGGTGGCTCAGACGGTAAAGCGTCTGCCTACAATGCGGGAGACCCAGGTTCGATCCCTGGGTGGGGAAGATCCTCTGGAGAAGGCAATGGCAACCCACTCCAGTACTCTTGCCTGGAAAATCCAATGGACGGAGGAGCCTGGTAGGCTACAGTCCATGGGGTTGCAAAGAGTCGGACACGACTAAGCGACTTTACTTCATGAGTCAGAGATGTCCTCAATGAAGAGCTTGTGATTGTGAAAGTAAGAAATGTCTGTAATGCCTACAGAGAAATCCATTTCAAGCAACAGAGAGAAATTAGGCTAATGAAGGATTATAGAATTAGGGCTTCCCAGGTGGCACTAATGGTAAAGAACCTGCCTGCAAATGCAGGAGGCATGAGAGACGCGGGTTCAGTCCCTGGGTTGGGAAGATCCTCTGGAAAAAGAAATGGCAACCCACTTCCAGTAGTCTTGCCTGGAGAATCCCATGGACAAAGGAGCCTGGAGGGCCACAGTCCAAGTGGTGGCAGAGTCGGACATGACTAAAGCGACTTCACACACACACAGGATTATAGGAAAAATAGCCTATCACACTTATTTTGCACTGACTATGCGACAAGCCCTGTGTTAAGTACTCTTCTGATCTGAGACTGTCTCATTTCCTAACTTCCCTGGTGGCTCAGACGGTAAAGCATCTGCCTACAATGCAGGAGACCTGGGTTCAACCCCCGGGTGGGGAAGATCCTCTGGAGAAAGCAATAGCAACCCACTTTGGTACTCTTGCCTAGAAAATCCAATGGATGGAGGAGCCTGGTAGGCTACAGTCCATGGGGTCTCAAAGAGTCAGACATGACTAAGCGACTTCACTTCACTTCACTTCATCTTCCTAACAATGTTCTGGGATAAGTGCTATTATTATTTCCATTTTACAGTTGTGAGATCTCAGGCACAGAAAAATTTCAGTAATCAAGAGTTATGGGCAAATTGTGGGGTAAGAAGAAGAATACGTTCTGAGAATGGAACATTCTTGTATCCTGAGATGCTAATTAGCTTTATTAGAAAGCACAAATGAAGACATTTAAATGATTGCTATCCATTAGGATATTCTTCCCTTCAAGTTAATGATGTTGGTTTGCAAATTTGCTGAAGTTCTCTATGATGGAATTTCCAAGCTTTGTTCCTTGGCCCTCTGAGGGTCCTCCATATCCTTTTAGGGCAGTGGTCCTCAAGCTTTTTGGCACCAAGGACCATGGCAGACAATTTTTCCACAGACTGGTGGGGTGGTGCAGAATGGTTTCAGGATGATTCAAGCACATTACATCTATTATGCGCTTTATTTGTATCGTTATTACATCATCTCCACCTCAGATCATCAGGCATTAGATCTCAGAGGTTGGAGACCCCTGTTTTAGGGTGTCTGCTGGGTTAAAATTCTTTTTCGTAACAACACTAAGATTATTATTTGCAATTATTTTCAATATGTTACATTAACACCGATGGGGCAAACACAATGACGAATAAAACCATTGGTGCCTTAGAACAAATTAAAGTAGTGGCTCCACGGGTACTATGCCTTCTCACAGCTCTCCATGCCTATGCCAAGGGGTACATGGTGCATGCCATGTCATTTCTGTCTCATCTGACTCTTTGTGACCCCGTGGACTGTAGCCCGCTAGGCTCCTCTGTCCATGGGATTCTCCAGGCAAGAGTACTGGAGTGGGTTGCCATTTCCTACTCCAGGGGATCTTCCCAAACCAAGTATTGAACCCCAATCTCTTATGTCTCCCGCATTGCAGGTGGGTTCTTTACCACTAGTGCAACCTGGGGGACTAGTGGTCATTATATTTGTCACCACAAAAGAGTCACAATAAAAAAGTAAATAAATTTTTAAAAAGTAGCTNAACCAAGTATTGAACCCCAATCTCTTATGTCTCCCGCATTGCAGGTGGGTTCTTTACCACTAGTGCAACCTGGGGGACTAGTGGTCATTATATTTGTCACCACAAAAGAGTCACAATAAAAAAGTAAATAAATTTTTAAAAAGTAGCTTCACTTTAATTGTCCTTGCTGAAGCAGAAAGTCGCTAAACTTGTCCTGAGCCTTGAGTACACACATTTTTCACATTCTGTAAAAAAAGTTATGACCAACCTAGATAGTATATTCAAAACATTACTTTGCCGACTAAGGTCCGTCTAGTCAAGGCCATGGTTTTTCCTGTGGTCATGTATGGATGNAGAAGGGGACGACCGAGAATGAGATGGCTGGATGGCATCACAGACTCGATGGACACGAGTCTGAGAGAACTCCGAGAGATGGTGATGAACAGGGAGGTGTGCTGCGATTCATGGGGTCGCAAAGAGTCGGACACGACTGAGCGACTGAACTGAACTGAACTGAAGAAGTACACGTAAATCGCTTTTGCTACATATCAAAGTATGACGGTTCTTTGAAGGAAAGTACTTGTATGATTATTTTGTTGGGGGTTGACCTAGCCACGTTTTCCACGTAATACCAGTTTTATCTGAAAGAATGCTTGGTAGACAATCCATGGTTATTCAGACTTGGTTATACATTTTCTCAAAAATTAACAAAGTGAGACTGTCTCTTCAAGGAAAATCACTGACGTTATTTGTTGGTAATGATAAAATGCAAGTTTTAAAGCAAAATCCAGAATTTTGGAAAATCTACCCACCACCATGAACTTGAAAGCTAAGACTAAGATTTTTCTGTGAGACTGTGATCTCATTGATGTATCTGAGTTCTAGATATTATATAATANTTGTTGGTAATGATAAAATGCAAGTTTTAAAGCAAAATCCAGAATTTTGGAAAATCTACCCACCACCATGAACTTGAAAGCTAAGACTAAGATTTTTCTGTGAGACTGTGATCTCATTGATGTATCTGAGTTCTAGATATTATATAATAAGAACTATAAATGAACAATGTATGATTTTATAAAATCATGCACAAGTAAAAGATCCATTCAAAATACGAGAGAGACCAATGGATTTTAGTGTAACAGATTATGAAAAGTTTGTTGATAACATTTTAGATTCCATATTACAAATAATCTTTAAGAAATTACTACTAGTTGAGTTTCAGTAGAATGATAGGAGATAATTCTTTAAAAAGGCTACTAGAATGCCCTTTCCTTTTCAATCTACATATCTTTATGAGGCTGGATTTTCTTATACTTATGAAATACCAGCTAAAAAAAACACATCTCCGGAAACTGAACATAGATGTACATGTGAGAATCCAACTTTCTTCTGTGAGTCCAGATGTTAAAGAGATTTGCCAAAATGTGAAACAATGTCACTCTTATCACTAAATTTTTTCGTTGTGAAACAGTTATTTTTATAAAAAATGCTTAATTTTCAATACATTAAACATTGACCAATGTAACACACATAACACAGATCTTTGTTGTTATTGTTTAGTTGCTAATTTGTGTCCGAGTCTTTGCAACCCAATGGACTGTAGCCTCCAGGCTCCTGCTTATGGAATTTCCGAGGCAAGAATACTGGAGTGGGTTTCCATTTCCTTCCATTTCCAGGGGATCTTCCCAGCCCAGAGATGGAACCCCCATCTCCTGCACTGGCAGTTGGACTCTTTCACCTCTGAGCCATGAGGGAAGTCCAACAAAGATCTTTAGGGTCTCCTTAATTTATAAGGATGTCTGGGAGTCCAGAAACAAACATTTGCAAATCCCTCCTCTCGGGGAACAAAACCTCCCAAGAGAGAGGAGTTAATCTGCTCCCAGAGACTGTCAGAGGGAAGATATTCGTGTGGGACATCAATGAGATGAAGGTAATAACATGGCACAACAGGGCGGAACAGGGCCAGCCAGCAAAATGGATGAGATTGTCTATGTTTTATTTTAGTTTAGTAAGGAAAGTTTTCCTAAAGTGATTTTTAAAGCAATAGTACTAGCTTGTTCTCTCTCTAAAGACATTTTGTTTTTATAAAATTACAGCCTGGAAAACACACTATGTGTTTAGTCTGAGTAGGTAGCCTGAGTTGTTTGTTAAATACCAGATCTCAGATTTGTGGCTGTTCCTCAAAAATAACTACATGACACCAGCAATTAAATTTATGTATCATTTTGATTATTTATACTTCAGCAAATCAAAGGAGATAAATAATGGTGTGCAGCCCAGCACTCCCTTCAGCATCTCTGGCAACCCCTTCGATTCCTCCCATTTTGAAACGGGATACAGCACATAATCTTCCTGTTAAACAGTCTGGAGGGACCCGCCATCCATGCCCGCTCCCATCCTGGCATCTTCCCGTTTCTGGAGCTGGGTGTTTCTGCGTTGCAAATATGCCCTTTGAACCACGTGGGGCAGGCGTGTTTAGCCTCAGCTATTTTCACATTTCTTCTTCCTTATACTTAGGACACTGTTGATCACTCAGAATTAGAGTTCCTTTCGTCCTGCCTCTCAGAGCACCACAGTATTTTTTCTTCTTCTGTTTTTAAATTACTTTTTATTTTGCGTTGGAATATATCTGATTGACGATGCTGTGATAGTTCCAGGTGGCACAGCGGAAAAACTCAGTCATACATATACATGTGTCCATTCTCCCCCAAACTCCCGTCCATCCAGGCTGCCACATCACGTTGAGCAGAGTCCCCTGAGGGCAGCACAGTACTGGACCCACATAAGAAAGCACTGAATTGGGCAGTCAGCTGACAGCCTTTCCAAGGGAGGTTACCGATTAGGTGGGGTCTCTCTCTTTCACAAGTGCCCTTGCTCCAGCTGTTTGGACTTTTGTTCATGCGATGAATGTGTCTTTAAATCCTTCCTGCTGAATAAACAGGGTGGTCTCCTTGCCTCCAAAGAGAATCTTCAATGACAGGCCGCTGTGTATCATCTGAGTGAAGTGAAGTCGCTCAGTCGTGTCCGACTCTTTCTGACCCCATGGACTGTAGCCTACCAGGCTGCTCCCTCCATGGGATTCTCCAGGCAAGAGTACTGGGGTGGGTTGCCATTCCCTTCTCCAGGGGATCTTCCCGACCCAGGGATCAAACCCGGGTCTCCCGCATTCCAGGCAGACGCTTTAACCTCTGAGCCACCAGGTATTAGCTGAGAGAGTGAACTAAATCCTCCTGAAGTCCCTTCCTACTTGTAACATTGGGTGACTCCTAGTTGGACTTTGCCTACCCAATGCAAAGTGACTCAGCGATGGTGCCTGGGAGCATCTAAAGGAGCTGGGGGTGACAGGGAGAAACTGGCCTCAGCCTCTTCCTCTGAAAAGCAGAAGTGGGGGAGCTTGACTTTCCTCAGTACAAGAGAACAAATGACACCCCCCCAAAACGCCATGACATGCCACGCAATCAACTTCCACCCCACCGCTTGTCACTTCTGAAAATGAAAAAGTGCATTTTGAAGCACTCTACGGGAACAATCAGACATTTTGGTGAATCTCTGAGCAGTTGGTTTGAACTAATGGATATAATCTAGTGGTGCTTAGAAACTGCAAATCAAACCAAGAAATAATGGAGGATCAAGAAAGGAGTTAGACTGCAAACTTAAAGAAAAAGTGATTTTTATCTGTCTATAGATATTTGTCATCAAGAGCAGTAAAAAATCTCACTGAGATAGTAGATATCCAATGAAGATATATCATATTTAAATACACCAACCTAAAATTTACTGATTCGATGTTTGAAAATAATTATGGCTTTCAAGGTATTGCCTTGGTTGGTCAATCATCTATTTGTTTGAACATACTTAATCTTGGCAAATATGTATCTGGTATTTGTGAATAGTGTGGCTGGGATGACTAAATGGGATAATAAAGTATCTGTTCTTGTTATTGTTTAGTCACTAAGTCATGACTGACTCTTTCGTGGCCCCACGGACTAACCTTCCAGGCTCCTCTGTCCATGGGATTCTCCAGGCTAGAATACTGGAGTGGGTTGCCATTTCCTTCTTCAGGGGATCTGCCCAACCAGAGATCGAACCTGGGTCTCCTACATTAGCAGGAGGATTTTCTACTGCTGAGCCACTGGGAAAGCCCAATAAAGTTTTATGTAAGATATAAGTGATTATAAAATGAAAAAAACCCCGCATCACTGATACATTGAAAAAAGTGTTTACTATCACTGGAAATTCTATTCAACTAGGAACAGCTGACTGCCTGGTGCTCTGTTTTGAGAATTCTGATGCTGAGTCTGGATCAGAGAGAAAGAATATCATGGCTGAATAATAATTATAATAATGGCAACTGTATTTTATTCTCCCATAATTTTACGCTAGGTACTATTACCTCTTTTATTCATGAACTGTGTGAGGATAGGTTAAAGGATTTTTCCAGAAATACATGGTAGATCTGAGATTCAAATACTAAATTCCTCTGCAAGACTAATATTAGCCACAGTGGACAAACTATGACTTATTTTCTCATTTCTGAAGAGCTTTGATCTGCATTGCTTTCTAAACTCCCTTTTAGCAATCTTGCCTCCCCTGAAATATTTATCATAATTTGACCATTGACCACTGCTGGTTATCCTTTTACATTTTAGATCCGGTTTCTCCAAATGCAAGAGAAGTGCTGTAGAAGAGGGACACTTCCTGCACGCCCGCCACGGCCCCAGTAATTTAGCAGGGTACCTGGCACAGGGTAAATGTTTAATCAGTGTTGTGTGGTTGTGTGGTAGGACCCAGACCGCCACGCCGTGTCCTAGCTGAATAGGCTGAACCTAGTATTTGCCACAGATGGAGCGGCAAACAGCTGGTTGTTTCCGAGTCAGCCCTGCCGGGGTGTCTTAGATTCATGATCTAGAATTGAAGGTCTACCCTCCTTGCCCTTCTGACCGTGATGAATGCCTGTTTATCTTCTTGCCTTCATCAACAGCAACTATTTATTTAGCAGCCTGACTTAAGACATTCCATGTATATACTCAATGAAGGCTTTCTTTCACTATTATTTTTTCTGTGGAGGATAAAACGCTGTCTTGTTTTTCCAGTTCTCCTCCTAAGTGTGATGATTTAGATGTTCCTGCTGTTAACTGGCAGCTTTTCCATTTCCTCCTAGCATCCAGGGCCGCAGGCTTCTCCACAGAAGCCACTAATGAGCTTCTTGCTTTTCAAGCCCTTGGTTCATTAATAACACACACTTTCAGCAAGGCCTGATGTTCCAGACCTTATCTTTTCCCTTTCCTTCCATGAGAAAACACACACACAAACAAACAAGCAGCACAAAGGAAAACTTTTATTTGCTGCAGTTGCTGACTCAGTCTTGTCTGCTTGAAGATCTTAACACAGAGTTTATGCAAGAAGCTTGGACTCAGCTTTGCAGTTATGCTGAAGGCTTACATATTGGACCCGACTTTCCAAGTGAGTCTGTGTCCCCACTTTTTTTCCTCTCTCCCCAAGTCGTCTTTCTCAATAGTGCTTCACTACGTGTGCTTTTTCCTCCTTCCTCATGAATATTGACCGGGTTCCTGAGTATATGGGGAACAATTCTAGGGACTGTGTGGACGGGATGTAGGAAATGTCTCTGCCCCATCCCTTCTGCTGGACTTCTGACTCTCAATGATGCCATTCATGCTCCTGCCCGTTGGCCCCTTACACAACTTGCTTTCATTCAGACAGCGCCAGAGAGCATCAAAGCACTTTTGTCCTGCATCCCTCGGAGCCTTGCAGTGGCCCAGAGCAGAACAGAGTTGTCAGCAGCACGAATGCCATTCCTGTCAAACCTGCGGCTCCTTGCGTCCTCTGATGAACCAGCAGATACTGCGGCTGTGTCTTCCCAGAGCAGGTTTCTGCATGTAAGGCCAGAGTGCAGGCTTAATGCTCAATAGTGGGGGATGGGCTGAGCAGAGGGCTAGGCCTGGGCCCTTGGTGGATAACCCAGCTTGTTGGTCAAGTCACCTTCAGGTTCTCATATATTCCACCTTAGCTGTGACCATGGTGTCATTTTGCTGACTTCTTGACCTCTCTCCTTTTTAAATTTTATGTTAGGGCTCAAATTTTATGTCAAGGTACAAATTCCTATACCTTAAAACATACAGAGACCTAGAGATTGTCATACTGAGCCAAGTAAGTCAGACAGAGAAAGATAAATATGGCATCGCTTACATGTGGAATTTAAAACAAGGATTGCTATTGTTCAGTCACTCAGTTGTGTCCAATTCTTTTGCACCCACATGGGCTATAGCTCACCAGGCTCCTCTGTCCATAGGATATCCCAGGCGAAAATACTGGAGGAGGTTGCCATTTCCTTCTCCAGGGGACCTTCCTGACCCAGAAATCGAATCCATGTCTCCTGCATCGGCAGGTGGACTTTTTACCACTGAGCCACCAGACAAGCCTCCTAAAAAAATGGGTACAAATGAACTTATTTACAAGATAGAAATAGAGTCACAGATATAGAAAACAAACTTATGGTTACCCAGAGGTAAGGGGGAGGGGAGGGATAAATTGTATGGTTGGGATTGACATATATACACTACTATATTATGACTGGATAGCATCACTGACTCAATGGACATGAATCTGAGCAAACTTTGGGAGACAGTGAAGGACAGGGGAGACTGCCGTACTGGAGTTCAGGGGTTCACAAAGAGTAGGACATGACTTAGTGACTGACAACAACATATATAAACAGATAACTAATAAAGACTTATTGTATGACATAAGGAACTCTACTCAACACTCTGTAATGGCCTATATGGGAACAGAGTTAAAAAAAAAAAAGGAGAGGGTGGAAGATATGGAAAGAGTAATGTGAAAACATACATCACCATATGTAAAATTGATAGCCAATGGGAATTTGCTGTATGACTCAGAGAACTTAAACCAGGGCTCGAAAACAACCTGGAGGGGTAGGATGGGGAGGGAGGGGTAAGGATGTTCAAGTGGGAGGGGCTGTGGGTAAACCTGAATCATGTTGATGTTTGGCAGAAAACAAGGCAATACTGTAAAGCAATTATCCTTCAAATAAAAATAAATAAATTTTAAAAAGGGTATATGTATATGTATAACTGATTACCTTTGCTGTATAGCAGAAACTAACACAACAAGGTCAATTGAGTAGACTTGAATAAAATGAAAATATACAGAGAGATAGTTTATATATATATCCTGGATTCTCCAAACATGCATAAGTCCTCATATCTATAACACTGTCAATCAAGTAGACTTAAATAAAATAAAGAAATACAGAGATTATATATAAATAATATATTTACATTACATATGTGTGTGTGTGTGTATATATATATATATATATATATATACTGCATCCTCCAAACATGCATAAGTCCTCATATCCTGTTCATGAGCACATGTTGAGTCTACTCTGGAGCTCTTGCCCAAACATGAAAGATGTTTTATTTTCTCTTTGAAAAATTCTAAGTTTCATTTCTTGAGAAATTGTCTTGGGCTTCAGACTCAAGTCCAACATTCATGAGTCATACAGATTAGAGAGATCTGTGAGAGATCTGTTCCCCGAATCTGTGAGGTAACAGCAAGCTTTTCCCAGCCTTCTTGGACATCTCCCCATTTTGTCAACTGTGGGAAGTTAGAAGTGATAGCTTTTCCTATCACTGCATTAATTATGCAGGGCAGAGGCATCATTTACAAGCTCTTTTTTAAAGGGTAGAAAACTAGAGATTACAGTTCTTTTACATTCAGGAGGCACTCAGCACTGCTCCACTTGCAGTTACACACTTTTTTCTTTTTAAATATTCCATTCCTGAATTTTGGTAACGTGGAACTTTGAGATAGCTCAGAATTCAGTAATGAGGATTAGTCTTTCTCTAAGACTTTAAGACTGGGAACTTATCATTGAAGTATGTTCAAGAATTGTTCCTTGCCTTTATTTTTCCCAGCAGTTATAAAAAGTTCATCCCATTGTGTTGAATACAATAGTCTTCAAGATTCCACAGAACAAACACACAACTTTCTTACGTCTCAGGTGTTTTGTAATATACTACAGAGAGGAGAGAGCCTTCTCCAAGGAGACCTCCCTGTTTCTTGAACTTTTGTGAATTCACTTGCTGGGCCCCTGGTGTCTCTACCTTGATTTCAACTTCATTCTCAACTCATTGCTTAGGATCTATCTATTGCTGTAATCAGTCGCTTAGTCGTGTCTGACTCTTTGCGACCCCATGGACTGTAGCCCACCAGGCTCCTCTTTCCATGGAGATTCTCCAGGCAAGAATACTAGAGTGGGTCGACATGCCCTCCTCCAAGGGATCCTCCCAAGCCAGGGATCGAACCTAGGTCTTCAGCATGGCAAGCAGATTCTTTACCATCTGAACTACCAGGGAAGCTACAAGGGAAGTATCTATTGAGCACTTACTAAAAAGGGCTTCCCGGGATTCCCAGGTGGTACAAGTGGTAAAGAACTTGCCTGCCAATGCAGGAGATATAAGAGATAGAGTTTCTGTCCCTGAGTCAGGACGATCCCCTGAAAGAGGAAATGGCAACCTTCCTCAGTATCCTTACCTGGGAAATCTCATGGACAGAGGAGTCTAGAGGGCCCCAGTCCATAGAATCACAAAGAGTCGGACACAACTGAAGCGGTTAAGCTTGCACATGAGCATTTATTATGTGTCAGAGCAGTGCTAGGGCCAAAGAGGGAATTAAATAGTGGCTCTGCTCCAGTTACGTTAAGGTTCTGGGCTAGTGTAGGGAGCGAGGGTGTGGGGGGAGGAGACACGTGCACAGTTAGTTACAACATAAGGTGCTTAATTCTCTAAGAGGAAGAAAAACTGTTTAGCAGGACACCTCCATGAAAATTTCTAACTGCTTAGGGCTGTCTCCTGGGAAAAGGCTTCATGAAGGACATTTGAGTTGGCTTTGAAGAATGGGTGACAGCTCACCACAACCCAGAGAGGAGAGGGGCACTTGAGACGGGGAGGATGACAGTTCATTCAAATGCTTTTTGGGCAACAGTGGGCCAGGTTGATTGGAAGAAGGAAAGGAGACTTTTATGGGACAAACAACAAGGCCCCTCTGTAGAGTACAGGGAATTATATTCAATACCCTGTGATACACCATAATAAAAAGAATATGTAAAAGAATGTATTTAATGTATAACTGAACTACTTTGCTATACAGCAGAAATTAATACAACACAGTAAATAAACCATGCTTCCATAAAATAAATAATACAAATGATAAAAAAGAAATAAAGAGGAAAACTGATAGAGTTGGAGTATGTGAAAATATGACTGGGGAGTCTAAAATATTGGACTAGCTTCCCAGTCTCATGCGAATGCCGATAGATTATTCTGCTTTACTGGGCTTCCCTGGTGGCTCAGATGGTAAAGAATCTGCTTGCAATGCAGGAGACATGGGTTCCATCCCTGGGTCAGGAAGATCCCCTCAGTATTCTTGCCTGGAGAATCCAATGGACAGGGGAGCCTGGTGGACTGCAGTCCATGGGGTCACAAAGAGTCGGACAGGACTGAGCAACTAATGCATTCATGTTCACTGAATGTTCAGGCACAAGTTGATGACAAGGAAGAACGGATATATCTCTTGTCACTCTTTTTCGTAGTACCAACCGTTTCAAAATATTAAGAAAGTCAGTTAACTAAGGTTCCCCTTCTCAAACCCTGACTCTGGCTAATCTCCTCCTTGAGCTCTTTATCCTGATGCAGATAACCCAGAGCCTTCCTCTTACTTGTGGGTTCGGTAGCTGAGCAATCAGATTATCAGCCTCCTCCGTTTCTATCAGCTCCCGGCCTCACTGTCAGGAATCACTCACTGGTGGTTTCCAGATATAGTTGGTTGTGTGTCCATTTTGAATACCAGCTTAGAGATAGATAGTTTTATTTTACTTCTGAAAAAAAAAAAAAAAAAAACTTCTTAGAAAAAACTGACTGTTGCTACTGACATGTATTATACTTATTTCCCCTATTCCTTGAACATTACACGTTTAGAAGTCACCTAACCACTCACTGAGGAGAAGGCAATGGCACCCCACTCCAGTACTCTTGCCTGGAAAATCCCATGGATGGAGGAGCCTGGTGGGCTGTAGTCCATGGGGTCGCTGNAAAAAAAAAAAAAAAAACTTCTTAGAAAAAACTGACTGTTGCTACTGACATGTATTATACTTATTTCCCCTATTCCTTGAACATTACACGTTTAGAAGTCACCTAACCACTCACTGAGGAGAAGGCAATGGCACCCCACTCCAGTACTCTTGCCTGGAAAATCCCATGGATGGAGGAGCCTGGTGGGCTGTAGTCCATGGGGTCGCTAAGAGTCGGACACGACTAAGCGACTTCTCTTTCACTTTTCACTTTCATGCATTGGAGAAGGAAATGGCAACCCACTCCGGAGTTCTTGCCTGGAGAATCCCAGGGATGGGGGAACCTGGTGGGCTGCCATCTATGGGCTCACACAGAGTCGGACACGACTGAAGTGACTTAGCAGCAGTAGCAGCAGCAACCAGTCACTGAACGAGTGACAGACCAGGTTCTGGGAAAGAAGTCTCACAAGGCTTTTAAGGCCACCTGGCTGCTTAGCAGGTATGCTAAGGCACAGGGTCTTAATAGGACAGTGGACACCAACAACTGCTCTGCAAAACTCACATCCCCTTCTCTGGCAATGTAGAAACTAAAGATTCAGTTTGTGAACTTCTTTTGTATTTATCTATTTTAAAATATTTCTTTGCTTGACTTGGCAGTGCTGGGTCTTAGTTTCAGCATGCAGGATCTTTGATCTTCATTGCCGCACATAAGATCTTTAACCACAGCATGTGGGATCTAGTTCCCCCATTAGGGGTTGAACCCAGGCCTCCTATATTGGGAACATGGAGTCTTAGCCACTGGGCTGCCAGAGAAGTCCTTGTGTTTATTCCAGACCTGGCATTTCAAAAAGTATATGAGTATTGCTGGGGTATATAAATGTGTTTGGGGAATTACAATCACAGAGAGGGGGAGGTGACAATGGAAAACAGATAAAGAAGATGAGAAAGAAGAAAGACAACCAGAGGTGGGACGGGGTCAGGTTAGAGTGCACCTGGGGTCTAGACACAGGTGCTGAGGGATTTCAAGTTAAATATCCACGGCTGGGAGTCATCGGTCAGTCAGGAGGGAAGGAGCTGGGGAGGACTGGAGTGGACATCCTTTCTGCTGAAGGCAGGGTGCCGCACTTGTGCACATTTCCCTTGGGACTGTAGCCTTGTCTTTCATGAACTTCTCACTCCTGTTATTTCCAGTTCCGGACCATCTGATCAGAGACTACTGGAATTTCCAGCTCTCTAGGCACTAATTTCAGGGGCCAAAACAGCAACCCCTCTGCAACTCCTACCGCAATGACCGCTGCCCTGCTGGGCTGTGGGGTTGTGCCAGCCCAGGCACTCTTGCCCAGGAAATGGAAGGTGGCATTTAAGTGGCACTTAAGATGCTCCTAACCAATCCTAAAGACTCTGAATCATGCCAATTCTAAATTAAGCTTTCTTGGGTAAATGAATAAGGACTCAAGAAACCTCAGAGGGGGGAAAAAAGATATGAGAAGTTGTATCTCCAAATACATTTCTGCTAAGCCCCAGTTTTGACAGGTATTAGTATAATTCAATATTTCTATGACTTATTTTTGTGCTCTAGATGTTTTCAATGTTAAAGTTTGAAACTACACCTCAATCAAATCCCAATATTTTAAAGACAAAAATGATGATATTAACAGAAATGGAAGAGATCTTTTAAAAAATAAAAATAAAAGCTTACAAGGAAACTGAAGTGCAGGAAACACAAGTGCCTGATCAAAGTCTCACAGCTGACAGAGGAGAATCAAAAACCAAACCTCTTGGTCAAGGATAAAATATGCTCTCCTAAAAAAAAAAAAATCACATTGAATCTCTTTTCTGGGATATGTTACAATGAGTTACATAAGAGAAAAATGAGTTTATTTTTGTATCACAGCATTTTTAAATGTGTCATAAAGTAATTTTGGAGTGGTCACTTGCAGTTGTTTATACTATTCATTTAAAAGTGAGTTCCTTGGTGTCACTCAGTGGTCTTACCCAGAACCAGGGCTGTGAAAGAACTGGTGGAAGTCTATGGCTTACGTGCTCAGTCTGGACCTCAGAGCAATTACTTTCCCTGAACAAAATGCACATGAAGAGTTGCCAGTGCCTACTGTTCTGGAAATGGTCAATGTTTGCCTGAGGATTCATCCCCAGATTTCCACCATGCACACTGAGCCTCCACTCTGGGTCACTGGGCTGAAGCCCTGCACTGAAGCCAATTGGCGTTTAAATCACCAGACTGAAAGCTTGTGCACCATGGATCACAGCCAGGCTTTCAAATGTGACTCAACTGTGGTTTGAGATTTGTCTGTGTGGAGTACTGGAAAGAATGCTGATTTGGGTTGGGCACATTACATTTTGGGCACAGCTCGGCCTCCAATCAGGGGGTCCAGAGTAATCCTGTGAACTCCCCAAGCACTTGACACTCATCTAGATAGTATCTCTCTCTTACCTACATAGGAAGCTATTCCAACCAGCAAATGAAGCAACAGAACAGTATCTTAAAGTAATGGGTTAAAGAAATGTATGTTACTTTTCATTTTAATAATTCCTAATTTATAGATAGCATTAAAAAAGTTAAGCCTTGGTTGGACTCTATGTGGTCATGTGTCTCCTAAGAAGATGCTAAAATACACAGCTAAGGATTAAAGCCCAAGTCTATTGGTACACATGTTGTTGCAGAGGAAGATATTCTGGCTTGTTCTATGCGTTTCAGATTAAATATACTTATTATGCATTGACAAAATAAACCAGGGAAGATGTGCCAATTAACTGAGAGCTCTCAGGATATATTTACACTCTGTCATTCTTATTATTTCCAAGTCTTTTTCTATTGGACCCATTCTCTGTACTAGATCTTCATTAGTAAGCAAGTTCCATAACATTACCTTTCAAAAGTAAAGCTAAAGAAGTATTTGCTTCTTCAGGATTTTTTTCCCAGTATTTTTGCTCCTTTACCTGATTATATACTGTCAAGTGTTATCAATAAATTCAGTCATTCTTTCAACTAATATTTATTATAAAACCTACTCTGTACTACCACTGCTCTGAGGAGAGATCAGTGAACAAAACAGACGAAATTTGGCCTCATCATCATATTTTGCAAGTATATCATATTTCTAGATATTTCCGTTTATGCTACAGAATCTTCTATGCATCCAAGTGACCAGGCTCTGATGGTCAATGTTCTGTCCTACTGGTCTACCTTTATTTGCATTTTGGAATGCTGGGGTTATTAGCTCTACTCCGCCACTTCTTTCCTCTCCCCAAATCAGCTTTTGACCTTTATTCCAGGTAAACACTACTAGATAATCCATTTTGAATGATGGATGACAAAGGTACCTAATTCCAAAGTAATTATTTATCTATGAGGATTCGTTACTTTCCACTCTGACTGTTGCACCAATGCTTAGCTCCAGAGCATGACTTAAAGTCTTAATCCTCCTTAGTCACTTGGCATTTCTGGATAAAGTTTCATAACTTTTGTCAACTTAGTCCATTGTGCATTCAGCTTACCTAACATTATTTGGGCCCTAACGGAGCAGAAACAAATCCATATTCATCTTCATTGACGACATTATGGTCTCTCTACTATTACTATTTGAAACTTTTAGTCTTACTGACATGCAGTTCTTGTATTTCTTCTATTCTTCATCCAACCCCATTTGCCCTCAGTCAGGGACCTTGCTTTCCACCACTTCTCATCCCCTGTCCAGTCTTACTTTTCTGCAAATGTTTGGCCACACTACATCTGGAAGAGTATTTCTGAAACCAAGTCCATTGTTGGCAATCTTCTCTCCTAAAGGTTCCTTCTTAGTTTTGGGATAAAGTAGTTGAAAATCCTTAACTCAGTTCACATGGCCCTGCACAGATTGACCTCTATTCATGTCCCATTTCTCCACTTTGTTTTCTCATCAAGCCCCTTCATGCCTCAGAGTCTTTGAACATATTTTCCCTCTTCCTGGATTACGTTTTTTTCTCTGTTCCATCAACAAGGCACTTAAATCACTCCAGTTAATCCTCTGCTGTGTAGCAAGGACATCATTTTCTCCAGAAAACAAAATGACATCACTACCACCATCACTACCAATTTCCTGAAACTTTCTGTGTGCTCTCATAGGTGTGGACTTGCCCCTACCTTATAAACCTCATCTATCACTCTGTATACTAATTTTCCATTTACTTGTTCATTTTGCCATCAAAAATAGAATATTTCTAAGGTTAGGGAAGGACCTCAATATTTTCTTCCTTATTATGATTCTAGCATTCAGCTCAGTGTGTCTTGCATTTAGTAGAAGCTCAATATTTTATTTATGGAATGAATGGATATGGTTCAGTTTCTGTGCACGCTGTTCCTTCAAGATTAGTATTAGGCTCTTAACTCATGACCTATCCATTTTCTTCCATCTCAACCCAATGATTTTGACCCCATTTGATGATGCCTTTAAAAGCTCCTTTACTCCATTGACATGGATGAAACTGCTCCCTCTTGGTTTCTGTATCACTAGGGTTTTATGATCTACAATAGATTCCTTTTGTGTTTTAAGTCTTAAAAGTGGGCATAACTTTTGTTGCAAATTTCTACTTAAATTCTTTCTCAGGGATCTTATCTGCTTTCATGGTTATAACAGCCCTCTATATTTAGGGATCTTCAAAATTCCTGGTTCCACCCATAATATTCACTCGAACTCAAGCCCTTCTCCATTGGATATCTCCATCACGATTCTTCTCTCTTATATCTTAACAGTTCTGAATCTGTACTTATCTCTTCTTTTAACCTCCAAACACCTTTCTCTCAGCATGACCCTACATTTATCAATGCTCCCATAACTCAAAATCATTTTAGATTTTTCCTTCACCTTTTTATTGACATTAGATATACCACGAGGATCAATGAGTTCCTCCTTTGATATGTTACTTGATTCTTCAATTACCTCCCTATTTGAACTCCATCATCATAGTTCAGACCCTATACTTCCTAACCTGCCTTCTTTAAATATCTCAAATCTATTACCTGCCCATGCACATTCTTTAGACAGTATTGTATTTGCATATTCTTTGCATCTTCCTAGAATACTTTTCTCTTGCTGTTCTGCTTGCTTGTGAAAGTGTTAGTCACTCAGTTGTGTCTGACTTTGTGAAGAGTGGTAAATTGTGGTAAAGAACTCAGATGGTAAAGAGTCTATAGTTCATGGACTGGAGCTCAGGAAAGATGACTGAACTGAATATTCAGATTTGTTACCATACAAATGTTAACAGAAGTCAGGGGTTAATGCATGACCACCCATTGAGAATATGTTGAGTGAGAAGAATGGACATATGAAAAGGAAGTTCTGAGAAGTCAACTTGGAGTGAGTGGTGGAAAAGAGACTGAGAAAGAGTAGCCAGAGGGACAAGAGAAGAATCAGAAACCTATAAGAACACAAAAGTCATTGGATGGATTTTAGGATTTGTAACCCCATGGACTATAGCTCACCAGGCTCCTCTGTGCATGGAATTCTCCAAGCAAGAATACTAGAGTGAATAGCCATTCCCTTCTCCAGGGGATCTTCTTGACTCAGGGACTGAAGCCAAGTCTCCAGCATTGCAAGCAGATTCTTTACCATCTGAGCTACCAGGGAGGCCCACTTGCTTGAGTTCTACCCTTCTCAAAAGGCTTAATCTGGAAGTATCTTTTATTATAAACATTTCCTGGTTGTACCAATCTGCAGGAATCTCTCCCATAAGACAGGATACTATTTACTTTCTTTACTTTTTTCTTTTGGCCATCTAACATACACGGCCATGAATATTTGTTATTTATTTATTTTCATTTTCTGCTGTGATCTAATTCAGGACCCAAGACTAGGAAGTGGATTAAAACTGGTGACCATAAAAGACCTTGAATTCTAGGGGAAAAATCTGTATTTGAATCAGAACAGTTTTAAGAAGGTTAATCCAATGGTAGTATGTTCTAGAAGATGTGTATGTGTAGGAGAAAAAAAGGGTGAAAGGAGGAAAGGGAGCCTGGGTGGAGACATAGTCCAGTTAGAAGGCTTTCCAGTAGTCAAAACCTAAAGGTACATGAATCTAAATTGGAGCAGAGACTGTGGGCAAAAGGAAGATACAAAAATGAATGACATCATAAAAGCAGAATCAATAGGTTTTAACAGCCAAAGTGTTAGAAGAGAGAGAATGAATAATCATGAGTGATTAACTCACTCAGCAGATATTTACTGAATATTTGGTGTGAGATACACTGGCTTTGCTGGTGGCCTAGATGGTAAAGAGTCCACGTGCAATGCAGGAGACTTGGGTTTGAGCCCTGGGTTGGGAAGATCCCCTGGAGTAGGAAATGGCTACCCATTCCAGTTTTCTTGCCTGGAGAAATCTATGAACAGAGGCACCTGGCAGACTACAGTCCATGGGGTCGTAGAGTTGGACATGACTGAGTGACTAACACTTTCACTTTTCACACTCTAGATCAGGGGTTCCCAACCTCTGGAATCTAATGTCTGATGATCTGCTGTGGAACTGATATAATAATAATCGAAACAAAGTACACAATAAATGTAATATGTTGAATCGTCCCTAAAATATGCCCCCTACCTGGTCTGTGGAAAACTTGTTTTTCACAAGACCAGTCCCTGGCACCAAAAACGGTTGGGGACCACTGCTCTAGATGGTGTCAAAAAGCAGTGGGCGAGGCACCCCCATTGCTATCCCTCACAAAGCTCACACTTCATTGGATGACAGCAAGGTTGTAGTCAGAGGGATCAGAAGAGGGTGAAGTCATTAATATAGAGAGTACATAGAGAAGTAGGAAGTTTCAGAGAAAAGTGAATATACTGTGTTTTGTACAGAATTATTGTATTCTTTGTACATATTAACTCATCCAAGCCTTTCTAAAATGATGTGAATTAGGCATTGTTCCCCTTCATATAGATAAGAAAAAAGGTATAGAAGGGCAAAATAATTGAGCTAAGCTCTATACAATATTAAAGGAAGGAACAAAGATCAAACCAAGGCACTCTGGCTCTTGGGTCCAGTCTTGTCACCAAGGCATATGGCTTTGTAGATGCTTTGGGAGTAAGCAGCTAAAGCACGAAGAATAGACAATTTCTATTTCCATTTATATTGTAATCTATCAGTGACACATCCTAAAATCCTTCCAATGGCTTTTGTGTTCTTATAGGTTTCTGATTCTTCTCATGTCCCTCTGGCTACACTTTCTCAGTCTCTTTTCCACCACTCACTCCAAGTTGGCTTCTCAGAACTTCCTTTTCATATGTCCATTCTTCTCACTCAACATATTCTTGCTGGGTAGTCATGTATTAACCCATGACTTCTGTTACCATTTATAAGGTAACAAATCTGAATGTCCAGTTTAGTCATCTTTCCCGAGCGTCAGACCCAAATACTCAAAACCTCTTTGATACATTCAGTTAGAGAGTCAAGTTATCTTAAATCCAAATGGAATTTATCTCCTTTACTCCCCAGCTTGCTCTTCTTGTCTGCCCTAGCTTCATGAATGGAAACCTATTTCACTGCAGCACCTATGCCAGAAAAGCTGGGGTCTTCTTTTTCATTTATCCTTGCTCCCACCCAATAGGCTCTTAACTATGCTTTAAAA
Organism: Neotragus pygmaeus; assembly: GCA_006410875.1. NCBI lineage: Eukaryota > Metazoa > Chordata > Mammalia > Artiodactyla > Bovidae > Neotragus > Neotragus pygmaeus. The sequence goes on along the minus strand of SJYV01009358.1, from coordinate 243,709 downwards.
TTTTCTCATATACATCACAGAGGAGCTAGCTTTACTGTCATTCAATTTCCCTCTGGTTTGGTTTAGTCACTTAGTCGTGTCTGACTCTTGGGACCCTACAGACTGTAGCCCACCAGGTTCCTCTGTCCATGGGATTTCCCAGGCAAGAATACTGGAGTGGGTTGCCAATTTCTTCTCCAGGGATCTTCTCCGCTCAGGGATTGAACCCAGGTCTCCTGCGCTGCAGGCAGATTCTTTACTGACTGAGCCAGCAGGTCAGTTCCCTTCACTTAAAAAAAAAATCAATTTGTATTAGAATATAGTTGCTTTACGATGTTGTGTTAGTTTCTGCTATACAGCAAAATGAATCAGCCATGCCTATACATATATCCCCTCCCTTTTGAATTTCCTTCCCATTCAGTTTCCTGTGCTATACAGGAGGCTCTCGTTAGTTATCTGTTTTATACAGAGTATCAGTAGCGGACATGTGTCAATTCCAATCTCTCAATTCAGTTTCCATCACTTTTGACATGGATTTATGCAACTGCCACCTAATTATCCTGCCACATGACTTCAGGGTAATTACTATTAAAATTAAATGGAACTTGTCAAACCCCTGCTCAAAGTTCTTCATAACTTTCAGGATACTTAAAAAAAAATTCTCAATATAGCTTCCCTGTCTGCCTTTTAATGTCATTTACTGCCCTCATTGCCATGAACAATTTATTCTTTAGTAGCTTCTCAAACACATCGTGTTGTTTCACTACTGAAAGCCCCTGCAGATTCTTGTCCCTCTGCTGAGAATGTCCCTTCAGTTTCATCACTTGAAATCTACCTGGCTTCAAAATTTTGATTAACCTTTACTACCATCAACTCAGAAGCCCCATGGAACTTCTTCCTGCTCCTCAGCCTGTTTGGATGTCTCTTCTCTATATGCCTATTCAGTCCCATATGTTTCTCTATGTAGCATGTGCTTATGAGTCTATACCTGTTAATTTATTAGTCTGTGTCTCCCCAAAACTCTTAACTTCCTTGAATGCTGGAATCATGTCTATTTACCTTTGTTGTTTTTTAGTCACTAAGTTGTGTCCGACTCTTTGCAACCCCATGTACTATGTAGCCCACAGGCTCCTCTGTTCATGGAATTCTCCAAGCAAGAATATTGGAGTGGGTTGCTATTTCTTTCCCTAGAGGATCTTCTCGACTCAGGGATCAAACCCACGTCTCCTGAATTGGCAGGCAGGTTCTTTACCAAAGAGCCACAAGGTAGTCCCAGCATATATTACAGCCTGGTGCGGGGTGTGAGCTCAGTAAATTTGTTAAAATAAATGGTTAATTAGGAAACAAGAAGTGTTCCTTCAAAGAAGACCCATTGCCCTGTTTTGGAACTTCACAGTGTGAGAACTATATTTCCAAAGAACAATGGAAAGTATTCTAGAACCATGAGGTAAGAAAAACAAGGACATTGAGATTATTTATGACTATTGGGGATATAGAGAGGTGATTCTGTAGCATCTGTGATTTTTATTAAATGCTTTCATCATACTAGTATCAAACCTAAACTGTAAGCTACATGAGAGTGGTTAAACAGCCATTTTGTCCACATTGATCTCTCCAGCACCTAGCACATGTTAGGCATTAAATAAATATTTGTTGAACTTTGTTGAGTGAGCAAAGTAGCAGACAGTCAAGGTAGATGGACTATGTCCTGCTAACAATGACAGAAATTAAAATGTGTTTTTCAAAAAATGCTTTGTATTGATCTCAGGGGAGGGCTTTCAGTATTTATCTTTTAACCCTTTGTGTGTTGTCATCTTTCTTTCCTGTTCCCAGGCTGTTGCTTTTCAACTACGCTTGTGCTGTTTTTGATTTTTAAAGAATTTTTTTTTTAATTTGTATTTTTATGGTAGTCAAAGGTAGTCAAACTTTTCTTTTCCTTTTATTGTTTCTGTGTTTCACATTATCCTTATAAGGGCTTTCCTCACCCCATAACTGGGAAAAAATTCCTTTGTTTAGTATTGTATGGCTTTATCTATGTTAAGATCTTTAATTCGTCTAGAATTGATATTTGCATACAATATATCTTGATTTAATGATTAGTGTGCTATTTTTTCACTGACCGGATGGTTGAAGGGTGGCAAGCCTTGAGGGAATCTTGCTTTTTTTTTTCCTGGGGGTGGAAACGGCAACTCACTCCAGTATTCTTGCCTTGGAAATCCCATGGACAGAGGAACCTGGTGGGCTACAATCTGTGGGTTCTCAAAAAGTTGGACACGACTGAGCAGAGACATAAAACTGTCTGTGCATTCTTGGTTGCATATTCCAATCCTTTAAGTCAGACACGGCCTAGAGACTGAATAGCAACAACCATTTTACCTTTACACTTTTCAATTTTGCCCTGGTTTAATTCTAAAAGACAGGTCTTCTCACAGCCTTTTCTGCCTCTCTTCCTTCTCTACCCAGCAATCACTGAACTATTTTTTAAACAATAAAATGAAATCTCTGTTGTTACTGTTCAGTTGCTAAGTCGTGTCCAACTCTTTGCGACCCCATGGACTGCAGCACCCCAGGCTTCCCTGTCCTTCACCATCTCCCAGAGCTTGCTCAAACTATCTAACCACCTCATTCTCTGCCTCTCCCTTGTCTTACTGCCCTCAATCTTTGGCAGCATCAGCGTCTTTTCCTGTGAACTGGCTCTTTGCAACAGGTGGCCAAAGTATTGGAGCTTCAGCTTCAGCATCAGTCCTTCTAATGAATGTTCAGGGTTGATTTCCATTAGAATTGACTGGTTTGATCTCCTTGCTGTCCAAGAAATTCTCAAGAATCTTCTCAAGCACCAATTCGAAAGTATCAATTCTTTGGCCCTCAGCCTTCCTTATGGTCCAGCTCTCACATCTGTACATGACTGCTGTAAAAACCATAGCTTTGACTATATGGACCTTTGTCAGCAAAACCAAAGATGTCTCTGCTTTTTAATATGCTGTCTAAGTTTGTCACAGCTTTTCGTCCAAGGAGCAAGTGCCTTTAATTTCATGAGTGCAGTCACCTTCCGCAATGATTTTTCAGACCAAGAAAATAAAATCTGCCACTGTTTCCACTCTTCCCCATCTATTTTCCATAAAGTGATGGGGCCAGAAATCTCTATACCACAAGACATTTGTACCTTTTATGTTTACGGTTGCATCCTCAATGACTAGAACAGTGACTTTCACAGAGTAGGCACTTAATGAATACATATTAATGCAGAAAAATAGAATCATGCTGCTTCCTTGCTTAACACTCAAGGGCTTCCCATTTCTATCATGATAAAATTCAAACTCCTCTCACTATAGACACACCAGAGTTCTTCTCTTCTTCAAGGTCCCATGCTGTCCCTACTCTCAGAAACTTCTTTTCCACTAGACAGCTACTTGAATGTGACTCCCTCAGAGGATACTTCCTTGACTCCACTATTAAGAGTAGAGATACCTTAAGTTTCTTTGTTTCTAAATCACACAATTCCATGATTTATAATCCTGTATAATTCTATCTGCTTTATTTTTATTTCCTTTCTCCCAGAATAGAATGTAATCTCTGGGAAATTCTGCATATTGTCTAGTTTTTTTTTTTTTTTTTCTGATGTGATTCAAATACCCAACATAATACCTAGGGCTTGATAGGCACCCAATAGATATTTGCTAAAAATTTTTGTAGACATATTTTTGATGACCATTTTAATGCCAGTGTTGAGATCCCAGCTAATTAGCTTAACAATTGAAAGGAAGTAACTAGTTGATGAAAAAGGCATCAGGATAAACCACAAGAATTTACCACATAGCACAGAGAACTGTATTCAGCATCTGGCAATAACCTACAAGGATAAGAATTTGAAAGAGAATAGATATATATGTATTGCTGAATCATTTAGCTGTATACCTGAAACTATTATAACACAACACTGGAAATCAACTATACTTCAACTTAACAAAGACAATGAAGGTAAAAAATTAAATAAATCCTCTCCTCCTGAAAAAAAAAAAATGCTCTTTATAAAAATGTCTTCATCAATTAAAAAATGTCATGAGATTGTGACATCATTAATCAAATTTCATCATATTTGAATGTAAAAACAACTACAAGGAAAATCTTAAGCTCAAGTAGATTTACCTGGTGATTTTACTCAAAGTGCTTAAGTATCAAGAGATGAATTTATACAGAGACATAATTGAAAAAGCAATAAAGAAAATTTGTTCACTAACACATAATTATATCAAAGTTTCATAGAGAGTGAGTAGTAAAGACACATCACAAACAGGGTATTAGAGGCATCACATAATTAAAGATGAGATGTTAGAAGAAATGTATGATCCCTTTGGAAGGACAGAGGAAAGGAAAGGACAGGAAAAAATACATCTTCATAGAAACTGGAAAATCATTTTATAATTGAACATAATTAGTAATGAGGTTATAAAAAGTCTATGCCTCCACCCTCCAAATCCATAAGTATCACAAATCCATAAGTATACTTCGGTACTAAGAACAGTGTTAGGGATGCTGGGGTACTAAAAGATCCAGTTGAAAGTCTAAAGGAAAACATCTTGTCAACTGAGAAAAAAATGGGACAATTATGAGGGAAAAACCCAACAAAACAGTGTAAACACTCGGATGAAAATAACTTTAAAAGAGAAAAAATAACATGAAAGAGGGGAATTGAAGAAATAAAAATAAGAGGATACAAAAATAAGAAAAAGATAGAAAATGAAAAATGTGCAAGAGTAGGGAAGCAATCTGGTAAAAGGCATACAAAATTACAATATCTTGAAAACTGAAAATAATAATGTGTTATAAAGAACACAACAGCCAGTTCATTAAAAGTTATGATGATTGACTGGTAGCAATGTTTCCTTTTCTATTGCTATGTCAGACTTTAATATCTTTAAAATACTGTTTTCTTTACCCAAATTGAAAATCATCACATCAGCCTAGAAAAAATGAAAATAAATAAATTTCTTCTTTTTCTAGAAAGCCTTTATTTAAGATATTTTATCTCCATCTGCTATCAGAAGGTAAAAACATAAATCAGTATTTCAGTCAATCAACACATATTTATTGAGCATCCACTATGTATTATGTTTAGGATGACAGAAACAACATGCATGGGGGCTCTGTCAGAAATAATTTAATTGAGCAGTTCAGAAATAATCACATGACTTAATTCATTAAGAAGCTATATTATATCTATATAAACTCACATTGATATCTCACTGCACATAATTCATTATATAGGATACAAAGACAAATAGCATACAGTTGCCATAATTCACAAAACTAAGATGGCTGCCAGATTTGAGCAGTGGGGTTGGAATTAGGGTTTGAATTTCAGAATTACTTCTCTTTAATTTAGAATATATAGATAAACTTCAGTAGGAGATCATGTCCACCCCACATTTAGGGCTTGTTAACTTAATATTCATGTACCTCTTCACATTTTCAAGCTCCTTTGCAGTTATGCCTAGCTGCTGCTGCTGCTAAGTCACTTCAGTCATATCCGACTCTATGCGACCCCATAGACGGCAGCCCGCTAGGCTCCCCCATCCCTGGGATTCTCCAGGCAAGAACACTGGAGTGGGTTGCCATTTCCTTCTCCACTGCATGCAAGTGAAAAGTGAAAGTGAAGTCGCTCAGTCGTGTCCAGCTCTTAGCGACCCCATGGACTGCAGCCCACCAGGCTCCTCCGTCCATGGGATTTTCCAGGTGAGCGTTCTGGAGCGGGGCGCCATTGCCTTCTCTGGTTATGCCTAGATGTCTGACTAATTCTGGTCAGTGGGCCAGAATAAAAGTGATGTGTGTCACCTAAGAATTTGCGTCACTGTTAGTAGTCCCCTGGCAGAGTGACCCGGAAGCTGAAAATGATCACCCTGGAAATTTACATGACCTAAGATGCAGTCCATGGGATCGCGAAGAGTTGGACACGACTGAGCGACTTCACTTTCACTTTTCCCTTTCATGCATTGGAGAAGGAAATGGCAACCCACTCCAGTGTTCTTGCCTGGAGAATCCCAGGGACGGGGGAACCCGGTGGGCTGCCGTCTATGGGGTCGCACAGAGTCGGATATGACTGAAGCAACTTAGCAGCAGCAGCAAGATGGATCGGAATCAACTTTTGTGTTGTTAATTGTGGGGAGCTGTCTGGGTCAACATGTTTATTTGTTATAGCTGCAGGGCCTGCATTGACCAATGAACAGGATTATTGTCAGCATCACATGAGATGACTCAGGTAAAATTCTTGTATGGTGTTCAGCCATAAATGAAAGTCATTATTATTTATAGGTCATTCTAAATAAAATTAGTGATTAAAGGTTTTTTCCTGGTTGTTTTTCTTTTTTTTGCAACAAAAATATATCAATTGCAGAAAGGAAATTAGAGAATGTGTTAGCAGAATTTTTCCAAAGCAACTTCATACCTTTAGTACCTCAAACTCTTTTTCTTAATTGAGCACACTTGATGTTTTATGATAGGAGCAGTTATTTACTGTACTTGTACTTTCTGTAAACACAGTATATGTTTTTGGTCAGAGGTCTCTAAGGTTTTTATTTATGGATAATTCATTGTCCCAAACCAATAGTGAAAACTAGTGATCTTTCAAACATGGAAACACCCTGTAATTTTCTTCTGGCATTGCAACAACTTTGATGTTCATCTTTCTCTTTCCTGGCTGAACCTATATACACTTAAGTACAGGATCACATTAAGAAAATGCTCAGACCACATGTAAACAACTGTGGCCAGACAATTCCTGAACGCTATGCCATGTCCAATTTTCAAAGGATGTAAGCTTCTGTGTTGTTTTCTCTACCATATATTTTTCCATAAAAGTCCTACTTAAAACTTGATCATGATGTATTCAGGCATAAGTCTAGACATGCTGTGATTTTAAACAAGTCTATCCCTTTCTGCCTGCCCCACCCTTTTGTCCCCTGGAGAGAGATTTGGACATCTCTTGTGCCCTGGGACCTAAGTATGTCTAGGCAGCATATCCCAGTTAAAGTGATTTGGGGAAAAATATTTGAAAAAATAGACTATAGAATTAAATTTGCATAAAGCATAAATTTGAACCATCGGCAGATGCAGATCAGATGACTTTAAGAAGGAATGAAGGGAAAGAGAAAAGAAATTGAGCTCAGTTCATTCAATTGGTCCATTTTATTTTTCAATAAATGAAGTTACCACTCTAAAGAAAAGGAAGAAAAGAGAATTTTTGTGACTGAATTTGATCAATCAGATGACTCCATAACATTCAGGCACCCATTGGTGGAAAAAACCAAGAACTACTGTTCATTTAGACAATGGGTTTTATAAACTAAATCAGGAACCTGTTTCCCTCAGCTTTTCCTTCATCTCTTTTCCCACCGTAGTTAAGATATGACTCACCAGGACTGATTATACAGCTGACAAAAACAACCATGAGAAGCAGGATGAGTGATGAGAGGTGGGGTGAACAGCACTTATTTAAATACAGCAGCAACATCCCTAGTTATAGCTCCTGTGCAGGGGAATTCTCCTAAGTATGTTTCAGAGCTCAGAAGTAGGACGCCCAGGACCAAGAGGCCACGTGGGCTATCCTGCAGAATGGGTGGGGCCACAGGGTTTGGAGTGGACAGGCCCTGGCCACTGAACATGGAGACCAGAAACGTGAATGAAGACAGCTGCTGTGCTCAAGGAAGGATGCGAGGCTGAGGCTGTGAATGAACAATGACCCCACAAAACAGGTTGGACTGATGGTTGAGACGAGCAAGATGAAGATTAACAGGGATAAATACAAAAGATGTAGCTGGTGGTGGTGGGAGGCACAGAGAAGGAAATGGAGGGAAACAGAATAGAATAAAATAAAACAAAATTCTTGATTGCATTTGAAATTATTATTCAAAAAGATTCACACTCCCCACCTTTACAGGAACTTTTAAAAAATGGGTTTCATTTCAGTTCAGTCACGTCTGACTCCTTGTGACCCCATGGACTGCAGCAGGCCAGGCTTCCCTGTCCATCACCAACTCCTGGAGCTTACTCAAACTCATGTCCGTTGAGTCAGTGATGCCATCCAACCATCTCATCCTCTGTCATCCCCTTCTCCTTCCACCTTCAATCTTTCCCAGCATCAGGGTCTTTTCAAATGAGTCAATTCTTTGAATTAGGTGGCCAAAGTATTGGAGTTTCAGCTTCAGCATCAGTCCTTCCAATGAATATTCAGGACTGATTTCCTTTAGGATGACTGGTTGGATCTCCTTGCAGTTCCAGGGACTCTGAAAAGTCTTCTCCAACATCTCAGTTCAAAACCATCAATTATTCGGTGCTCAGCTTTCTTTATAGTCCGACTCTCACATCCATACATGACTACCGGAAAAACCATAGCTTTTACTAGAGGGACCTTTGTTGGCAAAGTAATGTCTCTACTTTTTAATATGCTGTCTAGGTTGGTCATAACTTTTCTTTCAAGGAGAAAGCATCTTTTAATTTCATGGCTGCAGTCATCATCTGAAGTGATTTTGGAGCCCCCCAAAATAAAGTCTGTCACTGTTTCCATTGTTTCCCTATCTATTTGCCATGAAGTGATGGGACTGGATGTCATGATATTAGTTTTCTGAATGTTGAGTTTTAAGCCAACTTTTTCACTCTCCTCTTTCACGTTCATCAAGAGGGTCTTTAGTTCTTCTTCACTTTCTACCCAAAGTGTGGTGTCATCTGCATATCTGAAGTTATTGATGGTTTGGAGAAACTGAAAAGAATACAAATGCCTTATGAAGTCTGTAAAATGAAATTAAATTTCAGTCATAGACAGAGAGATGCAAACTAAGGTAGGAATAAGATACTATTTGTTACTTGTCAGATGGGCAAAGATAAACTGCTGTATAGCAGGGGTTGGTTCTGGTGTGGGGCAAAAAGATATGTTTAAATCTTTATTCCTATTGTGGCCAAGACTTGATAGAGTGATTTGGAAATAATTACCAAAATTTAACATAAATATGTTCAGTAACCCAGCAATTTCTAGGTGTACTTTCACATGTGTTCAGAGATACACACTTACAATCTTTCCAGCCTTTTGTGTAACTGCACAGAGGACACAAGTGCTATCCTTCAATAAGAAGACAAGCAGATTACTGTCTGGAGAACCCACAGTGGATTAGAAAATACCATGTGCTGATATAGAGTAACGGCGAATGGAGTGATCCCCGAAATATTTTGTTAAATGAGAAAAGCAACTGTAATGTTATACATAGAGTATTCTCTGATACTAAAGGAAGGAAAAAGAAACTTCGGTCTTCAAGGGCAAATAAGAGTGACTGTTGAGAAAACTATGGGTGTTTCTAAGCAGCTAGGATAGAGTAATTAACAAAGGTGTGAAGAGCGTGGATATTTAGGAAGTAGTAAATAGTCCACCTAGAATACACATCTAGAATGTTTGGCTTAAAGCTCAACATTCAGAAAACTAAGATCATGGCATCCAGTCCCATCACTTCATGGCAAACAGNGGAAGGCATGGCAACCCACTCCAGTATTCTTGCCTAGAGAATCCCATGGACAGAAGTGTCTAGCAGGCTACAGTCCATAGGATCGCACAGAGTTGGACACAACTGAAGTGACTAAGCAGCAGCAGCAGTAGCAGATAATAGGTAGATAAATAGTCATAGCTAGACAGGAAAGGAGAGGGAAAGAGGAAGGCAGGGAGAGAGGGAGGGAGAAGGGGGCGAGAGAGGGGAGGAAGGAAGGAAGGGAAGGAGGAGAGATAGTGAAGATAAGAAGGAAAGAGGAGGAGAAGGGAAAGGAGGGGAAGGAGGGGAGGGAAGAAAACCAGATTTCAGGGTTGTTAACGGAATATGTAACTTTCATGCCACTGATGAGGGTGAGTTAGAACTCAATTTCCTCTTTGATTTCAAAGCCCAGCTTTCTTCCTTCTTTATCCATTCTGCAGCACTAAGCAATACAGGTGAGCAATTAACATTTCCATGGTGTCAAAAAAATTTAATTGTTTGGGCCACAAGAAAAAAAAAGTCACCGGAGAAATTACAGAGTTCACTGCTCTTTTCACAGAACGGCATTTTTCACAAAATTATTATGAACCAAAAAGTCATCCAATTTCTAAAATCTTGGAATAACTTTGTCCACCATGAAATCCAGGGAGGCTGTGGGAAGAAAAGCATTTGTCAGGGCAGAATGTGGCCATAGAGCCAGAAAAGAAAGCTTCGGTTAGGACATTTGGATTGATAATAAAAATTCCCAGTCACTGTAAAATTTTGTAGCTGATTATGTGTTATGTTTTCTAAAACGAGTTTCCAGATAAAGTTTCAGGAAGAGGTCTGAATAAAATGTTCTCGCAACTGTTTCTTTTCCCTTCACATTTTTTTTTGAATACTTCTCTTTTTGGCCAGGAAGAATTTTTCTTGTGCCTGACAAAATAAGCAAAATGCAAACTAGACAGAGAGAATAATGTACTTTCAAAAATTACTGTATGAATGTGTTTACTATGGCCAATAAAAACATTTCCATAAAAACCCAAAGACTTCATTTCAGCTGCCTTAATTGTATCTAGTGTGTGAGCAGGTAGGAAGGAGACTAATACATTTTCACATCGAGGCAAAACACGAAGATCACATGAACTCCTGAGGTCTGGATGAGCTGAGGCCTCCTTTGGTGGCCGCTGGTGGTGAGCAGGGGTCATGGGCCCAGAGTGCCGGTGTGGCCTGGGGGGCCTATGTCCTGCCAAATGGTACATCTTTCCTGAGCAGGATGAAGGCCTCTGGTTTTCTCTTCCTGTGGTCGTTTGAGATCTCTGTGATGATTATAGCATCAAAAGGCAAACGTGAACAAGTCAGTCATCGCATCAGAAGGACAAATGGTCTCTTTCCCACTAGACTGTGATGATATTTACGTGACCTTAGTCCTAGGGACTTCTTTATTTGAACCATGTGGCCTGGAGAAAAATCATAATTCTCTTTAATACTAGTTTTTTGGAACCTATTGATGAATTTTTCTGTGTGGCTTATTGAACCGCATCCAATATTTTGATAAGTTTTCTTTTCTTCTTTTTTCCCTTCTGGTTGTGGTTGTTTTATAGGTTCTCGTGTTTCTATAGATTGTTTTAGAGCTCCTATTCTCTGCTGAAAGTTGATCAAAGCATGAAATAGAAAATATATGATGCTTTTATAGCTAGGTTCTCAAATTGCAATGCGAATTGTTTCCATGAGGTTTTCTACAGCAAGTGACAGAATTGCTCATTTTATGATATAGTCTTTTGTCAGTCACCACACTGGTTGCCTTCCTGAAGAGCTCAACAAATACTTTCTTGCACTCTGTGTGTGTGGCTGTTTCAGCCCAATGCCATAGCCACCACGTGAAAATGGGATCGGAGATTTCAACCCCCAGGTGTTTGGAATTCTCTAGTCAACTGAAGCTTGCAGATAAGGTACTTGGTTTCTCATTGTCCAGAAGACACACTGAAGACATGCTGAAAAATTAATGCTTTCAAACTGTGGAGCTAAAAAAGGCTCTTGAGAGTCCCTTGGACAGCAAGATCAAACCAGTCAATCTGAAAGGAAATCAACCCTGAATATTCATTGGAAGGACTGATGCTGCAGGTGAAGTGCCAATAGTTTGGCCACTTGATGCGAAGAGGCGACCCTCTGGAAAAGACCCTGATGCCGGAAAGACTGAGAGCAGGAGGAGAAGCGGACGGCAGAGGATGAGATGGTTGGATGGCAGCATTGGGTCAGTGGACATGAGTTTGAGAAACCCTGGGAGATAGTGAAGGACAGAGAAGCTTGTTGTGCTGTCATCCATGGGGTTGCAAAGAGTCAGACACGACTGAGCAACTGAACACCAAAGAAAACACACCCATCATTCTCTTGATGCAGATATTAGCTTACTGCTACAGATATCTGATACAGATATTAGTTTGCTTAGCTGTTGTTCAGTCGCTTAGTCATGTCTGACTCTTTGTGATCCCACGGACTGCAGTGCTACAGGCTTCCCTTTCTTTCACCATCTTGTGGAGTTTGCTCAAACTCACGTCCACCGAGCCGGTGATGTGTGCTTAGTATTTGTGAATAATCACTGACATTATCAGTGGTACCTTCAGCCGTTCAGATGGAGAGGCAATTTCCTAGGCAAATAATACACCAAGTCTGTGCTTTCCCTACTTCGAGAGGAATGGGACTTGTGGCATCTTCAAATGTAACCCTAACTCTGTCCTCAACACAATGACTCATCCTGTGGGTTATTAAGCAAGACACTTGATTAAAACTTCAGCTGAATTCCATAAATATTTACTGAACCCTATATTCGGCTTTCTGGATAAATGTAATGCCCTCAGGGAGTGTCTAGTCCTGTAAATTGTAGTGGAAGCAAGGCACAGTTACAATCTAATCACAGTCCTAAGAGCACAGACTTTCTTTAGAATTCGAGATGATAGATGATGAGCGTGACAACAATGAAATCACTGAAAATTGCATAATGTGACATCACTTTGTGCCAGAGAGGATGCTAAGCTCTTTATCTGTTTCTGTATGTTCGTTACTTTAATCCTAAAAAAAAAAAAAAATGCCCCAAACCAAAACAGTCTCTACATATTATTGTTTTCCTATTACATTGGAGGAAAATGAAACTCAGAGATGAATTAATCAGGTGAATGAACCCTGACCACTCACCATAGCTAAAGCCTGGCTATGTCGTCTGTAGCTTCTCCTTTTTCATGTTGGACATTCCAGCCCCCAAACTGGCAATTATAATGTTGGCATTTTGATGGAAAGAGCTATTTGGGGAAAGACATTGACTAGCTTGATTTTTTAATAAAAGGTATGAGTTATATATATGAATTAAATGCAAGATGAAAAGAGATGGGCATTAGTAAACTGATACAGTCATAGGATAAGAGCAACCACTTAAAAGGGCATATTTTATTAAGCTAATATCTAGATAATTACCATTTTAAATATTCTATGTAAAGTTACCTTTCCAATCCTACAGAAGCCCTATAATCCCCATTTTACAGTTGAGAAAATAGCCTAGAAATTCTGAAAGAAGGCAACAACCAAGCAAAATTGGAAGTGTGAGTAATAACTAGCCAAATAAAAGGATTAGAATAAGGTGTGCGTGTCAGGATAGTTTAAAATATGCTGCAGTAATATGTATCTCAACATTCTTAAGGACTTAAAGCAAACAACACAGATTTATTTCTCCTTTATGCTTCATGTCTACTTCAGGATATTGTTCTGACTCAGGCACTAAAGCTAGTCCATTCCCCATGCTCTGGAATGTAACTTACTGCCTTGGTAGAAAGAGGGAAGATGGAAAATTATGCATCTGCTCCTGAAAGCTTGTTTGGATGTGACACATTGCTTGCATGTGACTCACCTTTCATTGGCCAAAGCAAGTCACATGATCATGGTTAACTCCAGGAAGTAGGGAGAGCTATCCTAATATGGACCAGGAGGAGGATATTTAGAAATGGTGGTAAATAGTACTAATAACTGCCATGGGGAGAGAGACCTGAAGAATGTTCCAGGCAGAGCCAATAGTCAAAGATTAATAAAGTTCTTTGTGAATGGAAAACTGTAAACATTTTGATAATGGAAGCCAGGTTATAAAGATCCTTGTAGCCACTTTTACAAGCGTGGATTTTATTTCTTCATAGAGAAGCTTTGGAAGCTCTAAGAAGAATGATTGTCAGGTTTTGTTTCACACAGGTTATTACGAATTTGGTGCAGTGGATAAATTTGAAGAAGTCAAAGAGACTCAACTAGAAGAAGATTAAAATTATGAGACTGAACTATGCTGGAGATATAGTTTAATATATCAGAGGAGACAATATTAATAAATATTTATGAGGTATAGTTACTTCCCTGGTGGCTCAGACGGTAAGGCATCTGTCTACAATGCGAGAGACCTGGGTTCGATTCCTAGGTCGGGAAGATCCCCTGGAGAAGGAAATGGCAATCCACTCCAGTACTATTGCCTGGAAAATCCCATAGACAGAGGAGATTGGTAGGCTATAGTCCATGGGGTCGCAAAGAGTTGGATACGACTGAGCGACTTCACTTTCACGAAGTATAGTTAAAGGAACTTATTAATGGAATATGGAGGATAGCAAACTCACAGATTTCAGATTTGGTGGATGTTGATTCATTAAATGACATAGGGACAGGACTGAGGGTAGAATGTTCTTTGGATATTAGCCTGTGGATCTCACAAGATTGGAAATGTCTAACAAGTATTTGTAAATGGGAGTCTGAAACCTGAGTCATGGATGGAGATTTAGTTTTGGAAATCACTAGGATACAGAGGTAATTAAAATCCTGACAGTCCAAAGAGAAGCTCTTATTTTGAGAAAAACAGAGGATCAAGGGTGAAACTCAGAAACTCCAACATTTAGAAAAGAGATGAAGCAGGAGTTCATGAAAGAGATTAAGAAAGAATAGCAAAAATAGAGAGGAAAGAGAGAGAAATCCACAAAGTTAGTCAATCCAGAAAGATAAATTCTTTGTATCCTTGGAGTTTGGAGTAATCACTGCTGTTGACACACTTTACAAAAAACAATATTGAAGTATGATTGACATACAAAAAATTTCACTTAGTTAATGTATACACACTTTGATGCATTTGGGCATATGCAGACACCTGCAAAGACATCACTACTATCAAGGTAATAGACATATCTGTTACCTCCAAAAGTTTCCTTGTGTCCCTTTTTATATAACTTTTTTGTAGGTAAAAACACTTGACAGGAGATCTACTCTATTAATAAAATTTTAAGTGCACATCTCAGTACCACACTACAGGTGCAGTATTGTATAAGAACTGGTATACATTCCAGTTATACAAGATGAATAAGGTCCATTGATACACTTTTCTAGAACATGTCAGTTGATTGGTTGGGGAAAAGTAAATTTCAGTGGATTGAGGAATGATTGGGTAGTATCAGAAGGAAGACTGTGAATAAACCACACTGTCAAAAAGTTTGATTGAAAAGAAAAGGAATAATAAAACAGTATATCGATGAGGTCATAGAGATAGGAGATTTTATAAAGTTGAAGACCCTTGGGCATATGTGTAAGCTATGGAGAAAGAGATGGTGATGTTGTGAGTACAGGAGATGGAGATGCAGAACACATTTTCCTAAATAGTCAGCAATTATTGTTTTGATAAATAAGTACTTTGCTACAGAATGTGAAAGGGACACTTTACTCTTTCAAGAAAAAAATCAATATATACAAAGTAATAAAATCCTTATGAAAGACAGAATGGTTCAGTGAACTGAGTTGGAGCTTCCAAGACTGAAGGTTTTAATCATGGCCAGATGATTGATTTACTGTATAATTTGGGCAAGTTATTTTAATTTCCATTGGCTAAGAGGCATGCACATTTTAGTTAACTCAAGTTGAACTTATCTCTCTGTCTTGTCTTTCACGTATATAATATAGGGGTAAGCCAACCCCTGAATAACTAGGACAGATAATTAGCTAGGATGTTTGCAATAAAAAATATTTTGCAAAGAAAAAATGCTGCACAAACATTTCTCAAAAACATGTTATCTTACATATAATTTCAAACCACTGTATGGTATATCCTTTTTTGTGCCTAAAAGCCTAGTTTTTTAAAAAAATCAATACTGGTGGAATTTCAAAGAGTGGAAAAGTATGGGTGTTATTTATAAAAGAGTCAGATAGGGAAACCATAATCAAGAATTCACCTGAATTTATTTTAAACACCACGGGTTAGCAGATCCTACCAGCCATATGAAAACCCTGAAATAACACCTTTGTAACCATCTGGTTCAGACTTGCTTTCTGATAGTATCCCCATCAGCAACTCACCTCTATGAAACAAGGCAGCCCTCTGGCCCTTGCTTAGTTTGCAAGCTGTCTGCTTGTCACATATGCTCCATGCTGCAGTGTAGAAGAAAGTATTTTTTGCTGCTCCTCCATAGTTTTCTAATTGAACAGCCGTTGAGCCTTGTTCATCCCTGCCTGGCTGCTAGACTGGCAAGCTTGCTCTCGAAGCTGTGGGGATACAGCCCTTCATCTGCTTGCAGCTCTAGCTTTAATTTGAAACAAGAAATTTAAAATTGTAGTTCTCATTCACGTGACGTGTATTTTCATTTGATTGCTGGTGGTGACTTTGGGCACTGGGCTGAGACAAAATCCCAACCCACTCCAACCCAATAGGGAAAACTTTGGTGATGAAAAACTGATGTCGAGGAATTTCCTGGTGGTCCAGTGGTGAGGACTCTGCTTTCACTGTTGAGGCCCAGGTTGAATCTCTGGTTGGGAACTAAGATCCCACAAGCTGTGTGGTGTGGCCAAAAATAGAAGAAAAAATAATTGATGTCTACTGTGGGCATTGAAAAAGGAGAGGCAGCATGCTACCAGGTTTTTACCATCCCCACTGTTGGCACACACTTAGGGCATCTATAACTGAGAGCTCTATTTCTAATTAGGAATTCTAGCCCTAATTATCAAGGGCTTTTCTGTCTTGTTTCATGTTCTGGAAACTTTATCCTATGTTGTGCCCTATATCAGAGTCAATCTTAGTAACTGTAGTGACTTGGCTGGATCTTAAACTATGACAAGTTCCTGTCATATTTAAGGCCTTTACGTGGAAAAAAAAAGGATTAAAAAGTGAAGGTTCTTGTCCATATGCAAGAGTTGTTTCAGTTTGTTTTCTTCTCTGGTTTATTTGTTGTGGTTACTTTTCAATATCAAAGCCTATGGTGGGTTTTTATGTGGCTGACTACCTGTAAAATCATTACTGTAAGCTGGTTGGGTAGAGAGAGAAAAGGAGGATTTATGAAAGCCACAGCTTTATCTCTACCAAATGGAAAATAATCTCTATGTTTGAAACAGGATATTCATTATGAAATAAAATACTTTGAAAACTAATTAAACTTAAAAGCTTTTGCATAGGAAAGGAAACCACTGACAAAACAAAAAGACAACCTACTGAATGGGATAAAATATTTGCAAATGATATGATCGATCAGGGATTAATATCCAATATATATAAACAGCTTATACAACTCAACATCAAAAACCAAAAAACCTGATTAGGAAACGGGCAGAACTAAGGATGAAATGCAGACGGTCAACAGGCACATGAAAAGATGCTCAGTACTGCTAATCATCAGGGAATGTCTGCCAATTTCCTCTTCATTGTAAAGGTATGCTTTTTCCTAACTCATTAATAAGTAATCTCTGGGATAACATTTTGGTACTGTGTAATTACATATTCTCCAACACATGCTCACCCAGTAGTTTTAGCATGCATTGGACGATCCTTGTCTGAGTCACACTGGAGACCGAAAACTAAAATTTCTTAATTTTATTATCCCAGCTCTACTCACGTGCATATATGTGTGTGTTCAATCATGTCCGACTCTTTGTGACCCCATGGACTGTAGCCTGCCAGGCTCCTCTGTTCAGGGAATTTTCCAGGCAAGAATACTAGAACGAGTTGGCATTTCCTACTCCATGGAATCTTCCTAACCCAGGGATCAAACCTATGTATCTTGCGTCTCCTGAATTGGCAGGCAGATTCTTCACCTCTTGCCATTGGCTAACATTCTTTTGTGAAGAGTGAAAAGAAGACACCCTTCTTTAGGATTTCTATGATCTTATGGACTTTTGAAAATTGAATTCATTTCCCCCCAACTTTTTAAATTCCCAGGTTTTCCCATGTTAGGCCTTTCATGCTTGCAGCTTTTGCTTTAGACCTGCACTTACATTCTTGGCACATTTTCTTTGCTTTCTGACATTCCATGTTCCAGGTTCACCTTGTACATTCTCCACCTGATCTAGAATTAGCCATTTCCCCAGGGAACATTCTTCTTTTCAGTGGTGAACAGTACTTTGAAACCAAGGTCAAAGTATGTTTGACCTAGTATGTCACTAGTATGTTCATTTCTTCTGGGTGACTTTGCTTCTGGGCCTCTTCAATGGACAGAGCTAGGAATGTACATATTTTTTAAAGCATGAGTTCATGCTGGCAACTGTCCTGCAAATCCAGACCTCAGGGCCCCTGAACATCCCCATTCCATGTTTATACATTGCTTTTCCTACAGTGAGAAGTTTGATTCCTGATACCATCAATATATTTACTCATTTGCTTTATCCTACAATATACATTCAAAATAATAATTTTAAGAAAAAACAACCAAATCTGCCAAGTCATGTTCATGATATTTTTGTTGTTCTTTTTACCCTGAGAAAGTATCTCATAAAAGGTATGTTGTTGTTGTTCAGTTGCTAAGTTGTCTCCGACTCTTTCGTGAAGCCACAGACCATAGTCTTCCCGGCTCCACTATCCATGGGATTTTCCAGGCAAGATTATTGAAAGAGTGAGTTTCCATTTCCTTCTCTCGAGGATCTTCCCAACCCAGAGATCAAACCCTGGTCTCCTGCAATGGCAGGCAGATATGTTACCACTGAGCCACCCACCTGGGAAACCCCCAAAGGATATATAGTCAGAGAAATATGTTCAAGAGTGATTTCAAGAAGTCTTTTTAAAAATGTGCTTATCACTGTAGCATAAAATTGTCTGTCCCTGATTGAATTAAATTTATGGTTTTTTTCATCCTGTTGATATAATTTTATATTTGAATATGTGAATACTTACATGGCTCAAAAACTACCCAAGCTATAAAAAAGTTGTTCTCAAAAAAGTCATCTCACACACTTTCTAATTCCTGTCACCACTCCATTCTTCCTTCTCTGACTTCACATAGGGAATCATTTATATTAGTTTCTAGTTCAATATTCCTATTTTTCATCAGTGGTTTGCCATTTCCTACATGTATCTACATATAAAGAAAAAGCAACTCTATGTCTGTATAGGTATAGATATATAAAAATGGTAGCAGACTCTTGCATCTTGCTTTTATCCATCCATATTTGTTCTCAGAGATGACCCTCCTTCTTTTCTATAATTCTGCTGCAGGAGAGTATTCTCTTGTGTGGATATTGCAGGGTTTCTTCAGCCAGCCTCCAATGGATAGACCTGGGTGGTTTCCTATATTTTTCCCTGACATATAATGGCACAGTGAATAACCTTTTATATATGATATTTTTTGTATCGTAGCAGTTTATCCCTTGAGCTAAGTTCTTAAAAGTGGGACTTCTGGGTCTAAAGGCACTTTGATAAATATTGCCAAACTCTCCTCCTTAGTGGTTGTATGGGTTTTTGCATTCCTACCAACAATGTTTGAGAGTCTTTTTCCACAGTGTGGCCAACAGAGTGCATTAGCAAACTCTGAACGTTAGGAATAGATTTTTAAGAAAGTTTTTCCAGGAAATTCTTTTTTTTTAAATTACTTCATATTGGAGTATAGCCGATTAACAATGCTGTGATAGTTTCAGATGGACGGCAAAGCAATTCAGGCATATATATGTACACGTACCCATTCTCACTCAAGCTCTCTTCGCATCCAGGCTGCCACATAACATGGAGCCAAGTTCCCAAAAGTTTTCGAGGTAATTCTGATGTGCAGTCTGATTGGGAGCCATTGGCCTAGATTGTCAGCAGCTCTATGAGATTGCAATTTAATTTTCCTCGGTTTGATATTTGGTGTTAAGAATTAAACACTGTGTGATACCTGAATAAAAAATATACCCCATGCTCACTTTAAAAAGGATCTTTCCTGTTGGGAGAAACATATATGCAATACTATATAAAAATTAGATTAAAAAAAAAAAAGCAAGTACCTACTGTATAGCACAAGGAACTATACTTGATGTTTTGTAATAATCATATTTGGGAAAATGATGTGAAAAAGTATATGTATACTTTTTTACTTTGCTGTACACCTGAAGCAATGCAACACTGTAAATCAACTATACTTCAATAAAAATCCAAGCAAAAAAAATAAATAGATAAATAAAAATAAAAAGGTTTCTTTTGCCTGTTTGACATCATTTGAGATCCTTACTGATGTGATAATGTCCACTCTGGACTGAGGCCTTATTTAGGTATCAGCAGGGAGCACTTCCAGGGACCCAGCATCTAGGTTGAGTTCAAATTACTATGCATTCAAACAACAGTGTCAAAATGAAGTGACAGAGTCGAGGTACCATATTTCAAAGGTTCTAAGATGNGATGGGAGGGGGGTTCCGGAGGGAGGGGACACATGTATATCTGTGGCTGATTCATGTCAATGTATGGCAGAAACCAACACAGTACTGTAATTATCTTCCAATCTAAAAAATGTTAATTGAAAATTTTATTTGAATTTAAATTTGTCAACCCCACTCACATTTCATAAAGATTTTCAATTCAGTGTCTATCTTGAATGCAAACTAATTGTTCTCTCAATTTACTCAGCTCTATTTTATAAGATTAAATCTAGTGTTTTTGGTGATAAAAAAATATTCTTTTGTATGTGAAATCCTTTACATTCCTGGCTGTCTTTCAGATGGTCGCTGGGAATAAAAACATGGAAGAGAGGCTGAGAAAATATTTCAGGCAGAAGGAAGCCATGTAGGAAGGACGCAGACAGAAAAAAAGAACTGTGTAAAGAAGATACTGGAAAGTAAACTGTCAGGCATGAAAGCGAAAGGCAGGAAACTGGAGAGACCGGTTAAAACTTGCTTCTTAAAGATTCTTAACACAATTCTGTGAAGCCAGGGCCTCACTAATGTCTGTGGAAGCTTTATTATGTGCTGGTACCTCCGCAGTCAACACAGTAGCTGTCAGTTCCTGAAGGTTGGTATGGAAGTGACTTTTAAAGAGATCAAGATCACATATAGGGAGGCTGGAAGAAAGACTGCTGTAAATATTCAGATGAACTCAAACTCTGATCATTATGGACATCAAGGCTGTCACATTTCAATCTGCTTTTGGACTCCAGCTCCTGATATGTTCAGTTCAGTCGCTCAGTCGTGTTCAACTCTTTGTGACCCATGGACTGCAGCATGCCAGGCCTCCCTGTCCATCACCAACTCCCAGAGTTTACTCAAACTCATGTCCATTGAGTCGGTGATGACATCCCACCATCTCATCCTTTGTCTTTCCCTTCTCCTCCCACCTTCAATCTTTCTCAGCATCAGGGTCTTTTCCAATGAGTCAGTTCTTCTCATGAGGTGGCCAAAGTATTGGAGCTTCAGCTTCAGCATCAGTCCTTCCAATGAATATTCAGGACTGATCTCCTTTAGGATGGAGTGGTTGGATCTCCTTGCAGTCCAAGGGACTCTCAAGCGTCTTCTCCAACACCACAGTTCAAAAGCATCAGTTCTTTGGTGCTCAGCATTTTTTATAGTCCAACTCTCACATCCATACATGACTACTGGAGATAGTCATGACTATCTGGACCTTGACTAGATGGACCTTAGTTGTCAAAGTAATGTCTCTGGTTTTTAATATTCTGTCTAGGTTGGTCATACATTTTCTTCCAAGGAGTAAGCGTCCTTTAATTTGTTAAAACTAACAAATATGTTAAAACTGATATGTTAACACTAACCAAATTCTTAAGTTGCTAAACTTCAACTTGTGTTTTTTATTTCCTCTTATAGAAATGTCTCTGATAAGTTAAGTTATACCTTCACACTTGTGTGTAAGCAAGTAAGTGTAAAGATACAAATAGCCAAAAGAAAATTCAACTGTGGGCTTGGAAAGGATACATTGGGTAGATATTCACCCAGAGAAGGCAATGCATACAAATGTAAATACAATTGTTATAATAGATGATAAAATATATTACCACAGCAATTATGCCAAAGACAATGTCAGAAAGAAAAGAGAATTTAGGGTATATAAAAGAATTGTGCAGGCACGTTTACTTCCAAATGGAAACCAACAAAGGCACACATACAGAAATGACTGAAAATCAGTCTGGTTTGAGCTGAAGATGAATTTATTTTTTCTCTAGCCCCATAGTTAGGATAATGAAGAAACTAAAAAAACCCAAGTTGTTCACACCTGAGTGGGCAAGAAGAACTAGAATAAGTCCCTATTTGTAAGCAACAGGAAACTCTAACTTAAAAATGAAAGGAAATTTATTGACTAATGTGATTGAAAAATACAGAGACAAGGCAGACTTCAGACATAATTTGACTTTAACACATGGTATTGTTGTGAATGATTTTCTCCATTTACTCCCTCTGGACATCTGGCTTATTTTTAGGGCTGGCCTCCCTTACAATAAATGCTAGAACCTCCCGGGACCACACGCTTCCTCAATGTATTTCTGAAACAGGGGCAAGAACTTCTTCAGCAGTCATAGACGGAAACTCCTGAACTTCAATTCTGCCAGCTATCATCACCACGTGACTGCCCTTGAACCACTGGCTATGACCAGTGGATAGTCACATGCTGAATGACTTGGGCTGGGTTCTGTATCCATTACTGAACCAATAACTTTGACAAGAAGATTCTGTTACTTCAACTGACTCAGATCAATTAGAGTCCACTCCGGGTAGTCTTGCTCAGGTTACTCAGCCAAGGGGGTCCGTAGTGACTAGAACCTGGCCCACAATCTGCTTTCCAAGCTGTGCATCCTCACCTTGGGTTGTATTTTCTGGAAGGACAGTCTTTTTGTAATTCACATTGAAGCATAATCCTGCCTGTAGGAATAGGTTTGTGTAGGACCTATTTAAAATGTAAATAGGAAATTTACATTTTCACATGTCACATAGAGGTGCCTATGTGAGATTACCAGTGGATATGACCCTGGATTTAAGAGATCAACGCCAACTTTTTTTTTTTTTTCTCTCGTCTATCTGGTACTTCAGATTCAGGCTCCACCCTGATATTTTTCTAAGAATCTGACCTGCATCAATGAATGGGTTCCCTATCCTCTGATCCCAGTTGTCAGGCTCAAGCACAAGTTTGCTGTGGGCTGGCTGCACCCCTTTGCCGTAGGACAAGCTCTTGCCGACAGTCTTCCCCATGTGTGTTTCTGTCTCTGCCCTTTGTCTTTGTGTTCTGTGAACTGCTTCCTCCCCTTGCCTCTTTAGGCCCCGAATGACACAATTCCTCCTCCTAACTCTGCTGTTCCTAGTGTCAGCTTCAAAAATATTCACAACCTAAAAGTTGAGAGTTATGTTTTATTTGGCGAAAATTTTTTAGGATTTAAGCCTGGGAGCCAGCATCTCAAGTATTCCTGAGAGAACCGCTCCGAGGAGGTGAGGGGAGGAGCCAGGTTAAATAGAAGTTTTGCAACAAAAGGCAGGTAGTCTGAATATCAAATGGTGCTTGTTAATTAAAGGAAACCAGCTATCCCAAGTTAAGGAATTTAGCATTTTCTACGTAGGGGAAGATGCAAGAGTCTGGGCTCCCTGAAATCATTCCTTTCATGGACATCTCAGCTACGGGGTCAGTATGCGTTTTCACATCCTAAGCTTCCTTCCCTCAGGACTCGCCCTAGGCAGTGGCTGCAGCCTGATGGCCGCCAGATTGAAGGTATCCTTCTCCTTCTTTAGTGCCCGTAGGGCTCAGGGGCTCACACTGGAGGACTGGAATCACTGATAACTGACATCCTTGCTTACTGATATGGCAGGAAATATTCCATTTCTCACTAGCCTCCAGGTGTCTTTCCCCTTGCTTTGCCCTCAGCTCTGTAGATAGTATCTCTACTAATCTTTCCTCAAAAGACCCTGTGTGATATGCTTCCTCCTGGGGGAGGACCTTGCTGAGTGATGGAAGGTAGCCACAGTGCCGCCAAGGCCCCATCGTCACCGTGGTCACCTTCTGGTTCTCTGGAAAGCCAGACTCAGTTGGTCCAGGTAAAAATCCAGGTACAAAGGGAAATTTCACTTCGTAATGATCTGTAGGGCTTTTCTGGTAGTTCAATGGTAAAGAATCTGCCAGTCAGTGCAGGAGATCAGGGGCTTGATCAGGGTCAGGAAGATCCCCTGGAGAAGGAAATGGCAACCTACTCCCAGCAATCTGCCTGGGAAACCCCACGGACAGAGGAGCCTGGTGGGCTACAGTCCACGGGGTCACAAAAGAGTGGGACATGACTTAGTGGCTAAACAACAACAACAAACAACAACAATAATGACCTCTACTTAAAATGCCAAAGGTCTAAGTTTGAGAAAACTAGAGAAAAACAGTTCTACATCAGGATATTTTACTCTAAACTTGGAAATATATGCATCTTCTAAATTAGACAGATTAGAATGCTGAAATGTTCCAGATCACTTCTGGGGAAAAGCCACAAACAATATTTTATCAGGCCAAAAGAAGAAAGGAAATGAAAGAGCTCAGAAATCTCAGGAGAGCTCGCCCAACACTCTACCTTTATCTTAGATCATTTCTGTAGATGATGGCTCTGTTCCTCAGGATTGGATACACCTGAATGGGGGAGTTTTTAGCTGAGAAAAACAGAATGCCTCAGTTAAGAAAAAGAATGCATTGTGAGTTTGTCTTGAAGTCTGTCTGTGATGCACAACTTTTTAAAGCCAACATTTTAACCTGGTGAGCAAACAGTTCAGTGCTGCCCTCAGCAGAGAACCATAAATTAAAGATAAGCAATGGTTCAGATTTTCCACGGCCTTGACTTAGAAATAAGTCCGAAATCCCAACCAAATCTGCATTTGGTTAAGCAATTGGGCAAAGTTTTCTAATTTGAAGCATTAAACTATAATTATAAGACATTCTTATTTCATTCTTTCTTATTGTCCCTAGAGTAGATATAACTAGGGAAGTCACTTCCTTCTCTTTAAAGGAAAAGAGGAAACGAACTAACAAACAAAAAACTCAGCAAATAAATAAGAACAAAGAGAAAATATGCAACACAAAAATTTGGTGAAGCTGGGAAATTGTGCATGTGGCAGACTT
Source organism: Neotragus pygmaeus (assembly GCA_006410875.1). Classification (NCBI taxonomy): domain Eukaryota; kingdom Metazoa; phylum Chordata; class Mammalia; order Artiodactyla; family Bovidae; genus Neotragus; species Neotragus pygmaeus. Next base: position 218,935 of record SJYV01009358.1, on the reverse strand, counting down.
TTTACTGGAGTGGGTTGCCATTTCCTTCTCCAGGGGATCTTCCCAACCCAGGGATCGAACCCAGGTCTCCTGCATTGCAGGCAGACACTTTAACCTCTGAACCACTAGGGAAGCCCATTGTTAGTACATCAGAAGGACTCAAATACTCAAAAGGTAATCTGGAGGCACCTCTCATCAGAGGAAAAAAAAATTGAAGTTCCTCTGACAAATCGAAATAATCAAGGGTGGTGTTAAACTCCTTACAATCAGGTTTTTCCTTGATTAAAAAATTCCTTTGCTGTTTTGCTGTCATACTTATTAAATGGGTCAACAAGACTGGTGCTTTCTTAGTTGGAAGTGTAAAGTTGATACGAGGGGTGGGGAGAGGAAGGACAGAAATTTATTAATAGTAAGTTAAAAAAAAACACCACCACAACATAAAAACCTTATTCAAGTTAAAAGGAAAGGAAATGCAGGCCTGGTGGAGAATGATTGTTCTTCCTTCTCTACCAGCCAAGATCAAATCCCATTATAAAAACACCAGGAACCCAAGAAAAAGGTTTATCTGTTGAATTATGTGAGGCTACCTGAAATCAGGGTGATTAGGACACTTCTCTGATCCTTTCAACTCTTACGATTTATTCATTCAGTGCCACTTCTTGTACAACTATCAGTGCTTCCTAACAGGGGAAATGTAAAAGAATAATATGTAGTTTATACTTTAAGAGAGCTGACATTCTAGAAAGGTATACACATACTGCTTAGGTAAATAAAGCTTCATTTTCTATCACCCATCCAATACTCCGAAACTCAAGGTCTCCTCTCCCCACCACACTTCACTCTGCTGGGTAGCAAGGAAAAAGATGTTTTCTCTGCCTGCTCTAGTTTAAACAGTCTATTTTGACTTCAGATCTCTTTCTGAGGTTAAATATTCCCATGAATTCTAAATTTAAATCCTTATCATGTCAGCCTTTCCCTTCTTCCTTCCCAAAGTGCTGTTGGTCGTTATGATTCCCCTTGGCGTTGAAAGTCACATGGTCTCATGTTGGTCTTTTGCTGATTTCTGCAATAGGGTGGCTGGTCCAACCCCCTTGGGTTCATCCAGCTCACGTGTGCTTTGTGGGGTCATGTTTCTGAGCAGGAAGTTGAAATATGCTCTTAAAGTTACCAGTGAGAGAATGCCTAGATCTGCTCATGACTGGACACACACTTTCTGGTCTACATATGTGGCTTATGGAACTTGTAGAGGTTAGCATGCTGCCTGATCAGAGTGATATTGGCTAAATTTCTATTTTAGTATTATGAATCAATTTTTCTGTAGTCTTTGTCATGAGAAGTCATATATTAAAAAAAAAAAAAAGCCTATGTACTACATGGGAATTCCCTGGTGATCTAGTGGTTAGGACTCCATGCTTTCACTGCTGAGGATGAAGGTTCAGTCTTTGGTTAGGGAACTAAGATCTCATAAGACACCTGGCACAGCCCCCCAGAATAGATTGCACGACCTTTCAAATAAAGTTCTCAGTAAAAAAAAAAGAAAAGCCTAGAAACTACATAGTCAGGGTTGAGTACATGTTGGGTTCTACTCTGCCTTCCATTCTTTTTAGTAATTAAGTGCTAAACAACTAACAGTTTTCTACTTTCTAAATGGAAAAAAAAAAAATCAACAAAATGTTTTTTCACTTCAAGCTAGCCAAGTCCTAACACACAGGGTTCCTATTACACATGAGAAGTGGACTTGTTTTGGTAGTCATGTCAGTATCAGTAGAAAGGTGGTAAAAATCCCTCTAAGAATTAATATTATAGGGATTCAAACTCTCAGTTTGTTAAAACATAAGGTGCTTAGCTATTTTCAGCATTATATTTCATATGCGTTTGCATTTTAATTTTGTATTTATTCTTTAAACATCAATAGAGAACATTACAAGGAAATTTTACTTATTGTTTCAGACAAAATTCAGTTGCCTTTCCCCCCCCAGTTTCCTTATTGTCTGTAACTATACAATCATATGGGCTTCCCTGGTAGCTCAAAGGTTAAAGAGTCTGCCTGCAATGCAGGAGACCTGGGTTCTATCCCTGGATTGGGAAGATTCCCTGGAGAAGGAAATGGCAACCCACTCCAGTGTTCTTGCCTGGGGAATCCCATGGACTGAGGAACCTGGTGGGCTACAGTCCACAGGGTCGAAAAGAGTCGGACACGACTGAGCGACTTCACTCATTCATATAATCATATAAAATGTTTATAAATATGTGTTTGCACAAAGTTGTAGTAATAAGAAATATACAATTTCAAGCCATCTTTTCTCTTAATATTAAACATTATTTTCCATATTGCTACCTGTTATATGTATGATTTTACTAATAACAATGTCCCATCATTTAGAAGTTCCTCCATGACATATTTAGGTTATTTCTTAGTTTTTCATGATTATATGTAATATTACAATGGCCACTTTTAGGAACATGACAGAGATCATTTCTCCTCTTGAGTAATATCTTAGTAATTTGCTTCCCAAGAAGAACTCCCTGAGTTACAGAGAATGAAACCGGATCATTTTGATCTATACTCCTGGGCTGTCCTCCAAAAGGGTTGTGTCTACAACAGTGCACACAGGATCCTGCTTTCTCATGGCAGCCCCTGCTTGCCCTCGTTCAGGTTTCATGGCTTAGTCTCTTTTGTGGCATGATTGGCTTTTTCTCTTATCGGGAGCCTTTCATTTCATTTTAAGTCAGATTTGAAATCTGTGTCTTTTATAGTTAGAACAATTCTTTTTTCTTTTTCTTTTTACTTTAAGCATATCATTTTCAAATATAGCAAAGAGGATTAAAGTACCTTTCACAGAAAGCAAAGGGTTTTTGTTTATTTATTTAATGTGCAATATATCTGGAAGGCTCCCCAAGTGGCTCAGCAGTAAAGAAGCTGCCTGCCAAGCAGGAGGCACGGGTTTGATTCCTGGGTCAGGAAGATCCCCTGGAAAAGGAAATGGCAACCCACTCCAGTATTCTTGCCTGGGAAAACCAATGGACAGAGGAGCCTTATGGGTTATAGTCCATAGGGTCTCAAAGAGTCGGATAACAGCGACACCAGTGACTAAACAACAACAATTTATCTGGGAGTAAAACTTATAGAGCAATGACTCTGTTCTAAGTGCTTTATGTGTATTAGTTTGTTGAACCTTCACAATTGCACATTATTTCCACTCAGTGGATCAGATCATGGAGACAGAAAAGTAAAATAATTTGTCTTTTGTCACATAGCTAGTAGGTAATCTCCCTGGTGGCTCAGAGGTTAAAGCGTCTGCCTCCAATGCAGGAGACCTGGGTTCAATCCCTGGGTCAGGAAGATCCCCTGGAGAAGGAAATGGCAACCCACTCCAGTATTCTTGCCTGGAGAATCCCATGGATTGAGGAGCCTGGTTGGTTGCAGTCCATGGGGTCACAAAGAGTCGGACACGACTGAGTGACTTTACTTACCTACTTACTTACTTAACCTGGCAGAGATCCCAACTCAGAAAGTCTGACTTCAGAGTAGAGTTACTAACTCACTGTGCTATTTTAGAAATGGCAGCAGAAACTAAGATCTACTAAACAGAAGTTCCACGGAAGACTTGTCTTTTTTCTTAGGAATTTAGATTGGAAACTGGCCAGGAAAAATCGTCCTCTTTTAATAAAGCTTTCTTCTTATCACTTATTATAAGGGACAGAATGGGGATGGGTAGAAAATACATGACAAATGGGATGTTAATCTTTCTTACTTCCATAAACTTTTCACTCAATGAAGATTACCAAATAAAATATGAAAAAAATTTTTCTGTCAACGATTTGTGAACCAAACTCTAATCATATTCTTCAGTGAAGCCTAAAATCAACAAGGGATATGGGCAACAATAATTTCTTATGTTGTATCTTTTCCTCGAGGCCACAAAGATGTTTACAAATACTAAACCTAACAAGGCTGCCAATTATTTACTTTTTGAAATCAAAGTTTATTTTGTGCATTAATTACTTGTTCTCTGTGAGCTTGCTCCTTAGAATACTGTTGAGCCAGAAGAGAGAAGCACATTTATAGATGAATATCTAATTCTGTTTTTTACTATGAGGTCTGACCCATTTCTCTTTGTGTTTGTAAGGTTTAAGAATTCTCATATTTCAAAGGTAGGAACAAAACACAAAGAAGACATAAAAATATAGCTTAGGGAGGAAAAGCATTCATAATAAAAGTTACACTTTGCATTTTTAACTGTTTAACTTTCAAAATGCATTTTTTATGTTACTTTTATTTAAGGATAGCTGAGACAAACTATTATTTATGTTATTTTCAGCTCAATACAAGGACATGTCTGTAGACAGATGTTAGTCACATTTATTTTACAGATGAATAAAGGGAGGCAAAAAGAAGTCAGTCATGAACCATAAAAAATCCATCCTTTCTCTCCTTTCCTTAGCTCAGTTCAGTTAGAAAGACAAACTGGAGACTTCCTTGATAATCCAGTGGATAAGACTTCAAGTTCTCATTGCAGGAGACCCAGGTTTGATGCCCGATCAGGGATTTAAGATCCTACATACCACAAATAAATCCATGCACCTCAAATAAGTCCATGTGCCACACTACTGGACCTCAGTACCATGACTAGTGAAGACCCAGCACAGCCAAAATAAATAATAGTAATAATTATAAACCCCCCAACCAACCAAAGAAACTGAGTTTCTAGAAAAAAAAGACAAAGTGATGCCTAAGATACACTTCTTAGCATACTTCTTAGCATAAACCCATACACACGTACACACCTGATAATGGACAACATGAGACATATAAAAACATGTTTTAGGAAAATTTTAGGTCTAACACATATTCTGTGATATAGTTGCTGTCTTGGGCTGCCCAAATCTGCAATTTGGCAGCTGTAGCCAATTTGCTGAAGAATCATATCTCTGCCATTTCTCGTTTTCTCATCCAGGTGGTAAAATGATAGACTACTCATGAATCTACTCATTTAGTTGGCTAGTATCTAATTAGAGAAGAAGTAAGCTGTTCTTTCTCTCACATCAGAGGTGAACAGACCAGCTTATGGCTCCTTCCACCAGGTGAGCCTGCAGTGGCACTTGGCTGGCCTTCCTGCACTGAGTCAGCACAGGTCTGCTGGAGCCAACTCTAACTGGGGCCTCTTGGGAGCAGGTTTGTTTGAAAAAAAAATGGGTCTCAGGATCTGTGGAGAAAACCTCTGGGGTTCTAGCTGCTGCTGGAGCTACTGGCAAGTCAGGACTAACAAGACACATGATTTTCTTATTCTGTTTTAAAAATTTTGTTTCCTTTGAAGCCAAATTTAGCTTAATTTTTAGAGACCCAATCACAAAGCCCCTGACAAAGTTTCTGCCATAATAGCCTGGAAAGTTATACTTTGTGCTTAACTTTATTTGTGCCTCAGTTGGGACAGTAAACCATTTAACCAAGTATCATTTTTACTCTCTTATACAGGTATAAGAGAGTTTTTTGGAAGTTTGCTTTTCGAAAGTTTGCTTTATGCCACTTCACTTTTGCAAAAGACCAACGTTAGTATCTGTTTTTGTTACTGAATCAAACTTAGGTATACTAGCCACCACATAGGAAAGCCAATCTACTGACCCTCGGTTGTGGTGAAGAAAAGAATAGTGTTGATTGCAAGGCTAAGCAAGGAGGGTGAGTGGCTAATGCTCTAAAGGCCTGAACTCCCCAACGGCTTTCGAGAAAAGATGTCTAAAGACGGGGTGAGGGAGGGTGTTGCAGAGTGCCGGATCAGCTCCTGTATGTTCTTCTGATCGATTGGCAGTTAGGTAATTGGGAGTCAGCCTTCTAACAGGTATGGGGTCTATGTGCTGATGTTCGGTATTCAGTCTGCCGTTAACTTCTTCAATCGGGTGGGAGTTTCAGCATCTGCAAAATAACTCAAGGATGAGACTAAGAATGTTATCAATAGCCCTTGAAAGGAAGGAAAGGTCCTCGATTGTGTCTTATGCCTAAACTATTATTATTTTGTCTTGCCAGACTGCTTTCCTTTGTGTCTGTATTTTCTCACTTCTCTGATTAAATTTGCTCTTTAGAACTTGGGGAAGGCCTAGGCTGCTAAAGTTTTTCTACAAGTAGAGAACATGATGGTAGGGGGGAATATCCATCCTGGGAAGGCAGCATAGGGTCCTGCTCCATTACAATCCTTTTTTCTTTGATGCTCCTCAACCTTGATGCTTTTGAACTGTGGTGTTGGACTCTTGAGAGTCCCTTGCACTGCAAGGAGATCCAACCAGTCCATCCTAAAAGAAATCAGTCCTGAATATTCATTGGAAGGGCTAATGCTGAAGCTGAAACTCCAGTACTTTGGCCACCTGATTCAAAGAAGTGATCCTGATGCTGTGAAAGACTGAAGGCAGGAGGAGACGATGACAGAGGATGAGATGGTTGGATGGCATCACGGACTCAGTGGACTTAAGTTTGAGTAAACTCTGGGAGTTGGTGATGGAAAGGGAGGCCTGGCGTGCTGCAGTCCATGGGGTCACAAAGAGTTGGACATGACTGAGCGAGTGAACCGAACCGAACTGAACCTTGATATGGAGCAGGTGTGGATAAGGAAGGGAACGAAATTTTGCATACAGAGGTTAATCATAAACTCAAAACAGGAACTCAGTTTTATTTTTGCTAACTGAAAGAAATCTGAAAAGGATTTTTGCTTTAGCAAAGGGAAAAAAAAAAAGTGAAAAGGGAAAATAACCCTAGCAGCAAGAATGTCACTGGCAAACTCCTTGCCTGGGAACTACACTTAGTATCTCAGCATCAGACCGGTACAGCTTTATACTGTGCCTGTGAGCAGCTGCACTTTATCTCAGTTTCGTTTGTGCATCCATGAGCAAGATGTGTTCACAGATAATTGCTTCTTCCCTTGATGCCATTTTGGCTTAAGAATGGTTTCATAGACCTGCTCAACTTTCAGATACAGGAGAACTTGTATTTGTTAGAACTTGGCTTCTTGATTAACATATAGACTTGAGACTTTGGTCTAGACAGCTGGTGTGGGGTTGAGGATAAAGGATAAACCAGCTAAAGGGTTTTGAAAGAGGAAAGGCAACCAGCTTTCCAAAATGACACTTGTATCCTTGATATAGATGCTGACAAGCATAAATGTCTACTTAAGTTTATTCTAGTTCAGTTTTTAAATATACATAGCTGAATGAATACTTATGTTTTCTGGCACTAATTTCTTTGCATTTGTACCTTTCTTTCTTGTCTAATNGGATCTAGATCGAGTCTGTGGACCCAGGTTATCAGTCTTATCAATCTGTGATAAGATTGACTTCCATGATCTTAGAGTTTCCTTCTGGCTGTGAAATTCTCCATTTTCAGTCTAGATAATATTTGTTTGCAATCATTTTTGTACTCTTCCCTAGAAACTTACTCTTATAACCTCACCTCAGGGTCCACTTGCTTCATGAACCTCTTCCCTCACTCCCATGACCCGCCATACTTTTTTTTAAAATAATATTTACTTTTATTTATATTTCTATTTTTGACTGTGCCTGGTCTTAGTTGCAGCACATGGGATCTTTGATTTTCATTGCGGCATGCGGAATCTTTGGTGAAGGCATGTGAACTCTTCATTGTGGCCTGTGGAATCCAGCTCCCTAACCAGGGATTGAACACTTGCCCCCTGCATTGGGAGCACAGCGTCCCACCACCGGAACCACGAAGGAAATTCCCCCTACTCTCTCTGTCTTTCTCTCTCTCACTAGTCCAAATCCATTTCCCTTGATCAGGCCCCATTAGTTAACATGTTTGCAAGGCATGATAACATAGCCATTTAATAAATACTGTGTTGAAATGCCCTGTGATGCGTTCCTCATCTGCAGCTGATTTCTCATTAATGCTCAACAAGTGGGTGTGGCTAAAAAGACAGCCTCTCCTCTTAACTCCTTTATACACCCTGCTTTCCTGAGATGCCTGTCAAAGCATGGACAACACTCTGTTGCACATATTCATGAACCAGACTGCCTCCTCCCACCAGGCTGTAGGCTCCCCAAGGCAGCAACCATCACTCCTTGGTGTCTGCATTCCCCAGCATTTTCATAATGGGAAGCAACAGACAGAATTGGAATGGATAGACACGAGCATATGGCAGAAACTCTTCACTATGGCCCAGAGGACCCCATAATGATTTCAAGGGAATCCATGAGCTGTCTGAAACTGTGTGCAAAGAGTTGTGTGTGCACGTAGCGTTATCTATGTGATAAGCATTTGCCCAGTGAGAGGATCAGTGGACTTCTGAGAAATTAAAGGTCAAGACTCATGAAAATGTTAAGACCCAAAACCAGGAAGTGGGGAGGTGACACGTGTTAAACCCCTACCCTGCGCTGTGCCTGGTGGCAAACGTATTACTATTCCCATTTTGCATGAGTGGAAACTGAGGTTCTGAGAGGGGCCATCTCAATTCCTGAAGAGAAGCAGCATGTCCAGAGTGGCTCCGAGAAGACTCGAGCCAGACAGCCTAGATTCAAATCCTATCACTTTCTAGCTGTGTGATCTTGGTCATGTTACTTAATGGCTCCGTGACTCAGTTTCTCCATTTGTAAAATGGGAGAACTAAGAATAGCTACCCCAGAGGGCTGTTGTGAGGAGCTGGTGCTTCAGTGTATGCAAAGTGATCAGAATGGTGCCTGACAGGGAGTGTGTAGCCTGAAGACAGTGATAAGGAGGGTAAAGAGGAAGATGCTGGGAGTAGCAGAGCTGAGATGCACACCCAGGCTGTGTGACTTTTGCCCCTCGGAGGCATCACCCAGCATGCACAATACCCCCTCTCACTGCTGAAACTCTGTGGTGCCCTCCTAGGAAAAGCCTCCAGACCTGAAAGTGGCTTTTCTAGCTTGGCTCCCTGGATGTGACAGGCCTCTGGCACTGACTCAGCAAGTAGTCACTGGCTGTTACATAAGGAGAAGGTGGGAGGCTATAAGCTGCCCTTCCTGGTCAGCAAGGCTGAGCCTGTGCAATCAGGACACTCTGCTTCTGCCCCATCTTCATCTTCCAAGAGCTGTACCGACATCCACTAATGGATATTAGAAAGGCGATGTGCTCATCCGTTCCCGGAGCCCTTGCTGATGACCAAAATTCCTTTATAATTTCGCTGTGCCCTGAGCGCCAGCGGGCCACTCACATCCATCCTGCTCAGGCTTAACGAGTCCCGTGTCCCACTCCACACCTGACTCTCGCTCTGCTTTGACCAGACAGAGCAGCAGCAGTAAAGCCTTGGTCCTGATCTCACTTCTACACCTGGGTCCCCTCAGTGGCCCTCTCACAAGTGAAGTGTCGACCTAGGCCTTGTTCCAGCCCAGTCCTCTGGCCTGCTCCTGGCAAGCAACATTTTGGGGTTTGCTGTGGGTGAGTATCTTTGTACTTTTCCTGGGAAACCATCATTATTGAACCTATTTGTGAGAGCATTTTTCATTCATTCCTGTAATGCAATTAGGATCGAGTTTCTTCAGCATTAGGGGAGATGTAACATCAGTAGGGGAAAATTGTCATTTCATTCCCAACGTCAATACACCCACTCTGCCCAAATTCTCTTCTGGTACTAACCTGGTTTACCCTCTCAAAATGCAAGGAGAATACTAACAAGGAAATTCACTCTCCAAATTAAGAGGCAGAAGCTCTGGGGCTGGATTCCTCTCTCAGCCATTAAACAGGGGGCTCCTAGCTTTTCTGACCACTCTCCTTCCTGGAGGGAACCCCTAATACCTAGTAGAAAGCTCCATACTGGCCCTCTCCATGTTCAGAGGTGAGTGGGAAAGAGTCCCCGAGAGCCTGACAACAGGGCCCTACAATCATTCTTCCAGAGAGGTTGAATGACTTGCCCAAAGCCACATGGTGTGAGGCGGAGACGAAACCCAGAACCCAGACCTGCAGGCTCCTGGGTGTCGCCTACTGCATGACAGCATCCTCTACCCACAGGCCTGCAGCGGCCAGACACCTAGCCCTCATCTCTCTGGGGACACCGAGGCTTCGGTTTTCTGTAGACAAAGAGGGGAAGAGTTGACAGGTATTGTTCATGAACTTCAGTGTTTCCCAGTCCTTTTTGGAAATCCTCCCAATTACTGGAAGCAGCCTCTTTCAATCTTATTCTTGCCATCCTCCTTCTAGGTACTACAACCTTGCCATCCAAGGATTTCACCTTCCCTGCTTCCTCTCTTCCACCCAGCGGTCCATCCATCCTCGCACGTCTCTCCCCCTCCATCCATTGATCCATTCGCCTCTTCTTTCCTCCTTGAGCAGCCCCGCTCTGTGCCAGGCCTCAGCACTTCTTCCCCGTTGTTCCTCGGGCACCCACTCCAGAAGAGTTCACTACTCTCCTGACCCTGTCAAAGCCTAGAACTGATGTGCTTATTATATCCACCCTCTTAGAAGGCTGATCTGATAGACAAATTTGTGCTAAGGTGTTTGCACCAGACCCATTATTCCCCCAGAGCTGGCAGCAGACAAGGACTTCTGGAGCCCTCAGGTCACTGCCCCGGGCCTAGATGACAGCCCTGCCTCCCTCCCCCTTGGTCCCCTGCNAAAAAAAAAATAGATGGTGGGATGGAGGGAAAATCTAAAGAAGGGAAAAGCCTCCTGCAGAGTCACTGAGGAAGTTGCAGTACTTTTGAATTGCTTAAAATATAATTTAGAAGATGCTGGAGTAGTGCAGGGGAGGAGGGATGGTGGGAAAAGAAATGGAGATGTTGGAAGAACTCACACAGGAAGAATTTAACGCCTTCCTGGTAAGCATGGAAGAGAGGATAATGTGGAAAACTTAGACAGAGATAGGACATTTGTACAAATTTACCCAATGTAGATACCTTGTAGGTGGACAGGTATGTACTGATGCACATACAAAACAATGATGCCATTCATCTCACTTGCATCCCTTTCATTGTCCCTCTGGGAATTCTGAAGCCCTAAGGAAGTCCCTATCTCTGTGTACTGCAAGAATCTGGGCTGAGACACTCCAGGATTCTCATTGTACACATTTTGTAAACACAGCCTACTTACCAGCATGTTCACACCAGTTCATTCAGTGATTAATTTTGTCAGTGTGTCAAATACAGAATGAAAGCAGGCCTGGGTGAACAGCAGGAATGAAAGTGAGAAGGAAAGGGAAGGAAAGGACCCTGATCATCTCTGATGTACCAGTAATCTCACACACATTGGTTTGTTTAGTATATCCAGAAATTCCCTACAGTGGGCGTTAGCAGGTGCATTTTAAAGATGAGATGGTTGACACTCATCAAAGTTAAATTAAAAGACTTGTCCTTGCAAGTGGTGCAGCCAGGATTCTCACCTAGTTATGACTGATTCCAAATTCGTTCTCCTTTCCATCATTACACTGTGGTCCCTGCCCTTGAGTTTTCTCCCTCACTGGATAGAGTTCTCAGGCCAACAATTTTACCTTGTCAGAGTGTGGGACAAATGGAAAACTGGGGAGAAGTTACAGAGGTCTTGCTTAGGAGCTCACACACACCAAAGCAAACCAACCCGAACCAAAACAAACTAACCCAAACCAAACCAAAAGACAGCATAGGAAGGGAAAGGAGCAGAACAGGAGTAAGACAGAGAGACAAAGTTGAACTTCTACCAAAATTGTTCTGAGTCAGATAATGCTTTCCAAATTAAATATACTATTTAGATGAGATTAACCGTGCAGATAAATAGTGTAAGGACCTCTTCCCTGGATGCATACCCTATTACATTCCTCTCCACACACCCTAGACCCCTTAGGGAAGGGTCTTGCCACAAAGAGGAGGGAATGGACGAGAAGAAAGGCCAAGACTCCATCAAAACTTAGTGCAAGAAAGAGGCAAACCCACAACATCAACTCTCTATCAACAAATGTTGGTAAGCAGAGATTAAAGGAAGATGGAGTAGGGGAGGGAAGAAGTTCTCACCCCTTACTGCTGTCTCCCATAGATGCCTGTCTGCAGCACAGGACTGTGGGCTGGAGGTACAGATATCTGAAATCGTGGAAGATAGAGTTCTTAGAAGTGTCTCTGAGTTGGGGATAGGAAGTGGGAGGTGTCTGGTCTCTTTGGTTTGGAAAACCTCAAACATAGAAGGCTTATGGTCAGGGTGTCATACCCACATGGATACCTCTGGGGACAGTAGATAAACGTTAATTCACTTCAGTTCAGTTCAGTTCAGTTCAGTCGCTCAGTCGTGTCTGACTCTTTGTGACCCCATGAATCGCAGCACACCAGCCCTCTCTGTTCATCACCAACTTCCGGAGTTCACTCAGATTCATGTCCATCGAGTCGGTGATGCCATCCAGCATTCTCATCCTCTGTCATCCCCTTCTCCTCTTGCCCCCAATCCCTCCCAACATCAAAGTTTTTTTCCAGTGAGTCAACTCTTTGCATAAGGTGGCCAAAGTACTGGAGTTTCAGCTTTAGCATCATTCCTTCCAAAAAACACCCAGGGCTGATCTCCTTTAGAATGGACTGGTTGGATCTCCTTGCAGTCCAAGGGACTCTCAAGAGTCTTTTCCAACACCACAGTTCAAAAGCATCAATTCTTTGGCACACAGTCTTCTTCACAGTCCAGCTCAATTAGTAGGCTTAAAAACATTTTGCTGTTAATTCATCCCACCCTCTCCTTCTCCTACATGTCCATTCCAGATTTCACATATATATGTGTGTGTGTGTTAACATATGATATTTATTTTTCTCTTTCTGACTTACTTTACTCCGTGTAACAAACTCTTGATTCATTCATTATCTCTGCAAATGACCCAACTTCATTCCTTAGAGGGTGGGATGAACTGAGAGAGTTTCACTGACATATATACACTACCAAGTGTAAAATAGATAGCTAGTAGGAAGCTGTTATATAGCAAAGGGAGTTTAGCTCCATGTTCTGTGATGACCTAGATGGGTAGAATGATGGGGTTGGGGTGGGAGAGAGGCTTCAGAGGGAAGGGATATATGTATACATATCTCTGATTCATGTTGTTGTACAGCAGAAACTAATATAACATTGTAAAGCAATTATATTCCAATTAAAAATTTTTTTTTCACCTTGGTTTTTAAAAAATCATTCTTTGGTAGAATATGTTTCAATTTCTCTCACACAATAATTTCTTGGAGAGTCCATAGGCTTACACAATATCTGCAGTTCACAGGACTCTTCCTTCTGCCCCTCTGATAGGATGAAATAGACATGGTGATGCACATGGTTTATCTGGTCTCTACAAAAAGACTGCATGATAGCTGGGGAGGCCTGCACAGCTTGGTTAACAGACATTCCAGGGCTTGTTGCCTCCCCTCTGCTTCCTGGTGGGGCTAACTATGGAAGTCATGTCTCTTGGTTCCACTCAGGAATTTGCTGTCTCTTTAGCCAATGGACTCAGAGAGAATTTTGTTTTCAGTGTTGCATTTGAATGTCATTTGTCATTTTCATTCCTTGATTCTGAAATCACTGTGCAAATCTTCCAGCCTCTTTGAAGAAAAATGTGTGGGGCTACTTTCCTCTAAGACATGTGATGTCAGAGAGAACTAAATTTAACCAGGCACAATTACTCGCTTTGGCCACAGCTTTTGGCCAAACACTCAGGAATCAGATGGCTGAAATTATCACAGGATGCCAACTTTGCCTCCAAGGAGGGCAAGTTTTACTTTGCATTAAAAAATGTCCCTGAATCAGAAAAGAACTGTTTGTTCACCCAGGTAAGAAAATCCATCTGCTATGTTACATGCCCCACCCTAGTGAGTTTTCACATGTATTTTAGAAATACATTTCTAGGGGGAAGCTGTATTTGAAAAACTGTTCCTTCCGGGTGCAGGAGGGTTAAGTTTTATGGCAATAAAACAAGATAAAAAGATTTTCAAAGCCGTTACGAAAACCACCAGAGCTGCCTATATCACTTATTCTGCCTCTTTCTTACATAATTCTTCTAGTTATCGATTGTTTAAGGGTCAGTTTCATAGCCTAAAGGAGTTTGTGATGTTATTTAAGGCAGAGTGACTATTACCCAAGAAGTCTATGGAAAATTTGCAACAGGCACATAAGAATGCTGTACTGAACCTGATCCCTTCCCTTATTGTCCAGATTCAAAGATTATAAATGCAAAGAGAAGCCTGTAATATACCTGAAGAAAAAAGAAAGGCCATTGGTAGCTTTCACCTTCAAAGATGAAGGTGACTGAAAACATGATAAGTTCATCTATTCCAAAAAACTGAGGCTGAAATGCATGAAAACCTTTTACCCACAAAAATATTCCTCGATTGTTATTTCCAACACAAAATAATTGAAAACTATCTGAATGTTTACCAATAATGGAATATTTCATAAATTATGGTATATTTACATGTTGAAATATTAAACAACTGTTTAAAATGTTGTTCCCAGAATTTGTAATCACAAGGGGGAAATGCTACATTATGAGGTTCTGTGAATCAAAGTAGATTAAAACATTCATATAAAATAAAGACTCTTGAGAGTCCCTTGGAGAGCAAGGAGATCAAACCAGTCCATCCTAAAGGAAATCAGTCCTGAATATTCAATGGAAGGACTGATGTTGAAGCTGAAGCTCCAATACTTTGGCCACTTGATGTGAAGAGATGACTCACTGGAAAAGACCCTAATGCTGGGAAAGACTGAAGGCAGAAGGAGAAGGGGGTAACAGAGGATGAGATGGCTGGATGGCATTACTGACTCAATTGACATGAGTTTGAGCAAACTCAGGAAGATAGTGATGGACAGAGAAGCCTGGAATGTTGCAGTTCATGGGGTCACAGAGTCAGACACTACTTGGCAACTGAACAACAATAAAATAAGATCTCACCTGGGTACATAAATCTATATGGGTAAAAAAAAAAAAACCCACAAATTTAAAAATCTTAGTTGTAGTTTTCCCATTCATTCAACTCTTTAGTATTTTCTATAATGCAGCATTGGTATAAAACAAATGGTTTACAGTCTTCCCTGGTGGTCCAGTGGCTAAGACTCTGTGTGCCCAGTGCAGGGGGCCCAAGTGTGATCTCTCTTTGGTGAACTAGATCCCATGTGCTACAACTAAGAATTCATATGCTGCAACTAAAGTCCTGCAATGCTCCAACTAAAAAGATTGCTCATGCCACAACTTAAGACACAGCACAGCCAAATTAATTAATTTCAAAAAACAGTTTATATTAAAAACAGATATCTTTTAAAAATATTAAAATATAAAATTTCTAAGCCTTGTGCTCTTTACTCTGTCTTACCAGCTATTCACCAAGTTCTAAAGTAAAGCTGCTTTATTAAAAGATAGAAATCCCATTAAATATAGCAATTTTCCATTAGGCAGCACTTTCTCTAATGATGATTTCAATTTTTATGCATAAATACTCTTACAATTCTATTTACAGTGTCCTGTATTTGTTAACATCTCTGAAACATTCCTCTCCAGGCTTCTAGCAAGTCTAGAGGTTTTCTTTGGTTTGCAATCAAGAAATAAGATTAAACTTTTAGCCAGCATAACCGGTTTTGTCTTTAGTTAGTCAATTGTGGGACTCAGACAAGTCTTTCTCAAACAGAATATTTCTCCCTGTGTGGAGTGGATTTTGATATTTCCCGGGCTGTGCTGTGGGTGGCTGTGGTTGACCCAACTCTGGGTCAGAAGGAACAGGCCCCCAGTGAAATCTACATCAGCTTTCCCTGGGAAGTGATTTTATGGCTTCCAAAGGTCATATGAATTAAGAGGCTGGCTGAGGTTTTTATGTGGAAAATGGTTGATATAATTTAAAAGGTCATATTTTTTCTAACTGGTTGCCTCATATAAAATGTGCTTTTATGATTTCTATTATAAAGGCCTTGTGACCCAACTACATTAGAACCAGTCCTGGGAGTTAGATAAGAAAGACTGTCAAGTTTCCATTGGATTATTGGGTGGGTTTGAACAAATTTAAGCATAAGCATCTCAACTGCTTTTTCTAAAAAATGGGCCATTATTATGCTAAATGGATAACCAATTTATTATTGTCAAAGACCTCAAAAACAAAGTGTTATGTGAAAACTTTCTAATGGCTACCACTTCACTTTCACTTTTCACTTTCATGCATTGGAGAAGGAAATGGCAACCCACTCCAGTGTTCTTGCCTGGAGAATCCCAGGGACGGGGGAGCCTGGTAGGCTGCCGTCTATGTGGTCGCACAGAGTCAGACACGAGTGAAGCGACTTAGCAGCAGCAGCAGCAGCATAACATATACTTAACCTAACTCATCTTCTGAAATAATTCTAGAATAATATGTAGATGCAGCCTATTTTAGAAGAGACACTTCTTGGTCTCAAAAATCTTTCATATCATTTCAGTGCCCAGGAAGGATGAGAGTACTTTTGTATTTTAATTTGGCATTTAATCTATTTTTAATTTTTATTTCTAGATTAGGACAGTGGAAATGTTTGTATACATTGGAAAAAACGACATGTCTTAATCTCTCAGTGAAATGCAAACAGGTGGGAAAAACACTTAAAACGTACTGAACTTTCCTACTCAAATGTGGGACATTTAGAATACACATTGTACCAAAGTTAATGTGTTGTATCCAAGGTTTTTATCATTCAACACGCAATATTCCTGTACAACATTAGCTTGGCAAATAATCAGGGCAGCTGGTTAATTATTAGCTTTTGACTATAGACCTGCACCCAGAAACAGGAATATTTAAGAAAGGAGGGAATGTTGAGAGAGAAAAAAACCTTTTTTTGCAAAAATACCACATTGAACCATTTTTCTACAACAACTTATTACTTAGTAAATAAATCTTGATTCTGTTTCACTATTCTTCAAAATCATTTTCAAGGTAAAGACCTGCCCCTAGAAAATATTTTCTTACAGTTAGTAGAAAAACTAGGTAGTAGATAAACTTGAACAGAAATAAGGGAACAAGACTAGTCACTTTTCAGAAAAAGAATTCCTTAAAATATTTCTTAATTTTTGGCCTTAAAAAAAAACCCTCATAATATAATGTTAAAGGGGGAAAATGCTATATATACATATACAAAAATATGTAATAAAATAAGTATGTGTATATATATGTGAACTTGACTTAATGAAGTATGCATAAACATAGAAAGTGACTTGAATGGAATATTAAAAAATGTTAATGGTGCTTGTCCCCAGGTCATAAAGTTACTGGTAGTTTAAATTTTTTTAGATCTCTCCACAGGTTTTATAAAACTTGAAATATAATTCACATACCATAATTTTCATACTTCTAAAATGTTGTTTAGTGTTTTTCAGTGTATGCATAAGGATGTGAAGCCATCACTTCTATTCAATTCCAAAGTGATGCCATCCAACCATCTCATCCTGTCGTCCCCTTCTCCTCCCTCCCTCAATCTTTCCCAGCATCAGGGTCTTTTCAAATGAGTCAACTCTTTACATCAGGTGGCCAAAGTACTGGAGCTTCAGCTTCAACATCAGTCGTTCCAATGAACACCCAGGACTGATCTCCTTTAGGATGGACTGGTTGGATCTCCTTGCAATCCAAGAGACTCAAGAGTCTTCTCCAAGACCACAGTTCAAAAGCATCGATTCTTCGGCACTCAGCTTTCCTTATAGTCCAACTCTCACGTCCATACATGACCGCTGGAAAAACCATAGCCTTGACTAGATGGACCTTTGTTGACAAAGTAATGTCTCTGCTTTTTAAAATGCTATCTAGGTTGGTCATAACTTTTCTTCTAAGGAGTAATCATCTTTTAATTTCATGGCTGCAACCACCAACTGCAGTGATTTTGGAGGCCCCCAAAATAAAGTCTGATACTGTTTCCACTGTTTCCCCATCTATTTCCCATGAAGTGATGNCATAACTTTTCTTCCAAGGAGTAAGCATCTTTTAATTTCATGGCTGCAGTCACCATCTGCAGTGATTTTGGAGCCCCCCAAAATAAAGTCTGACACTGTTTCCACTGTTTCCCCATCTATTTCCCATGAAGTGATGGGACCAGATGCCATGATCTTAGTTTTCTGAATGTTGAGCTTTAAGCCAACTTTTTCACTCTCCTCTTTCACTTTCATCAAGAGGCTTTTTAGCTCCTCTTCACTTTCTGCCATAAGGGTGGTGTCATCTGCACATCTGAGGTTATTGATATTTCTTCCAGCAATGTTGATTCCAGCTTGTGCTTCTTCCAGCCCAGCATTTCTCATGATGTACACTGCATATAAGTCAAATAAGCAGGGTGACAATATACAGCCTTGATGTACTCCTTTTCCTATTCGGAACCAGTCTGTTATTCCATGTCCAGTTCTAACTGTTGCTTTCTGACCTGCATACAGATTTCTCAAGAGGCAGGTCAGTTGGTCTGGTATGCCCATCTCTTTCAGAATTTTCCACAGTTTATTGTGATCCATGCAGTCAAAGGCTTTGGCATAGTCAATAAAGCAGAAATCGATGTTTTTCTGGAACTCTCTTGCTTTTTCCATGATCCAGCGGATGTTGGCAATTTGATTGTGGTTCCTCTGACTTTTCTAAAACCAGTTTGAACATCAGAAAGTTCATGGTTCACGTATTGCTGAAGCCTGGCTTGGAGAATTTTGAGCATTATTTTACTAGCGTGTGAGATAAGTGCAATTGTGTGGTAGTTTGAGCATTTTTGGGCATTGCTTTTCTTTGGGATTGGAATGAAAACTGACATTTTCCAATGTTGTGGCCACTGCTGAGTTTTCCAAATTTGCTGGCATATTGAGTGGATAGAAGTCAGTAAACAGGTTTAATTAATTTGTTATTGCAAAGATGTGACAGAATTACAATTGGCATCTGAGAGCAAGAGAAAAAGGATGAGACAAACAATACTTGGAAAGATACCAGCCAAGAGTTTTGCAATCCTGATGAAAGATATAATCCCACACATTTAAGAAGCTCTGTTGAAACCTAAACAACATTAACACAGTGAAACCATATGAGGAATATTATTGTAAGATTTATGAAAACCAAAGATTAAGAAAAAAATTGTAAACTAGATTGAAGTGAAAACATAAGATACATTATAAGATACTCTTAAAAGCAGCAACACAAGACTCACAACTTCTCAAAAGAAATGAAGGAAGTCCGAATATGAGAGAATAACAATTTAAAAATTATAAAAGGAATGTGCTATCAATTTTAAATTTTGTTATCTAGTAAAAATAATGTTCAATGTGAATAAACTAAAGTTGTTTTTGGACATATAAAACTTTTTCAATTCATATATAGTAATTATGTAGTAATATATGTAGATAATTATATAGTAAAAGAAATATTTAAATGACTATTAAAAACAGTGAAAGTGACTCTAGAGGAGGAAAATTTAGCAGTAAATCTTAGAAAATGATAAATTATTAATGAAATTCACTATATAACAACTCAGCAAAATTAGTAATGTATTTTAGATGGATACATAATTGAAATACATGGCAACGTAAAACGTTGCCATGATACCTTTGCAAATAATAAGGTTGTAAAGATTGAATCGGGGTGATGAGGAGTAAATTAAGTTGATTATGAATTAATGACTCAGTTTAATTAAAATTAAAACCCTAGCAGACTTATTCTGTGTATGTGGAACAGACAAGTTGATTTTAAAATTCATGTGAAAATGAAGCCAAGAAAGAGCCAATAAAATTTTGAGAAAGACTCAAAATAGGAGGACTTAATTTCAAATAGCTTGTCATATTTTGATGCTCTAGTAAGATAGTGTCACATTAGCACCAAGAAACAAAAAGAGCTCAGTGGAATAGAATAATTTTATAGACAGACATGTATAAAGTTACTTTATTTATAAGGTGCAACTGCAGTGCAGAAAAAAGATGCCCATTTCAATAATCACTTTGGTCAGCTGAATAACATATAGAAAAATAAGAACCTTAAACGATGCCATTTGAATAGGTATGTATATATATAGTCACATATATATTTATTTATATAAATATATTTTTCTACATATAGTATATATAGAATATATTCTTTATGATATGGATTGAAAATTTCAAAGTAAAGCAACTCAATTTTTTTTTTAGTAGAAAATAGGGTTCAAGTTTCACAACCATATTATATGCAAAGGTTTCTACTTCAGGGCATGAAAATTGACAATGAAGTGAAAAATATTGAAAATTGGGCTACACAAACATTAACAAATTTTCTTTAAAAGACATGTTCTAGTATCATGAGAATAAATAACTTGGGTATAGACCTTCCTGAACAGCAATAATTAAAACATCATACTCATTCATGAAAACCAAAGTTTTTTCCCCCAAGATCAGGAATAAAGTATGGATGACTGGTTTTTAACCACTACCATATTGGAAGTCCTAGCCAGAGTGATTAGAAAAGAAAAAGACATAAAACACATTTGGAAAGAAAGAAGGAAACTATTTCTTATTTGCAAATGATATGATTTGGTACAAGTTTAATATAAAAAAAAGTTTTGATGTTACACAGTTGCAGTGAAAAGTCTAAAAAGAAAAATAATAAAAATAAATGTAATTACAACAGCATTCAAAAAATAAAATACTTTGGAATAAATTTAGCCAAGAAGTGAAAGACTTACAAATGAAAAACTACAAAACATTACTGAGAAAAAATTGCTTAAAAAGTACCAGGAGTTCTAGGATGATGAAAAAATTTTAAACTAAAGAGAAATAGTATTNTAGCCAAGAAGTGAAAGACTTACAAATGAAAAACTACAAAACATTACTGAGAAAAAATTGCTTAAAAAGTACCAGGAGTTCTAGGATGATGAAAAAATTTTAAACTAAAGAGAAATAGTATTTACAAAACATTTTGAATGTTCTAAATTCCACTTATGTGTATATATTAAAAGACATAATTGCTAAATTATATGTTATGTGAATTCCACCTCAATTATTAAAAAATAAATAAAATCAGGATAGTATATAATAGGGAGTGGGGAGCCAGATGGCAGGATAATTAGTGTTACTTTTTGGATACCATTGCTGTTTCCATTTCTTGATTTGTGCACTGATTTCAAATGTGGTTCACTATTTGAAAATCATTGGGCTATATGCATTTTATTTTGAATATATACCTGTACACACATATATTTTACACTTCAAAACATTTAATAAAGCAAATGAATTCTCAAACAACTGAAACAATTTCAAATGTGATTGCATAAAATATCATTCACAATTTCAATAAAAAGAAAAGTAAGTTACTTAGGAATAAATAAAACATGCTCAAGACCAAGAGAGAGAAAATATCTGAAAAAACACATAAATGAATCCTAAGATGAGTAGAGTCACATGTCACACTTATAAGTGGAGTGCTAAGCTGCTGCAGCTGTGTCCAACTCTTTGTGATCCAGTAGAATGTAGCCTGCCAAGCTACATAATATTTGTATATATACAAATATTTGTCCATAATATTTTCCATGCAAGAATACTGGAGTGAATTGCCATTTCCTTCTTCAAGGGATCTTCCTGACCAAGGGTTTGAATCTGCATCTCTTATGTCTCCTGCATTAGCAGGTGGGTTCTTTACCACCAATGCCACCTTAAAAGTGGGGGAATACCATAAATGGTTGATTTGTCCTGTACTGATGCATTAAGTATAAATCCAGTGAAAATAATAACTTTTTATAAATTTTGTAATACAGTTCCAAAGTTTCTACAAAAAACATAGATGACAAGTAGCCAAGGGACACTTCAATTAGAAGAGTGTGGTAGGCAGAATTCTAAAATGGTCCTTAAAGTCTCCTCCTGAGAATGTACATCTACTATATATATATATTCCATGGAATTTGTGACATGATTATCTAGCCATTTCTGTGTTTAGGCTGTTGTAATGTCATATGGCCCAGTTTCCTCAGAGAAAGGGCAATTATCTGAAGTGGACTGACATAATCAGAAGAAGAGATTTAAAGCATGAGAAGGATTCACTGCAAGGGAGATACATTGCTATTTTGAAGATGGAGAGAGTCATGTGACAGAAAAGCAGGTGTCCTCCAGGAGTTGAGAATGAATGGAATATGATGGCTGGCAAGGAATCAGGGGTCTGAGTCCTACAAATTCAAGGAATTGATTCCTGACATGGCATCATGAGTATGGAGGAGGAAACAAACTCTGAATGGAAAGGCAGTCCAGCCTACATCTGGATTTTAGCTTGGAATACCTTGAAAGGATAATGAAATGATGCAATGTCCAGACATCTAATCCATCAGACTCTAAGATAATAAATGGGTGCTTAAGCTGTGAAAATTGTAGCATTTTTAAATGCAGAAATAGGAAACCAACAAAAACAAGATAGAGGAATTTGTTNTACCTTGAAAGGATAATGAAATGATGCAATGTCCAGACATCTAATCCATCAGACTCTAAGATAATAAATGGGTGCTTAAGCTGTGAAAATTGTAGCATTTTTAAATGCAGAAATAGGAAACCAACAAAAACAAGATAGAGGAATTTGTTCTAACAGGTACCAAATTATAAACCTATCAAAGTTAAACAAAATGAAATTTGTGTCAGAAAAGAAAAGGAGTCTACTGGAACAAAATAAAGATCCCTAAGGAAACCTTTGCATACCTGTAAACTTGATGTTTGACTGAAGTAGAAAGCAAGATCAGTGGCAAAATAATGAATTATTCAGTAAATGGTTGGAAACTAATCAGTAATCTGAGTAAAAAAAGAAAAAGTAATTCATTCCTCTCTCACATCACACCTATAAATATTCTGGGTTAACAACTTAAATATAAAAAGCAAATCTTAAAATTTTAGTCATATAGAAAGGATAGTTTTATGTCCTAAGGAATGAATAGATATCTAAAGATAGGAAAAACATAATCAATAAAGAACACAATTATAAAGTGGAAAAGCCAGGTATTTGAACCAATTATTTTCAAGGCAGCAGATTAAAAACTCCAATTAACATGAATTAGAGATTATTTTGCTGTAGTCTAGAAAAGTAGAAACTGTGAGCATATATCATCCAGCAATCTACTCCTAGATATATCTGAAAGAGTACATCTCTGACAGGTACACCTGGATATGCATAAAATTTATAGCAGCACTGTTTACTATAATTAAAAATAAACTGACCATCACACTTAGCAAAAATAAAGGTCAGTTTCTGTATTAAAATACTAATAATCTTTGAAAGTAAGTGAATTTGAATTCTGTAAATCAACAGGATGGGGTTCACAGTAAAATGTCAAATAATATATCAAGTTATAGAAGAATTCATGTAATATACTTTGCTTCATTTAACAAAATTAAAGACACAAGATAACGTTTATGGGAAAATACATATGTGCTACAAGTATAGAGAAATTCAAAAAAACAATGAAAATCAATATAGGCCAGTAGTTATTTGTATAGGGGTGACGGCGGTGGGTGGGGGGGAGGTTAGCCATGAAATTAAAAGAACTTTATTCCTTGGAAGAAAAGTTATGACCAACCTAGATAGCATATTCAAAAGCAAAGACGTTATTTTGCCAAATAAGGTCTGTCTAGTCAAGGCTATGGTTTTTCCTGTGGTCATGTATGGATGTGAGAGTTGAACTGTGAAGAAGGCTGAGCACTGAAGAATTGATGCTTTTGAACTGTGGTGTTGGAGAACTCTTGAGAGTCCCTTGGACTGTGAGAAGATCCAATCAGTCCATTCTAAAGGAGATCAACCCTGGGATTTCTTGGGAAGGAATGATGCTAAAGCTGCAACTCCAGTACTTTGGCCACCTCATGCAAAGAGTTGACTCATTGGAAAAGACTGATGCTGGGAGGGATTGGGGACAGAAGAAGAAGGGGACGACTGAGGATGAGATGGCTGGATGGCATCACTGACTCGATGGACATGAGNTAAATAAAAATATTTTCTTAATTTCATTTCAGATTAATTGCTGGTGTGAATAAAAATAGTTGATTTCTGTATATTGATCTTATATATTGTAACCTTGCTGAATTCATTTATTAGCTTTAATAGTTTCTGGTGGCTTCCTTAGAATTTTCTATATATAAAATTTATCTTATGGGAATGGAGATGGTTTTACTTCTTTATTTACAGTCCAGATGCCATTTGTTTCTTTTCCTTGCCTAACTGCCTTTACTAAAACATCAAATATAATGTTGAATAGAAGTGATGAGAGTGGATACCCTTGTCTTATTCCTGATCTTAAGGGGAAAGCTTCCCATTGTTTACTATTACATAAAATATTAGCAGTGTGTTTTCATAGATGTCCTTTATCAGGCTGGGAAATTCTCTTTTAGTCTTAGCTTATTATTTGTCTATCATAAAATACTGGTAATTATGCCTGTTTTTTTCCTTTTTCTTTTGCATCAAGTGAGATGATCATGTGATTTTTGTCCTTATTTACATAATATATTGTCCAGAACTGAGCTAGAGCTGGGCTGCCAGATGTCTCAGTTCCAGGAGATCAGTTAAAATATTAGGCCAAAATGAAAGCAACAGTTAAGGCTTCAATCACTTACAGTATCAGCAAAAAGACAAACAGGAAAAGTGCCTGTGCTGTTTTCCCATGAAATGGTGCCAGGAGGTCAAACGTATCAACGCAGATATTGGGGGCCAGTGCAATGCTGAGACAGCCCAAATAAAAGAATCCTGATGATTTATGGGCCCTGAGGTGCAGGAGAAGGAGAAGGCCTAGAAGTGAGAAAATACCCAATACAGAGCCAGAGTGAAGAATTTAAGTCCCTCCAGATAAAGTGGACTTGGAAGAGGCATTTGAGAGAGGACTTGGCTGAGGTTCCTCTGATAAAGAGGCTTCTAAACTGAGGCTCCTGAGCTAAGAACGCAAGTATTCATAAAAGAAAAGATGTCTAGAGAGGCAACTCCTATCAGAGATTGTGTTTCAATGGCTGTGTACCACATCTAGTGTGTGTGTGTGCGTGAGCAGCTTTCCCCTCTGAGGCCTGCCAAATAAAGCCTTTGTTATTACCTTGGTCAGGCCTGAAAGATCACACACACAGTTCCAGCCTGGAGCAAGACTCCTCATGTATGACACTGAATGATTTTTGTATATTAAACCAATATTTCATTCTTGGAATAAATCCCATTTTGTCATGGTATATAATCCTTGTTACATGTTACTGGATTCAGTATACTAGGTTGGCTTTTGATTGATTTTGTTTTCTGACCATTTTTGTGATGTTATTTATGAGATATTGGTCATTACTTTCCTTATGACATTTATTTCTGACTACTTTTGGTATCAGTGTTATCTTGACCTCATAGGATGAGTTCTAAAGTGTTTTCTAATGTTTTTAAGAATTTGTGGAGGATCAGGTGGTGCAAGTGGTAAAAAACCTGTCTGCCAGTGCAGGAGACATAAGAGATGTGGGTTTAATCCCTGGGTTGGGAAGATTCCCTGGAGAAGGGCATGGCAACCCACTCCAGTATTCTTGCCTGGAGGATCCTGTAGACAGAGGAGCCTGGCAGGCTACAGCCCATAGGGTTGCAGAGAGTCAGACATGACTGAAGCGACTTAGTACAGCACGGCACAGTGTTCCTTAAACATTTGGTAGAATTCACCAGTTAAATTGTCTAGTCCTAGGATTTTATTTGTGTTTTTCATCTTTGAGATTTTCTTTTTGTGATTTTCCTCTCTAGACATCTTTGCTTTTATGAATATTTGCATTCTTAGCTCAAGAGCCTCAATTTAGAAGCCTCTAGAAATTTTTTGATTGCCAGTTCAATCTCTTGTTACAAGTCTATACAAACATTCTAATTCTCCTTAATCAATTTTGATAGTTTATGTGCTTCTAGGAAATTGTTCATCATCCAGAACATTCATTGTAAGGAGGAGGGTATGGCAACACACTCCAGTATTTTTGCCTGGAGAACTCCTTGGGCAGAGGAGCCTGGCAGGCCACACAGTCCATGGGGTCGCAAAGAGTCAGACACATATACCATTGCTTTTCATCTCACAATCCTGTAAGACATATGCTACTATTATCCTCATCTGACAAATGAGGAATGAGAGTTGGAGAAGTTTAAAAATTTGCCCAGGGTCATGCACCTTGGAATTGGTACAGCTAGGAGTCAAATTTAGGTCCCTCCTACTATTATCTTCTAGTAAAAGTGTAGCATCCTTTATAGTAGAGGAAGTAGAGGAAGATACCAGCCAAGGAGATGCTGACTCTGGCTGCACTTTGGAGATCAGTGAACTGAGACAGTAATGATGGGAGCTCTATAGCACTTCTGTGTTACGGTTATGATTCTGAGTCCTTTCTTGGACATCAGGTACTATGTGACATTTTTCTGGCTGGAGTTTTAACTGTTGTTAAACCACTGTGGTTTTGGAGATGTTTGTTAGAACAGAATAGGCTTATCTATCCAGACTAATATGAGGGTGGTAACTACTCCTTATGTACAGCATTCAATAACTTGGCAGCATGAATTTTATAGAGCAAAACTGTGATAGCCTACAGAAGAATGTGAGACTGGGGACAGCATCCGTTGGGTTTTAATGAAAAACAGTCTTCATCTTCAATTTGAAGCTGAGCTTTGCACAGATATACCTAGGACAGAACTGGGATTTCCTCTTTTCTAGATCAATAAAAGCCTAATTAGTTGACCTTTCTGATCTGCTTCAAAACATTGTTTTTATGTTGTATCATTTATTTCTTCTTGTTTTCATTTGTTTTTCTTTGCCCAAACACTTCTGGCAGAGGAAGCGTGCCATATGTTTTATGAGTTAACCAATAAACTCACTCGTCAGAACCACTGCTTGTTCATTATAGTCAATTCTCATAAACCCATTAGGGCAGGACCAGGGGAATAATAAACCTGAATCTCAACTAGGCTGCCTTGGCTCCACCACCTTCTCTGTTCAGAGAAGTTTAGTGAGTTTAGTGACAAAAGACTATGTTCTAAAATCAGGTCCTTTCATTGAAATGACTGAAATTCACACATGATCAAGCTTGGGGATTTTATTTTCCAGGCCCAAAAAACCCAAAACTTTTCTACCAGTCATTCAAGTGGATTCTTTCATGACTCATTAGCATCGATTATCTCTAGGAGGAAGTGTGATGGGCCTTTAAATGGTTACTGCACTGGAGTTAACAGCTGGAAACAATGATGGTTCAAGCAAACAAGTGAAAAAAGCAAAGGGGCTTTAACTTGGAAACTTAAGAGAAAGAGACGTGAGATAAGGATAATGGAGGGAAATCAGAGGCAAAGCCTTGTGCAGCAACGTAGACATCCTCAGTTCTCCACTGGCTCTAAGATGCTCACTTTGCAGGGACACTTAGCACCAGGTAATGGTTTTTATTCATTCGTGTTGATGAGAAATGCTAACATTTCTTATTAAAGGCTAAGCAAGAACACCTAATAAGAGGGAGACATGTCGGGGCTTCCCTAGTGGTCCAGTGCTTATGAATCCACCTGCCAATACAGGGGTCATGGGTTTGATCCCTGGTTGAGAAGACTCCATATGCCCCAGGGCAACTAAACCTTTGGGCAACAACTACTGAGCGTGCGCTCTAGAACCTGCAACTACTGAGCAATGAAGAGTGGCTCCTGCTCCCTGCAACTAGAGGAATCCTGTGTGCAGCAATGAAGAAACAGTGCAGACAAAAATAAATAAATAAATATTTTTTAAAACAGAGGGAGAAGTGTCATTCTGCAAAACATCAGTCTCTTTCAAAATAGCTCATTTCCAATTCTGTACATAAAGAGTCAGAAAAAAATAATCTACTTTTTTAAAGTTAAGAATTAATTCTTTCTATGTCTCTCTCCTTCATTCATTCATTTATTGAAATATCTACTATGTGCTAGGAGCTCTGCTGAGTACTCAGAATAAATAAGATATACTTTTATCCTCAAAAATCTTTACCCTCTAAAGGATGCATCTTTACCCTTCATTGTCTATGGGGGTAAAACAAAGTTGTATGCTATCTGTCAGATGATAGAAATGTGTGAACAGAGTGGTGGAGGGTGCTGAAAGTGTCACAGAGGAAATAGCAGTGAAGGATGAATGAGTGGGACCCAGATCAATGCCAATTACTTGGTCCAGATTTCTTCACATCAGCCTTACTCCCACTTCCCTTCTATAGATTGGATAGGAGGTCCCAGGAAGAGGTCAACATGACCTGAGCTTTTTCAATGGGCAATCAGAATGGTGGCAATATTCTTAGCAACAATGTTTAGGAATACAAAGGAGGAGGAGAAGGTTGATGAGGTAGCAGATGATGAGTCAGTAGCAGGTATATTGATTTGCAGGTGTTTGGTAGGCAGTACGATTTTTTTAAAAAAATCTGGAACCATGGATTAAAAAAAATTATTTCAAATGTTTAACACTGCAAGTTGTTAGGGATGCAGGGGAAAATAAGCATGTAGGCTAAAGATGTATATTACAGTTTCACAGAGTACTCTGACGTACACTCTGTCAATTGGATTTCAGGCAGGAAGCAGTTAGCTTGCTCAAATTGAGTAGAGTTTAATAAAGGAATTATTTACAAAGGAACAGACAGGGTGAAGAAAAATCAAGATAGTGTAGTACCACAGACCTCTTAATAGCAGGAAGTCATTATCAAGAGGAGACAGCAGTTACCAGTTCCAGAGAGGAAGTAGAGATCCCTGCAGAGAGAACCACCTGATGGGAGCTGCGGCCTTTAGTAGAGAGATGGTGACCAGTGGAGCCTTCCCAGGGAGGCAGCCGCTCTCCAGCTAGTGCCTCCATTGGCTTGACTGGAGCCAGAAGGTGGAGAGGCCCCTGACAGAGGCTCTCTAGCTCAACTGCATGAGACCCAGAGTAGGATGCAGGAAACTGAGGAGTCAATCTAGAGAGGTAACTAGACAGTCAGCACACATACAAGGCTCATAGGTCAACAGCTCCATAATAATAATGATGATAACTAACATGGATTGAGTGTTTACCATATGTATGACACCATTCCACAGTGGAACAGTGCTTTAGATCTTATCAAATCCTCACCATGACCCTAGGAAGTGGGTATTATTATTCACCCTTCTATTAAGGCAGACTTGGATGCTTCAGTTCAGATCAGTCACTCAGTTGTGTCCAGCTCTTTGTGACCCCATGAATTGCAGCACGCCAGGCCTCCCTGTCCATCACCAACTGCCGGAGTTCACTCAAGTTCATGTCCATTGAGTCACTGATGCCATCCAGCCATCTCATCCTCTGTTGTCCCCTTCTCCTCCTGCCCCCAATCCCTCCCAGCATCAGAGTCTTTTGCAATGAGTCAACTCTTCACATGAGATGGCCAAAGTACTGGAGTTTCAGCTTTANCCTGGGTTGAATTAAGATTAATACAAGTTTATGCCCTTGATTCAAACATATATATCCTTAGTAAAATGGAAATTTGGGGGAGAAAAAAAATACATGTCTGGGAAGGGCTGTGATTTCAAGAAGTCTGTATATATGCTTGTAAATCTATGTATCTTTCTACAAAGGGCTTGAGGCAGCTACTAAAATTTGGGAGAACTGGGTCCTTTACATTTGAAGACTTAAATATATATTCCAAATTTAATATATTAAATATCAAATGCATCCTGTACATTTCTGTGAAATTAATATTTACTGTTCTGTACTTAGTTTCTCAGATGTTCCGATTCTTTGTGACCCCATGGACTGTAGCCTGCCAGGCTCCTCTATCCATGGAATTCTCTAAGCAAGAATCCTGGAGTGGGTTGCCATGCCCTCCTCCAGGGGATCTTCCCAAACCAGGTCTCCCGCATTGCAGGTGGATTCTTTACTGTCTGAGCCACCAGGGAAGGTCATTTCAAAAAGTTTTTTCTCTCAATAATTCATTAACATCATTTTGAAGAGTCAGTAATTATAATATTAGTAATGCTGTTTCAGATTAGAAGGGTATTTTGCAGTGCGCCAGGAAGGGGCTGGATGTGGCACTGAATCTCATATTACTTCCTTTAGTCATGCGAGGCCTGGTTACGTGGGAACTTTAAAGTTCTTTCTTCCAACATTCTCCTCTTTGACTCTGGGTTAGCTGGCTGATGCATGAGGATTTCACTATCTGAAGCTGTTCCCTCCCTTCTTGTTCCTCTAAAAGATTCTTTAAACNGTCATGCGAGGCCTGGTTACGTGGGAACTTTAAAGTTCTTTCTTCCAACATTCTCCTCTTTGACTCTGGGTTAGCTGGCTGATGCATGAGGATTTCACTATCTGAAGCTGTTCCCTCCCTTCTTGTTCCTCTAAAAGATTCTTTAAACTTCATTTTGACTGAGACTTCCCTGGTGGTCTATTGGCTGAGACTCTGCATTCTCAGTGCAGGGGACCTGGGTTCGTTAAATCCCTCATTGGGATAATAGATCCTGCATACCACAACAAAGATTGGAGGTGCTTTGGAGCCAAATATAAATTATTTCAATTTGAACAACCCATCCTTTTCACCACTGTAGAGAGGAAGACAGCCTTAGGCTGTGAATTTCTTGAGAGTTATCTTTATGCCCCCAATGAACAGGATTAAGTATGCAATAAGTATGGATTAAATATGCAATAAATAGGGCTTTCCCAGTGGCTCAATGGTAAAGAATCAGCCTGCAATACAAGAGACACAGGAGACATATGTTAGATCCCTGGGTCAGGAAGATCCCCTGGAGAAGGGCATGGCATCCCATTCCAGTACTCTTGCCTGGAGAATCCCATGGACAGAGAAGCCTGGTGTGCTACAGTCCATGGGGCTGAAAAGAGTCAGACGTGACTAAAGTGACTTAGCATGCACACTCATGCATGCAATAAATAATTGTTTACTCAATCAGAAAATGAAACTTTTGTTCTGCATAGAATGTTTATTTCTCACCTTTTTGCATTTTTATATGCTCTTCCTTCTCCTGGGCTACATGACCCCCTTCTCTACCTAATTTGGGCTTCAAGATTTAGGACAAAGACTTATTCTGAACTGAGCTTACACCATAGCAGAGTCCATCACTGTGGTGCTCCTTCCCTGCACTTTGAAATTCAGTGGCTATTGATTTAGTAATCCCATCAATAAGAGCTAACCTTTAGAAAGCACTGTGCAAAGTGCATTCAAAAGCATAATTTCATTTAATGCTCACAAGAGTCACATGGGGCTTTTAAACACTAGGCTCGCTCCTCAGTCCCACCTGAGAGTGCACACGGCCAAACATCTGGAGATGAATCCTAGGCGATAGCATTTTAAAGAACGTCCCCTCCCTTATTTAAATATACAGTCGACATTGAGATTGCAAATTACTGAGTCAGAAGGCCCACGTCTATGGTACAACACATAAGACTTCTCTTGTTTGAATGAGCTCTTACAACCCAAAAGAGACTTAAAAATAGTTCAAAAAGTTTTCCTCCATTCTTGGTCTCTCCCCTCCATTTCCTTGCCATGTTCCCAGCCTTCTGCAGTTTTCAGCTCTTTCCTACAGTTTAGAATCCTCTTCTTCCACCTGCTTTCTAGATGAAATCACTTTCTGTCCTCTCTCAGTTCCTTCCAGATGCTTCCTCAATTGCCACCAAATTCAGAAAAACAAAACAAAAAGTAAAGTTGTTCTCAAACTAGCTGTCCAGAAGCCTCAGCTCATGTACACATCAGCAGTGTGATCACCTATTCAGAGACAGTGAGCCCTTTAAGTGAAAGGCGTGGGCATGTCCTTATTTTATCTTCAGTTATAAACATTCAACAAATGAGAGCAAATTACTGGCTCAGTGATAAGGCTGGATGACACAGGGATTTGTACATTGTATTAAAGATCTTGGAATTCCTTTGAGCAGTGTCTTGGAGAGGATCTAAACTAGAGTCACAGCTTCAGAAGAGTATCTGCAAACAATAAGAGGGGCTGCAGTTAGACTGAAGAGATTAAGGGTTAGGAGACTACTGGAGACAAAGATTGGAGTTGTGTGGTAGAGGAGAAAATATTTTAGAAATGGAACCCATAAGGCAACTTAAACTGATGCAGCTTTCCACTCCTCCATGTTGTTGTCTTTGTCCACGAGGTGATTAGATGTCACTAAATAGAAGAACTTCTGTATTTTAAAAGGGGTTGTGGGGCATTCTCTGGAGGTCCAATGGTTACGACTCGATGCTCCCACACTGAGAGCCTGAATTCAGTCCCTGGTTGGGGAAATAGCATCCCACAAGCTGTGCAGCGCAGCCAGAAAAAGGGGAGGTGGGTGGTAAGCTAAAAGATTTTTTAATACCTACTTCGCATAATTTAATCATTTCTGAACCTTGTTTCCTTTATAAATTATAAGTTTGACTCTTAAACAAAGAATGGGAATGGGGCACCAAAGGTAATTAAATACAAACTTTTCTGGTTTTCTTCTTTTAATCAACATGGGTTTCTGATGTAAGTGGTCAACAAACATAAAAATGTTTTATATGCAACAGTGAGAGGTTTTAAATCAACTGGAAGCAAGAACAACAACAACAAAAATAAAAGAAAGCAAGTCTTAGCTCTCTCTTCCTTCAATTCATCGCTTTGTGTATAGCACTGCCTGTGTTCATTATAAGTTCTTACAAGTCATTAAACCAATTGGAACCTGAAGGTTATAAGACGGTAGAAGTTCCAGATGCTCACATCCACCCAACTTCTGGTATTCAAGACTCTTCCCGGTTTCTCCAAGATCATTCTACACAAGGGACCCATGCAAGCCATGGATAGGGCAGCCATATGTTGTCATGAGCCCAGTACAGTTCCAACTGATGCTTATAATCTGGGTCTAATCTTAATCTAACCCCTTTCACTTTCAAAAGTGTCCTGATTGAGACTGTCAATTACTTGATCATTCTAACTGTGAAGAACAGAGCAAACATTTTTGTTGTAAAGGGAGCTGTTTCTCCAATATAAGACTTTTTCACTTTTTCTTTCCTTCCAGTCTCTGAGTAACTGACCTGGGTAAATGGCAGCATCCTGAATTTCCATGAGTTGGGGCTGGGAGTAACCAGGGGAAAGGAGTGGGAGTGAGCTGGGGAGGGAAGGGAAGATTGGAGGCTTCTCAAACCTCCATATGGATGAAAGGAGTGGAAGAAGAAGCAAATCGGCTTTGCTATGGACACCAGTGGATCAGGGAAAAAATACTGATGAAAAATAAGATAGTTACTCTTCAGGAGATCCCAACCTTAATATCTCATTGGCAAACAGAGTTAAAAACTGCCTGGAAAAACTCCATCATATCAATGATAAAAGACAGGGGCCAGTGACATGTATGAAGGCAAGAAATTGAGGGACTGGAAAGCCCTATTGAGTAGATACAAGTGTGATTAGAGGCAGGAAACTCCAGCATCCGGGTCAGAGGGTGACTTTCATCCTCATGCCTCTGGAGCTGATGATCATGCCATACTGAATAAACTGAATAACCTCTATGTGTCTTGCTTTTCCAAGCTGGGAAATAAGAAGTATCAAAAGTGACTACATCCCCAATAAAGATATTGCTTTATTTTACAAATAGAAATCTTCTTCTGGATTTCTTCTTTCTAATCTAAAGCTTCTATACAGAGGAAGCAAATCTGTGTCTCTGATGTATTTGTAAAGCCTTTTCTTAGACTAGGTTATTGCTGGCTAGACTGAAACTTATTACTGCTTGTCAAAAAGAAACCCCCAAATTGTGTTGTATGCATTTTGACCTTAAAAGCCACAATTTTGATTTAGATGACATAGGTACATTCATACAAAATGAATGGAGTTAATGTTTATTTTTGTGGTTTTGTGAATTTATCCATGTAAGAAAAAAATTGTCTTATTAGACTCTTGAAAGTAGAAGTCTAGATTCATTTTGAGTTACATAAACACAGACCTAACATTTGAGGAACTAACTGCTCTCAAAGCCAGAAGTCAGCAAAATAAATAAATAAATATTATTTTTTTAAAGACAAGCATAATAGGTTTCTGCAATCAGCCTTGCATGGAATGCCAGTGCTTATGGTCAAAGTTGAACATTTAAAAAAATGTAAAATATAGATGTTCTTTTTGACCTCATTTTCTAGTGCTAGATCTTCTTACTTCTTTTATCCCCCAAGGAATTGTCTCTTGGGCAAAAGCTTTGCTACTCAAAGTGAGTTTCCAAGTCAGTAACATGGATACCACCTGCGAGCCTGCTAGAAATGAAGAATCTCTGGGGCTTCCCTGGTGGTCCAGTGGTTAAAACTCTGAGATTCCACTGCAGGGGGCACGAGTTAGATCCCTGGTTGGGAAACTAAGATCTGCCTGCTGTGTGGCACAGCAAAAAAAAAAAAAAAGAATCTCAGACTCCACCCCAGAGCTACTGGATCAGAATCTGCCTTTTAACAAACTTTCTGGGTGATTTTCATGCATTCGAGTTTGAAAAGCACTGGATTAGAGAACACCTGGGTAGAAATAGTACAGATCATAAAACTAAATTAGTCAAAGAGAAGAGTGAGTGGAATTAAAATGCCCTATGCTGCTCGTGTCTGAAAAGAAAAATTATATTAATCCTCAGAGGGTTCTTTTCTTATCCCTGCGTGCACACTGATGTCCACCTCTGTCTTTCCTTACTACTTGTTTATAGTGTCTTTCTCTTTCATATTATGTATGGTGGTTGCATGTCATTGTGTTTAACTTCATAATTGCTATTACTTAGCGAAATTTCAAACTTCCTCTAAAATTACTTCACTCCCAACCCTACAATATACTCTATTTACACAGCTTATATCTGTTTCCTTTTCTGCAAGACTCCCACCATGAAAAGCAGACATAATAAGAAATAGAAAAGCGGTTTGGCTTGAGAATGTACTGATTCTGGGAGTGGAGCCAAGGACCAGTGCCAACCAGAATTAGATGAATGATTCTAGGGGTAAAGCAAGACTCAGGATCTTCATTAGTAGAAGATGGGACTCATTTTAGTCATGGATCTGAATTCCGCTGAAGCAGAATTCTCACCCATTATGGATGGGTGAGAATGTTCATTTTGGAGGCTGAAATATGGCATACTCTTGGCTTATAATGCTTTCTGGGAGCACCATGAATAAAAGGAGATGCTTAGGAACTACTTTTTATGTTCTGTGATGTTTCCACTAATAAATTATAAAGCTTCTTCCTAAATAAGATTAAAATAAAGGAAATGGACTCATCTTGAATGAGGAAGATAGAGCGATGAAATAGTATAGTTAGAAGGTAGAATGAACAAAAGCTTTAAAATGAGATAGACATCCTAGATAGAGTTCAAATCCCACATCTACCATCTATGAACTGTAAACATGACCAAATCACTTGCCTTCTCTGAGTTTCAGATTTCTCACCTATAAAATTAAGAATTGTTTGAGAGAAGGAAATGAGATGATGTCTTTTTGGTCTCCAGGATAGGTCCCCTCATTTAATCACTCAATGAATATTAAAATATCATTCTATTGTGATATTAGATAGGTATTCTAATATCTAATTAGATAGATATTCTATCTAATTCAATTGTGAATCAGTGGGCAGGATTATTTTACATTATTCACTAAATAACTTGAGAGAGAGTACCACTGTGATTGAAAATCGAATGGGTGAGTGTGATCTGCATATAACAGTATTATAAACAGACTCATGAGTATTATTTGTGCAGATTACACTACTGTGCTGAGGGAACGGGGCTGATTAGTTGGAATAGATGTGAAAGTCAGTATGATTTTGGAGTTATTCTGCAGCCTTCCAAAGGAGGGAACCACAGTCATCTTCAAATGTTTTCCAGCATTTAGGAAGGACCCTTTCTTTCTACTCTCTTATTTTTGAAGACTATGCAAGAAGTAATTCTAAAAAGGAAAATGTTTCTGTATGGTTTTATTTTCTATGAATATCATACTCATCTCATACATTCAGCTTTACTTCAATATTTAAGTATTTACAGTATTTGTAGTGCCAGATATTATGTTAGGTGCCAGGTATACAGGAATCAACAAAACCACCAGCCAATAAATAAATATATAATTTACAACTTTTGGTAAAGGAGAAAGAAGGAGAGAGAAGGTTCTATAACAGTGTAGTTGCTTCTTCACCTTAGGATTTCTATCTGGAAATAAAGTAATCAATTTTTCCCCCTCCCTTTTTTCCCCTTTACGTATTTATTTTGGGAGTCTACTTCTGCTTTGTAAATTCATGGCATTTTGAGCATTTTCTTTGTGTTTGGGATGTTAAATTTTATTTGGCTTCCTTAATTCTATTAAATGTGTAAAATTTTTCCTCTATAATTTGATTCTACTTATTTGATTCCTTATTTACAATGTATGGACTTCTTTTTTGTGAGACTGGAGGAAGCTCCACTTTGGAGAAGAGAGGAATAACTGACTTTTACCTATTTTGTTCATATTGGGCTTCCTGGTGGCTTAGATGGTAAAGAATCTGCCTGTGCTGCAGGAGACCTGGGTTAGGAAGATCCCCTGGAGAAAGGAATAGCAACCTACTCTAGCATTCTTGCCTGGAGAATTCCATGGACAGAGGAGCCTGACAGGCTGCAGTTCATGTGGTCGGGAAGAGTTGGACATGACTGAGGGACTAACACTTTCACTTTCAGATTAGGTCTAGATATTTTGCTAATATTCAGAAAATGGGGAAGGAGTGCAGGCAGTGGCAATCTAGTCTCTAACTCGTGTCCAACTCTTTTGACCCCCTGGACTGTAACCCGCCAGGTTAAGCCTCAGGAGTGCAGGACCAGAGTCTAAAAACAAAGAGGATTTTTGTTTGATTGCAGCTAGCCTGCCCTCTTTCACCTGCTTAACCAAGGTAAATAATATTTCAACTCTATCCTGAGAGGAATATATGGAGATGGCAGAAAACACTGTGGTAAATTGATGACCCAATTGTTCATGCCTCTCTGTATCCACCCTGTTTGCAAAGTGACTTCACAGACTCCCATTATGAAGTAGACTTCATTTCTCTGTTTCCTGAATTTGAGCTAGATTTGTGACTTGCCACAGTCAACACACCGAGGAGGAAGTGTTTATGCTACTTTTGAGCCTAGCCCTTATGGTAATCTTGTCCAGATGGTATGAAAATGATCTGGGGCTATCCTGTTGGTAGATGAAGTCATTCAGCCCAATTACTCCTGTCACCCCAGCCCACAGCCAGACCACGGCCTGAAATGTGCGAGATGTCATCCTGGACCAGCAAAGTCACATCGACACCCCAGCTGATTGTGGATGCTTTGTGAGGCCAGTCAACCTGAGTCAGGTGATGAGAATGTAGATTCATAAGCAATAAAAACAAACAAACTCATGATTTTAAGGTTCTGAGTTTGAGGCAGCTTATTACTAATTTCATACATTCTCATTTGAATGATTCCATTGTTTACTTAAGGTGATCCCCATTTTTCCTTTTCACCATCTGCTTTCAGTAACTTCCTGCCATGGTAAAACTATTTTTCTCTTTTTTTACTCTTTGGTTCATAAGAAAATTTACTAGCACACTAGTGGTGTGCTAGTAAACATTTCACAACAAAGCTCTTAGGAATAAAAGACGTGTGTGTGTGTGAGTATGTATGTATATATATATGTGTGTGGGAAGTCTATGTGTGTGTTTATTATAAATTTATTAAGTACATAAGTTTATGATAAATTTTACATATATAAGGGCTTCCCCAGTGCCTCAGCAGTAAAGAATCTGCCTGCAGTAAAGGAAACGCAGGAGACACAGGCTCGATCCCTGGGTTGGGGAGATCCCCTGGAGGACAGCATGGCAACCCACTCCAGTGTTATTGCCTGAGAAGCCCATGGACAGAGGAGCCTGGCGGGCTGCAGTCCACAGGGTCACAAAGAGGCGGACACGACTCAAGTGACAGAACACACATACAGGCATAAATGTATACTTGCAGAACTAAGCTCATTACCTTCTGCAATGCTGACAAAAGCTTTAAGGGTTTACATATATAAGGAAATGTAAAAAAGAATACATAGCAAACAATTTATAAATAATAGTAAAGTAAGCAATGATCTTTTGTCGGTTTCACATACCCAATTGATTCCCACAGAGCGCTTCTATTAGTTTTTGCAGAACTCTTCTATGTAATTCAACCATGATTTGACAAAATTACATTTCAACCTGGCACCTCTTTTCCAATAAATGTTTTGTTATGAACTCTGATATATGATTTATCTTTGAACTAGATGTAACCCTTGTATAACAGCTATATTCATTAAATTGAAACCTCTTTCATCTTGGTGCTTGATATAACACACTGTGAAGCATAATTTGCATTATTAACATTTTCTCCATTGCTTTTAGCCTAAACAGTCAATACACAATAAATCAAGGCCTGATTCAAAGTATTAGCTACTCTCTGTGGTGAAACATTGCTATTTTGACCATTTTCAAGCTACCAACATGACATCCCTGGAATGGAACTGGGAAGAGATACACGCCCTCCCATAGCATGCCCACCATGTTGCTACAATGGAGTTACATAACTGCCAAGGCATAGATAATACTCAAGTAGAATAAAACAAGTGGGATGTGATGTTTTCAGTATTTATGACCTTTATTTTTGATACAATTTATTGAATTCTAAGTTTATAAAATCTGATTTTTAATGATAGGCAGGTTTAACAACTGAGTTTCTAAATTCCTGAAATATTAACAATCAAATGAGCTGGCTCCAGCACACGCCTGCTGAAAGATGTTAAAAACACCTGAAGCTTCCAATTATAAAAATAATAGCTCCCATACATTTAGTGCTCACTAGATCCCAGGTATGGTTCTATGTACTTTAGATTCACAGTCTTATGTATTTCTCACAATGGCTCTGAGGTAGGTATTGTTATTATTTTTATCTAAGGTATAGATGGAGAAATGGAACCAAAAGAATTTACTTAAGTTGATATAAGTACAAACTACCTTTCCTAAAGAAAGATATATTTTGTCACAAATTTATTATGACCATAAAGGTGAAATCAATATTCAGATGAGACTCAGAATTCAGTAACGAGAAAAATAGCTTTACTGGAGGTATGAATACAGATATAAGGCTGTTTAATAGAGGGAGGCATACATGGTGCCTGGCAAAGACGAATGAGAGCTTGCTGATGTCCCAGCTGAGATGAGAATGACTGGTTATGATAAGAAGATATTATCAGCAACAAGGAGTGTGCACTTCAGGGTATATACTTGGAGGGATGAGTTGTTTGGTGTGGTTAGAGTGGAGGTAAGTATAAGTAAGTGATAATAGTGGAGACAGGAAATTAATGTGGAGCACAAAAAGCAGAAAAATTGAAGAAAAAGTTCTTTTGTCATCAAGAGATTTTTTGTTTTTTAATTATTTTTAATTGAAGGATAATTCTTTACAGATTTTTGTTGTTTTCTGTCAAACAGATGGGATGGGGAGGGAGATGAGAAGGAGGTTCAACAGGGAGGTAATATATGTATACCTATGACTGATTGTGTTGGATCATTAGAAAAAGCAAGAGAGTTCCAGAAAAACATCTACTTCTGCTTTATTGACTACACCAAAGCCTTTGACTATGTGGATCACAATAAACTGTAGAAAATTCTGAAAGAGATGGGATTACCAGACCACCTGATTTACCTCCTAAGAAAACTGTATGGAGGTCAAGAAGCAACAGTTAGAACTGGACATGGCAAAACAGACTGGTTCCAAATAGGAAAAGGAGTACGTCAAGGCTGTATATTGTCACCCTGCTTATTTAACTTCTATGCAGAGTACATCATATGAAATGTTGGGCTGAACGAAATGCAAGCTGGAATCAAGAGTGCTGGGAGAAATATCGATAACCTCAGATATGCAGATGACACCGCCCTTATGGCAGAAAGTGAAGAAGAACTAAAGAGCCTCTTGATGAAAGTGAAAGAGGAGAGTGAAAAAGTTGGCTTAAAGTTCAACATTCAAAAAACGAAGATCATGGCATCCGGTCCCATCACTTCATGGGAAATAGATGGGGAAACAGTGTCAGACTTTATTTTTTGTGGCTCCAAAATTACTGTGGATGGTGACTGCAGCCATGAAATTAAAAGACACTTGCTCCTTGGAAGGAAAGTTATGACCAATCTAGACAGCATATTAAAAAGCAGGGACATTACTTTGTCAACAAAGGCCCGTCTAGTCAAGACTATAGTTTTTCCAGTAGTTATATATGGATGTGAGAGTTGGACTACAAATAAAGCTGAGCATTGAAGAAGTGATGCTTTTGAACTGTGGTGTTGGAGAAGACTCTTGAGAGTCCCTTGGACTGCAAGGAGATCCCACCCATTCATCCTAAAGGAAATCAGTCCTGAATATTCATTGGAAGGACTGATGTTGAAGCTGAAGCTTCAATACTTTTGCCACCTGATGTGAAGAACTGACTCTTGGAAAAGACCCTGATGCTGGGAAAGATTGAGCATGGGAGGAAAGGGGGATGACAGAGGATGAGATGATTGGATGGCATCAATGACTCAATGGACATGAGTTTGAGTAAACTCTGGGATTTGGTGATGGACAGGGAGGCCTGGCGTGCTGCAGTCTATGGGGTTGCAAAGAGTCAGACATGACTGACTGAATTGAACTGAATATTTAAGTCAGCAGGCTCTAAGTAGACTGGCCTTCATAATAACAATAAGAATGGGTCTCATCCAATTAGTTGATGGTCTTAAGGAAAGGACAGACTTATCCTAAGGGAGAGGGAATTCTGCCAACAAACTGCCTTCATATTTGAACTGAAACTCTAGCCTGGTCTCCAGTCTGCTGTCCTACTGCTATGATCTGAATATTTGTGAACTCCTCAAATTCTTATATTGATATCTTAATCCCCAAAGATGAAGGTATTAGGAAGTGGGTACTTTGGGAAGTGNTTCTTTGGAAGGAATGATGCTAAAGCTGAAATTCCAGTACTTTGGCCACCTCATGCGAAGAGTTGACTCACTGGAAAAGACTCTGATGCTGGGAGGGATTGGGGGCAGGAGGAGAAGGGGATGACAGAGGATGAGATGGCTGGATGGCATCACTGATTCGATGGACGTGAGTCTGGGTGAACTCTGGGAGTTGGTGATGGACAGGGAGGCCTGGTGTGCTGCAATTCTTGGGGTCGAAAAGAGTAGGATACGACTGAGTGACTGAACTGAACTGAAAGGAACTGAGGAGCTTTCCAGGCGGCTCAGTGGGTGAAGAATCTACTTGCAATGCAGGAGACATGGGTTCGATCCCTGAGCCAGGAAGATCCCCTGGAGGAGGACATGGCAACCCACTCCAGTATTACTGCCTGGAAAATCCTATGGACAGAGGAGTCTGGTGGGCTACAGTCTGTCTGTTAGTTGCTCAGTCATGCTGGACTCTTTACAGCCCCATGGACTGTAGCCCACCAGGCTCCTTGGTCCATGGAATTTTCCAGGCAAGGATACTGGAGTGGTTTGCCATTTCCTTTTCCAGGGCTACAGTCTATAGGATTGTAAAGAGTCAGACACAACTGAAGCAACTCACTGACACAAAGGAACCAGGAGGAAACTTAAACCTAGAACTGAACTGAAATTGAAAAGCAGATCAGGATTATTTCCTAAGGCAAAACCTTTGCTCTTGTTTTTTTTTTTTTTTTTTGAAAGATCTTATCAATTTTTAGTAAATATTCAATGTATTGTGAAACATTTATAAAATATGTATAGGTATAAAAAATATCATAGTCAGAGATGTAGCCAGGTTTTATGGAGTTTTTAGGGCATTCTATAAATAAAAGAAGACACAGCAAAGAACACAAAATTTGATACAAAATTGTGTTAGATAGGGACTTCTCTGGTGGTCCAATGGCTAAGGCTTCATGTTCCCAATGCAGGGGGGCTGGGTTTGACCCCTAGACAGGGAACTAGATCCCACATGCTGCAATTAAAAAGAATAAAAGATTCTGTGTGCTGCAATTAATATCTGGTACAGCCAAATAAATATATTTTTAAAGTATTATATATAGATAGATACAATTAGAAGTAAAAAGGGCACTTCTTCAAAATTTAAAAAAAAATCACAATAAATCACAAATTTTTTAAAAGCACAGTGTTACAAATCCAGAAAAACATATTTATTTAGTAGTTTATTTTTGCTTTATTTTTAGTTTTGTGTGATGGAGAAGTGCGTGCATCCCATAACTTCCCCATCATTAAAGGTTTAACTAAAGAGTTTGCGCTAGCTCTGGGTGTGATTTTGATGAGAGATGATTGCGAGGAAAAGAATGAGGAGGCAATGGTAGGAGGTGGGGCAGCCCTCAGATTGCTTCCTATCAGTGCCAATCAAACAACACAGCTTGGCACTGTGGCTGAGATTTAGCCTGAACTGTGCATTGCTTCTGCCTAGAAATCCATTCCCTTCAGGGTTAGTCAAGTCATGCCTTTGTATTTGCCCACCATGCTGGACTGTGATATACAGTGAGCAGAGGAAGCATGGGAGGGGAGTAGAGAAAGGAGGGAAAAATTGGGGGAGGGGTCACAGGGTGGAATCTTTGATGATAAGACCTTTCCTTCTGGAAGTCTTGAATATATAGCAATGAAAACTGAGATAGATTTTGTAACCAGAATGTATTTATGTATATTTTGGTAATTTAAAGATAGGGCTTCCCAGGTGGTGCTGGTGGTAAAGAATCCAGCTGCCAGTGCAAGAGATGTAAGAGACATGGGGTGCGATTCCTAGGTTGGGAAGATCCCCTGGAGAAGGGCATGGCAACCGACTCCAGTATTCTTACCTGGAGAATCCCATGGCCTGAGGAGCCCAGTGGGCTACAGTCCATAGAGTTGAAAACAGTCGGACACAACTGAAGCAACTTAGCATGCACACAGGTAATTTGAAATGATAGATAAATGTATCTATTTGTCCATATATACAATGGAATACCACTCAGTCACAAAAAAGAGTGAAATTTTGCCATTTGCAGCAACATGGATGGACCCAGAGGCATTATGCTGAGTGAAATAAATCAGACAGAGAATAGCAAATGCTGTATGATATCAGTTGCATGTGGAATCTAAGAAATACAACAAACTAGTGAATATGAAACAAAAGATGCAGACCCACAGATATAGAGAATGAACTAGTGGTTACCAGTGGAGAGCGAGATTATGCAACAGAGAGGTGGGAGAGTGGGAGGCACAAACTACTGTATGTAAGACAGGCTAACAGGAAGTATTGTATGACACAGGGAATATAGCCAGTATTTTGTAATAACTAAAAATGAAGTATAACCTTTAAAACTGTGAATCACTATATTATACAGTATATCATACATTGCATTGATCAAATTTTTTGTGAAAAGAAACAAAGGAATAAACGCACACACACAGGTGCCCACATAAAACCATGTGGAAAAATATACATGAAACTATTTTTTAACAGTGGTTACACTACGGGAGTAGGTTTGGTATGGGGAAATGGGAAAGTTTTTACTTTACTTAAGCCAGCTGTTCTACTGTTTACTCTTTACAATGAATATCTATTTTATTGAGACAAAATTTTAAGACTATATATATATATAACATATACTATATATAACCAGACACATGTAGAGCAGTGGCTAAGACCAGTTAAGCTGGAGAAACTATCAGGTATTCTCTTCTTGTAGCATCGTTATCAGCTCCTCAGGGAAGAGTATTCTATTTCATCATAACTTATGATAAACTTACCATGAAATGTGTTGTATGAAAGGAGAGAATGTTAGCACTCCCCTTGATAAGGATGGAAGAGACTCTCAGGTCTGACAATATGCATACAGTTAAGGCATCGCCACCTACTTTGTGGCATCTAACCACTGTGGCATCTGGTGGCTCAGCTGGTAAAGAGTCTGCCTGCAATGTGGGAGACCTGGGTTTGATACTTGGGTTGGGGAGATCCCCTGAAGAAGGGATCTTGTGTGTATGTGAGAGTTGGACTATGAAGAAGGCTGAGCACCGAAGAATTGATGCTTTTGAACTGTGGTGTTGGAGAAGATTCTTGAGAGTCCCTTGGACTGCAAGGAGATCCAACCAGTCATCCTAAAGGAGATCAGTCCTGAGTGTTCACTGGAAGGACTGATGTTGAAGCTAAAACTCCAATACTTTGGCTACCTGATGCAAAGAGCTGACTCATTTGAAAAGACCCTGCTGCTGAGAAAGATTGAAGGCAGGAGGAGAAGGGGACGACAGAGGATGAGATGGTTGGATGGCATTGCCGACTCAATGGACATGAGTTTGGGTAGGCTCTGGGAATTGGTGATGGACAGGGAGGCCTGGTGTGCTGCGGTTCATGGGGTCGTAAAGAGTTGGACACAACTGAGCGACTGAACTGAACTGAACCCACTCCAGTATTCTGGCCTGGAGAATTCCATGGACTATATAGTCTATTGGGTTGCAAAGAGTCAGATACAACTGAGTGACTTTCACTTTCACTACCGTGAAATAAAACATTAGATTAAAAATCAAAACAAAACCTGGGCAAAGAATCTGTTCTACTTCTTGTCATTTAGATCATCAATCATACAGTAGTCAAATCCCAGCAATCGGCATCATATTAATCAGGTCATGATGGCTAGCTTTTTCTTATCTTTTACTCTCTTATTTTCTGATTTCTTTTCCAGTCCTTACTTAGCCCTAATTATTTGATAGCTTTTTCAATAAGCAACATTGAAATCTCCAGTCTTATTGAAAATGAATTAGACTATGAAACAGTAAGAACAGTGATATTACTATGCTTCTCTTTATATATTTAAAGATTTTCTGAACAATATTAACTATAGCCTGTAACTTTAAGTCACATTTAGTCAGTCCTGAAAATGGAGATGTGCAAGTGGGTTCTAGATAATAATTCAGAGTATTGCATGGTGCTAAAAATTTTCTGAGGGGTCAAAAAGCTCTTTGGGTTAATTAGGGAAAGAAAATGGATTATTGTACGTACAAGGGATTTGAGAATGAAAGGTACTATAGAAATAAAAGGACTAATTGTTATTACTTTATTAATTGTTATTCTGTTTTGATTGATTGCTTTCTATTTCAAGTCTTAAAAGATTTTAATTTTATAGAATTTTATGTAATTTCTTTCCTTAAAATCTTCACTTAATAGCAATATTTTTCACGCCATTTCCTCT
Source organism: Neotragus pygmaeus (assembly GCA_006410875.1). NCBI lineage: Eukaryota > Metazoa > Chordata > Mammalia > Artiodactyla > Bovidae > Neotragus > Neotragus pygmaeus. Next base: position 174,026 of record SJYV01009358.1, on the reverse strand, counting down.
GATAGTTCAGTGCTTAGAAACCATATGAAATTATAAGACAATAAAAATAATTTTCTGAGGTAAAATTAACTTCAAAGACAATGGTATGGCATATACTATACCTACCATTTTTATGTTAAATGAAGAAAAATGTATAACACACAGACACGCTGCTGCTGCTTAGTTGCTGAGTCATGTCTTATTCTGTGTGACCCCATGGACTACAGCGCACCAGGCTCCTCTGTCCATGGGATTCTCTAGGCAAGAATATTGGAGTGGGTTGCCTTGCCCTCCTCATAGACAGACACATATACTTATATAAATAAAAGCTTGTTTTAAAATTTGACTACAAAGTAATGTAACCTCATGATGGGTAATTTGGAAAACAAAGAAAAGTATAAATAAGAAAATATTTTAAACATTTCTAAAATATATCAATTAAACAAGTCCTTAATAGTTCAGTATATTTTCTTCCAATTTTTTCTTTTAAATATTTGCGTACACACGTGAACATTCCATATACATTTTCTTTTCAAAATTGGGATCCTATTCTTTTTTGGGGGGAGGGGAATGCCATGCCCCATGACTTTCAAGATCTTAGCTCCCCAACCAGGAATCGAACCTAGGCCTGGACAGTGAAAGCTCTAAGTTCTAACCACTGGACCGCCAGGGGATTTCTGAGATCATATTCTAGCTATTATTTTATACCTATTCTTTAAACCCATTCTGAGCATTTTTTTTCATGAGATTAAGCATTATTTGTAAAAAAAATATGTTTAATGACTATATAATAATCATCACTTGGCTGTATTAAAATATCTATAAACATTTCATATTGTGTCAGCTGGAGTTCTGAAAGAAAGCAGGTGCCCCAGTCAACTGATGCACTGGCTAGAATTAATAAAGGGATGCTTTGCAAGTCTGAGTTCAGGGCCAGGGACACCAAGAAGGGATGGCAAAGTACCCAGGAGCCACGCCACACAGGCCTGAAGAGGAAAAGGGAAGTGTGGTTACCAGAATCTGAAGAGCTGCAGCCATCAGAAAGGGTCTCCTGATAGGAGCTTCGATGGAGAACTCAGCTGCTCCCAACCCCAGCAGGGGCTTGTGAAGTCAGTGCTCCAATTGCTCTCTGTTTCTGCCTTCCAATCTCATGCTTCTGCTTACCACTGACCAAACCCAACCAGAAATCAAAGAGCAAGAGAATCAGCTGATGTTGAGAATAGAGAGCTCAGCCGCTGCCCTGGGACAAGAGTGGGAAAAGGTGGATAGTATATCTGAACTGGCAAATATTCAGCATACTTATTGTTTTCAGTGTTCCCCCATCCCCACCCTTTCACTATTAGAGCAACAGAAAGAAAGAAAGAGAGGTTGCTCAGTAGTGTCCAACTCTTTGCAACCCCATGAACTGTAGCCTATCAGGCTCCTCCACCCATGGAATTTTCCAGGCAAGAGTACTGGAGTGGGTTGCCATTTCCTTCTCCAGGGTATCTTTCTGACCCAGGGATTGAACCCAGATCTCCCACTTTGCAGGCAGGTGCTTTACAATCTGAGCCACTGGGGAAGCCAGAGCTTAGAGCAATAAGGCTGTGAGAAATACAGTTGCAGGTTTGTTCTTCAGTTCTTTTAGATAAGTATCCTGACTATGACCCATCTGACTGCCCTGTCAATGATGTGATAATGGAAAAGTAAATTTGCATCAGGCATCCCATGCATGACTAAAATCATGTCACCTAATCAAGAATCAATTGTCCTTGTTTTGCTTCATGCTGCTGCTGCTAAGTTGCTTCAGTTGTGTCCAACTCTGTGCGAACCCATAGACGGCAGCCAACCAGGCTTCCCCGTCCCTGGGATTCTCTAGGCAAGAACACTGGAGTGGGTTGCCATTTCCTTCTCCACTGCATGAAAGTGAAAAGTGAAAGTGAAGTCGCCCGGTCGTGTCCAAATTCACGTGACCCCATGGACTGCAGCCTACCAGGCTCCTCTGCCCACGGGATTTTCCAAGCAAGAGCACTGAAGTGGGGTGCCATTGCCTTCTCTGGTTTTGCTCCATAGCTGATATTAATAGGACACAGCACAGGATTTTTTGGTTTCCCTATCTAGGCACACATCACATGCTGCCAAACCCAAGTGGCATCTTATATTAGCAAAATGAGGCAAAGTCACAGACCACTGACCTCAAACCATCAATTTCAGAACTCTCTATTTCTGCCATTCAACAGAAAACAAGACAAAACCTCCAGGACAACAAAGGGAAGAACTCAAGAGTTTTATATCTGTCCCTCACTGTTATTTTTCCTAAAAGGAACTCACGCCCTCCTCGAGGATATCTTCCCAACCCAGGGATCGAACCCAGGTCCCCCTCTTTGTGGCAGATTATTTACTATATGAGCCATCAGGGAAGCCTATAAGGAACTCGACATATAGTTTTAAAGGAAGCCAGATTGCTGGAGAACATTTTAATCTTTATAGCATGGGTTTTTTAAGCGTGGCTGGATTTGGCCCTGCAAGTAACTTACTCAGCATGTCCGACTCTTTGTGACTCCATGGACTGTAGCCTGCCAGGCTCCCCATCCATAGGATTTCCCAGGCAAGAATACTGAAGTGAGTTGCCATTTCTTCCTCCAGGGGATCTTCCTGATCCAGGAATATAACCCACGTGTCTTGCATCTTCTGTATTGATAGGCAGATTCTTTACTACTGCACCAGCTGGGAAGTTACCCCCCAAACTTACTAACAGCAACTCAGTTTTATCCAGACATACTAAGAAAGAAGCACATTAAAATGATGACTCAGCCATTCCCTTGTTATAGAATGTTGAATATAGTGGGGATCAAATCCCCTGCAGTTGCATGAAATGCTATTAGTATGAATTTTTATGATCTCTTCTAAAAAAACCTTCTGACAGAAAAATACTAATTCAAATTGTCTTTTTCATCATGGGAGAGAAAACCATTTTAACTAAATAAGAGAATATTCCTGTCTTTCCTAATCCATCAAAATAGCTAAGTGCAAGGGACAATTTCTTACCAAGGATTTGAGAAGAGGCAGCATGAAACTTTCACATCCCTCCTGATACATTACCAGGTTTGCGAGCATTGGTAGACTTTTTCTTCCTTAATTTCCTCTCAAGAAGTTCTTTAAAAGGCTGTATACAAATGGGAAGTTTTGAAGAAGATCATTTTGTATATCGTACCTCAAAAAATCAATACAGTGACAGTGTAGCACTCAGAAACTTGGTGATTTGATTCTCTTATTTTAACTTTTGGAGCTGCTATAACAAAATCACACCAATATTCATTGACAAAATTCAATTTTTATAACAAACCTCTTCATAGAATCAACAGTGTAAGAATCCAGAGAAGTTTTATATGGATTTCACATGGGAAATCTGATTTCCTTTCTTTTTCCTTACAAAAATGAATCCTAGTCCCAGTTTGATCCTGTAAATATAATTATTGAGAACCTTACAATGTAATACATGCTTTATGTATATTTCTATGCTTTTATTTGTATTTTATATACTCAGGGTTATTAAGGACATTCACCCAAGTGAAAGTAGTTGAAGCAGTATTTTAACCTCTTTTTCTGTTCTATGACTAAGAGGAATTCTAATTTTTGAAATTAATTAATTAAACATTATTGAATACAAACTGTGCTGGAGAGAGTGATATTCATATTCAATGTGAATGGCAAATATGCAGAGATACTCAGATGCAAATGGTATAGTCTCTGTTCTCAAAAACTTTAAAATCTAAATAGTAGGATAAGACAATAAGCATATTAACTACAAAACTGAATATTGTAAGAGTTTTAAAATAGAGAGAATAAAGAGGGAGTAACAATCAGAATTAAAATGCAGAAATGGGCCAAGTGATAGGAAAAGATATACATAAGTGACACCTATTGGTAAGGGTTCGGGAGTTTGGGTATTACACATGTATGTATGTATGTATTTTTACTTTTCATTTTATAGAAATTTTAGAAGCACAGAAAGAGTATGGAGTTTTCATGTACCTTTCATGCAGCTTTCCCTAATGATGATATCTTATATAATTATAGTACCTTATTATCCAAACTAGGAAATTTACATTTATACAAGACTTAACTAAACTGTAGACATCATTAAGTCTTGTTTCACCAGTATTTACATGCACTCATGTGTGTGAGTGGATTCCCTGGTGGCTTAGACCATAATGAATCTGCCTGTAATGTAGGAGACCTGGGTTCCATCCCTGGGTTGGAAAGATCACCTGGAGAAGGGCATGACTACCCACTCCAGTTATTATTGCCAGGAAAACCCCCATGTACAGAGTAGCCTGGTGGGCTACAGTCTATGGGGTCACAAAGAGTCGGACACGACTGAGCAACTAAGCACATAGTTCTATGGAATTTTATCATATGTAGATTTGTGGAACCATCAGCACACTCAGGACAGATCTATTCCACCACCATCAAGAAAATCCCTCATGCCACCCTTGAACCCCTTCTCTTTAAATCTGACCCCTGGAAATCAATAACATGTTCATTGCGCCAATTTGGTATTTCAAGAATATTATATAAATAGAATCAATATGCAATCTTTTGTGCTTGGTTTTTTTCATTTGGTATAATATCCTTAAGCCCTTAAGATCTACCTAAATTGTTGCATGCATCAATAGCCCATTCTTTTTAGTTGCTGAATAGTATTCCATTGAATGGACATGTCACAGTTTATTCATCTATTTACCAGTTGAAAAAAAGGGAAGGACTCTTTTCACCACTGGGTTATTGAAAATAAAGCTGCTATGAATGTATATAGGTTTTGTTTGTGAATTTAAATTTTTATTTCCTTAGGACAAACATCTAAAAGTATGATTTCTGGGTCATAAGTTGAGTGTTTAGAGGTATAATTTTAATAAATTTAGAGTTGTCCACCACTATAAGCATTCTTGAATAAGCATTATTTGTGAATATTCTTAGTGATTTCAAATAAGAATTAAAATTGCTCTGCCAGGGGGATATGCAGGTTTTAATTACTTTTAATAAATTCAAGAAAGTCAAGATAATTTCCAATATTTTGCACCAGAATTACGTGAGCAGGTCCATTCTTCAATTTTGAAATAACATGAGTATTATCATTTAAAAGTGTCACCAACCTAAAGTCCAAAATTGGTATCTTGTTTTCAGTTGCACTGTGATAAGGAGAGTATTTCTATTGAATAGTTGCATTCTCTGATGAACTTCCTATGTATCTATTTCACCCAACTTTTGCTTGGGTATTTAAAATTTTTTTTACTGATTCTTACTATTTATGTGTGTGTATTTACACAAATAAAATAATATTGCTGAAAGTTTGTGTTTGCTTTTTAATCTTTTTAAAAATGCTTTTTGACATACATACATTTCATGCCATTAAACAGGCTAATCTAACATCCTTTTTTAAATTTATGGTTTTTGCACTGAATATTATGCTTAAAATCTTTGCCCACATAAAGTTTATATAGTGATTCCCAGCATGTTCTCTAGTAATTTTACAGTTTTTATTTTAAACATACATCATTATGCCATCTGAAATTTACTTCAAAAGAAGAAAACAGGTAAAGAACTAACTTTACTGTTTACCAGCTTTAGCCAGTGGTCCTAGCACCATTAAAAGAATATTTTGTATTCCCCATTAATTTAAAGTGCTATCTTTATCATACACCAAATTTTGTATTTAGGTATATCTCTGAATTTATTCTTCTCTTTCATTGGTCTCTTTTTCTATTCATGTATCAGTATTATATTTTAAGATGTGTATAAG
>SJYV01009358.1:142036-168242 GCA_006410875.1 Neotragus pygmaeus | reverse complement strand
GTGCACCAGCCCCAAGCATCCAGTATCATGCTTGAACCTGGATTGGTGATTCGTTTCATATATGATATTATACATGCTTCAATGCCACTCTCCCAAATTATCCCGCCCTCTCCCTCTCCTACAGAGCCCAAAAGACTGTTCTATACATCTGTGTCTCTTTTGCTGTCTCGCATACAGGGTTATCGTTACCATCTTTCTAAATTCCATATATATGCATTGGTATACTGTATTGGTGTTTTTCTTTCTGACTTACTTCACTCTGTATAATAGGCTCCAGCTTCACCCACCTCCTTAGAACTGATTCAAAGGTATTCTTTTTAATGGCTGAGTAATACTGCATTGTGTATATGTACCACAGCTTTCTTATCCATTCATCTGCTGATGGACATCTAGGTTGCTTCCATGTCCTGGCTATTATAAACAGTGCTGCGATGAATATTGGGGTACACGTTGAAAACCAGAAGCAGGAGGCTTAAGTCCAGATCTGATATTTTCTTAAGTGATATAGACCTATTGATACTCAAGGTTGGATAGCTGGGCATGGTCGGAAATGAGTGGGTCAGAAAAGCGTTGTCAAATCTGTTTGGGGTTGAACCTTCATGAAAACACTCTCCTCTCTATTATTGCATAGCTAAAACCCAGCATGGGGGTGCTTCCCGGGTAGCTCAGCTGGTAAAGAACCTGCCTGCAATTCAGGAGACCCCAGCTCAGTTCCTGGGTGGGTAAGTTCCCCTGGAGAATTGGTAGCCTATTGCTGGGGAAGGGATAGGATACCCACTCCAGTATTCTTGCCTGGAGCATCCCCACGGACCAGGCTACAGTCCATGGAGTCACAAGGAGTCGGACACGACTGGGTGACTAGGCATGGCATAGCACAAAACCCAGCACACATATGGTAGGTAAACACCCAGTCGGTCTTTTCTTACGGAAATAGTTCTCAGTTTAAAAAATTATCATAAACAATTAACTGAATTACTGCTTTATCAGTTTATTAAGTTACATAGTTGCCCAATATTTCCAAACTAATTAGCAACTACACAAAATTCAAACTATTTTTTTCTACTCCATTTCCTCCAGCACCTCAATAACAAAACCACCAGCAAACTAATATTCATTGTTGGAAGCATACTTGAGAGACCATACAAATCTGCCCTTTGGACTGGACAAAAATGTTCTGGAAAGAGCAACTTTAAAATGGCTCAACCCAAATAGTAGAAATAACACAGAGTAGGATTTTGGAGACTCGTATCTCCTTCTAATTAGCTGTCTGTCTTTTGGCAAATTGTTCAGACCCTCTGACCTTCATCTCTCTCAGCTTTAAACTGGGAATAATAGCATGTGCTGTCTGCAAACTCCTTAAGGTTGCTGCAAGTATCAAAGTGATATTTGTAAATTAAAATATGCTCTCCAAATGCAGGATGTTATAGACCTTAAATAGCTAAGCTATGTATATGTCAAAGTTTTGTCCTTGGGGCATCATATTTCTCTAAGTGAAGCTATCTGATTTCTCTTTCAATGTTTTTTAAATATCAGCCTGAGAATTAAGAAAATAAAACTAAACAGACCTTTTGGATTTTTATTTTCAAATTCAACCTGAAAATTGAAATTTCTGGCACTGAGCAAATAGTACTTACGTCTGTCTAGTAGTGGTGTCAATCAAAATGACAATATTCCAAGTCTGTTAGCGTCATCATTAACAGACTTTTCCTTACACTGTCATTCATAAAATTTATTGGTGCTTTAAAAGGAGTGAAAAAATAGCCATTTTCTTTTCCTGCTAAAGTTTCTGTATAGTTAGTTCTGATTCTTTGAATTAAATATAAAGTAGCAGTGAATATTTTAATAAGATCTCTGCCTCAGAAAATATAAAACCATAAAAATATAAGCAACAGAATAATTTCTAGAGATTAAATGCAAATATGGGGTTAATTATTCTAGCAAAGCCAATTAAAAAATAAATACAAACATTTTTGCTGCCTCCATAACTCATCTTCCCGAGAAAATATGAAGGTGAAAATCTCTGTGTGTCTTATTAAACCAATGCTTCAAGTTTCCATTTTCAATTCACTTAGAGAATCATAGAAATTCCAAATTCTCATATACATAAACTGTAATCACATGATCCATTGCCTTGATGTTTATGGTTGACTTTCCCCTGCAAGAAAGTCAGATAGTTAAGAACGTTAAAAATTGTCCTTCAGAGTGGTTAAGACTCCATGCCTTAATACAGGTGACAAGGGTTCAATCCCTGGGTGGAGAACTAAGATCCCACATGTTGCACAGTGTAGCCAAAATAAAAAAGAAATTATCCTTCAGAGAAGGTTCTGGTCTGATACTTTACTCTGTAAAGTGGTCAAGGAAGATCTCTAACACCTAAACAGAAATCTCTCTGACAGAAAGACTATTCCATAGGTGATGGACCCACAGAGATGCATATTATTATTCCTTGCAATGGTTCAGTGGAAAGATACCTTGACCTGGATTCGGAAGAGAGGTTTGAGTTCCAGCACCAACCTACAGGCTGAGCGGCCTCAGGCAATTCACTGAACTTCTCAAGATTCAGCTTCATCCATCTGTGAGATGTGAGTAATAACAGCTCAACTCAGTGTTGTTGAGAGAGTCAAATCAAACAGATCTGTGCATGTCCTTGCTAGACTGTGAAACGCTAATAAATGCACAGCAAATATCATTCCTGATGAGGTAATTCAACTTAAGTACTTGCTTTGATTTCACAAAGTGATTTGGATGAAAACCAGTAACTTTCACCCTCTCATTTTGTGCAACAGAACTGGTCAGTTGTTCATTAGTCCTAATCAACTCCATATTTGGGAGATGTGCATTTAACTTTGAAACTTGCCTCCCAAGATACTGTAAAGTGTCCTCCAATTGCTTCCACCCTGAAATTATTGGCTTCTGCAACAAGCAGCAGAGTGGCTTGTTCACATTACTGTATTCAGACATTGCACTTTTTTTATACCTCCTGTTCTACTAGTTTTCCATATATCCATACCCCCTACTCCAGGCATGTCTATTTGCCTGCTACTCCCTCACACCACTTGACTGCTTCCTCTTCTGTATTTTTAGGTTCTGTTTATTTCCCCTGTAACCCTCGTTTCTTTAGAACAAAGCATTACTCCTACCCTCTTTAAGATCCACCTCTTCGGTACAAGCTTCCAGGACTAAGTCATGTTCTTCTTTGTTGACTGTTTTCAAGTCCACATTTAGAAATGAGTCATGCAAGATCCCATATTTCTGCAGACGTTGATGGGGTTTTAGGATACTCCCTAAACTAAGACTAGGTCTGCATGACTGTGAGTGAAAAGTGAAACTTTTAGTTGCTTCAGGTGTGTCTGATTCTTTGGGATCCTATGGACTGTAGCCCGCCAGTCTCCTCTGTCCATGGAATTCTTCATACAAGAGTACTGGAGTGGGTTGTCATTCCCTTCTCCAGGGGATCTTCCTGACCCAGGGATTGAAACCAGGTCTCTTGCACTACAGGCAGATTCTTTACTGTCTGAGCCACCAGGGAAGCCCAAATGACAATGGATTCATTAAATAATTTCAGTCCTTTCATTGCAGCGTTTTAAAAAACAAACCAAAAAAACAACCAAATACCCAGAAGTACAAAACTGGTTCATCCAGTTCCCATTTATGAAGAGAAACTGCTGTGAATCAGATTAAAAGTGAAGGTCATTCCAACTTAATATGTGTATGCATGAATGTGTGTGTATGTATGTATGTGTGTGTGAGCATCTTAGTTGCTTAACTATTTAACTACTTAATCAGTGGGGCAGAGATGAAATTCATTAGGGTGGAAATTGTAGTCTGTGCTGCTGCTAATTTTCTGAGCCTCAGACAACCCAGTGCAGGCCAGTTCCTCTCCTGTAAAATGAGTGTGTCACACTGGCTAACCCGTGAGGTCCCTCCAAGTATCCATGATACACTGACAAGGGGAAATCAGTAACCTATCTACATCATATCATAGCGAAAAATACCTTGCCATTCTCTGCCACGCCATTTACAGTGAATTTAAAGTTGCTTTACTTTATATAAATGTTACTGCATGAGATATAAAACAAATGAAGCAGAAAGAAGAGAATGAAAAATGTGCTTCTCTTTTGGTCATTTTCTCTGTGGGGGTATACTGTGGGCTGGCATAAGTCCAAATGTTACAGCTTGCTCCTTGTCTGATGTCACTATAAGTCTTGCAAAGGAGTGGAGCCCCCTCCAAGATTAAGTTCTTGATGCCTAGCTGCTTACTGTCCTGCACCAGTCTGAGTCCCAGAATCTCCTGTCCTATTATCCCCACTAATTAAAAAGGCTCTTCTATTCCACCAGGTGTTTTTGGCTCACTCTGACTTCTGGAGCTTTGGAAGGAAGCAGGAAACTATGTAGGTGGCCTCGCAACAGCTCCCAAAGTGAAGCTGGGTCTACCTGTCCCTAATGTTGCAGTTCCAGGCAGCCTGACCCAGGGTTCCGGATCAGCAGGTGCAAAGAACGGAATCTTAAGTCTTAAATCTTAAAAGTCTTAAATCAAATCACTCTTTTTGGATAAAAGACTCTGACATGCCTGTGGGCAGCTGATGGATGACCTAGGGATTTTGAAAACTTCATAGAATTTCGAAGGCATCGAAGAGAACTGATAATGCTAAGTCCTGCACAGAGCAAATGCTTTGTAAATGTTATTGAATTACTAAACCAGATTGAATAATGTTTTAAAGAAAGTTGTTTAAGAGCAGTGATGGTGAGCCAAAACTAGGGAGATAAAGTTTAACGGAAACAAGCATCAAGTCCTATTCTTAGGTTGTTATTAATAATAGAAGGGCCTTATGTTTTACAGATTTTTATAGACTACAATCATTTACACATACTTATTCCATTTAATGCCTACCTCAAGATGCCATGTCCATATATTATCACTGTTTAATGAATAAGACAGTATAACCATGATACAGACAGTACAAACAAACAACTTGCCCAAAGTCATACATCTAGTCATTCACTGACTGAACTCAAGATCAGGACTTCTTATTTTAAGTTTGGGGCTCCTCCTAGGATGTATTAAAGTGCTTTTGCAGCTAAGGGACTATGTGTGTTCAGATAGAGGAAGTCTTTGTTTCCATCAAAATATCTTTCATGAGTAGCAATTTTAACTTGCTTTCATAGAAATACATCATATAGGAAAGACTAACAAACCTATTGAACTGTATTGGTCAGGCCATATCTGGAACACACATTTGTTTCTGAGTACTGTATGGTAAGGTTTGAGAGGTATAAAGAGTCATAAAATAGAGAACTGCCAGCAATTTGTTCTAGCAGTTAAAATTCTGAAAACTCTGCCTTACAAAGAGTAGTTGAAAGAATTTGAGATGTTCAGCGTGGAAAAGAGAATATTGGTGGTGGTGGTGGAGTGATAATGGAAGGGAAAGTGCAAATTCAAAAAAACTGTCTCCAAAGCTCTGAGTGGCTGCTACATCAGAGGGATTAGCTATGTTGTTCTAGAGGCCAGAATAGAACTGCTGAAGAGAAATTATTGAGGTCATTTTTTCAATTTGATATAAAGAAAAAATTTTAAAAAACTTAAAGTTGCTCAGAAATTCAGTACATTTTCTTCTGAGGGGTAGCTTGTAAATAATCAAGTAAAACGGAGTAGACCTATTGCTGTGGATGATATAATCATGATTTTGGCACTGGGTAGGAGGTTGAAATAAATGCTCTTTAAGTGATTTTTTCAGGCCTCTAAGATTCTATGGTTTTACCTTTCTCTAAAATAATTAAACTTGAACTGAGGGCAAAAAACCATTTATTTTCATAACCCACGTTTCTAATGGTACCTATGCTTCACTATCAGTGTTTACCATATTACCCCCAAACTAGGCTGCTTGAAATATATATCATGTGAATCAGGCCTATGGAGAGGCCTCCACATTGTCTAGTATTCAGCTGGGAAGACTCCACAGCTGTAGGGAGAAGGTGGGGCAAACAGGACAAATGAAGGCTGGAGTCATCTAGAATTGTGCTGTCCACTATAGAAGGCACTCACCCCATGTGGGTGTCAACTACTGGAAATACATCTAGTCTGAAGCAAATTGTGTTTTAAGTAAAACATGCACACACACATACTCACACACACACTGCATACATACACACTATTCCGAAGACTTAGTATGAATATAAATAACTAAAACTGTCATTAACAAGGTGTATCTTGATTACATATGGAAATAATATTTGGATATTGGGTGAAATAAAATATATTAACTATATGAATGTCATTTCTTTTTAATTTTTAAAATGCAGCTAATAGAAAACTTAAAATTTTATATGTAGTTTATACTCACTGGACACTGTGGATCTCACATGTATGGTTGTTAGTGCTGGCTGTTGACTGGCAACTCAACTGGGCAGTAGACTGGAGCACCTGCCTGTGGTCCCTTCACGTTGCTTGGGCTTCTGTCTCACAGTAGCTGAAAATTTTGTATGGCAACTGGAGGTTCCAAAGGTAAGCTTTCCAGTGTGCAAGGTGAAAGCTGCACTGGCTTTTTGACAACCATGAAAGTCACATGCATCACTTTTGCTGTGTTCGATTGGTTACCAGTAAATCATAAACCAGCACAGACACAAGAGGAGGGGCATGCTGCAGTAGGGCATGCTGATTGCAGGGTACTATTGCAGCCTTTTTGAAAAATCTTCCACAACTTGTTATGGGGATAGACCAATAGGCTTACAAAGTCTCCTTCAGACTTAAAGGGCCATTTCTGAAGTTTAAGAGGATAGATTATAGTTCTTCTGGAGAGATCTTCAAATCTTAAAAGTTAAGCAAATATGGTATGCTCAGGAATTGCATTAATAGCCATTACAAAAGGGGAATGTAGTTTTAAAGTCAAATTATCCCTTAGGTGTTTAAAAAGCTGTCTACATGCTAAGGAAACAATCATAAATCCAGTCTGGGGGTCACAAAGTTGAAGCATACGTCACAGAATTTTTGTTGTGTGATTCACACAGGTGTTTTGCTGTTGTTGTAGTTTGTTTGTTTTCAGTTAACCAATAGAAGGATGTTCCTAATTTCTAAGAGATACATGTTCAAAATGGACTGGCAAAATTTTTTCCTTTTTCCAAATGTACTTAAATTTTTCTTAAGTCCTTGGAACAATTAACAGTTTATACAATGGATGTGAAGGTATGTAGTGCATGCTGACTTGAGGAAAATGGGTGATTTGTAATAAGGCTTAAAGTATTTTATAATATATAATTTATTTAATACATTATCCTAAATTTGCAGGCAGTGAAACTACTCAGGGCATGAAATGTCATAAATATTAAATCAACATGAGCTTTAGTCAAACAAGTGTAACTGGCCCAGAGAACACCTAGTACCTATGGACTTCTGAAAATAAGTGTCTGTTGATTTTTGTGGGTATGGTTTTTTCACAAGTAATAATAGGGAATTATCAATGTCAAGTTAGCCTAAATGTTCAGTTAGCTTTGTTCTTTCTGCATCTCCTTTTTAGAGTTTCAGTTATTCAGATTATTTTCACTTTGAAATTAATTTGCTAATATAAATTATTACTTTCATCTATAATGATTTCATTATTTATTAATCACTGAGTAATTAGCAGTAATTTAATTTTAATTTAACATTAACTAACCCTCAAAATATCAGTCTATAAGTCTATTACCTTCTCCTGGGTTGTGTATGGAAAGCACTTTTTGATACTCGATATTATAGACACTTTGATGGGGAGTGAATTGAACTGGGAAGTGGAAGTGGAGAAAACATAAAACAACAAAAGCAACAACAGCAACATTCAAAACCAAAAGTAAAAACAAATAAGTCTGCATTATTCATGAAAGTTACCAAACTTTCACACTGCTTCTTATTCCCGCTGGTATTTTATTTCTCTTCATACAGAAACCAGAACACACTGAAAGATTTCCCTCTTCCTCCAGAAAAGTGGCCAGAGTCATGTGTTTGATAAACACACTGAAATGGGCTGGATTTTACTGCACATAGAAGACGTTCATTTCCACTCTTAACTAAATAACAAAGGCTCTTGAAATGAATCATGAAACTAAAAACAGATTCCGGTACTTTTCAAAAGGATTTTCACTTATAAGAAAACGTTTTTGACTTGTGGAACATTTTATTTCATTCCTTTTTCTTATACAAATAAGAAAGATCAACAGGCAGCATAGAATACGAATGTTTTCAATTTAGTATTATAGAGAGATGTGATACTATCCAGTGAATTGAAGTGAAGCTACAGCAAATAACCTGAAGCAAAACTAAACAAAACTCATTCAGGCATCAAGTTATTTAAATTAACTAATAAATGTATAATGCTATTAAAGTAAAGATTAATAGCATGGGTTTGGGTTATATATGAGTGTTAGTCACTCAGTTGTGTTCAACTCTTTGTGACCCCATGGACTGTCACCTGCCAGGCTCGTCTGTCCATGGAATTCTCCAGGCAAGAATATTGGAGTAGATTGCCATTCCCTTCTCCAGGGGATCTCCCTGACCCAGGGATTGAACCTGGGTCTCCTGTATTGCAGGCAGATTCATTACCATCTGAGCCACCAGGGAAGCTGCAGGGTCATATATACCTCAGTCATATAAGTTTTCTCATCTATAAATGAATGCAAAACTACTAGAATTTGGGGGATGATTAAATAAGAAAACATAAATCAATGGCTTATACAACACATAGTGAGATTTCAGAATACAGTAGAATATCAACAATGGAGAAGGAAATGGCAACCCATTCCAGTATTTTTGCCTGGAGAATACCATGGACAGAGGAGCCAGGTGGGCTGCCATCTGTGGGGTCACACAGAGTTGGACACGACTGAAGCAACTTAGCAGCCGCAGCAGCAGAATATCAACAAAGGAATGTACCCCAATATAATAATTGCCATATATGACATGCCACAGCTAGCATCATACTCAATGGTAAACTGAAAGCTTTTCTTTTCAGATAAGGAACAATACAAGGATGCCCAGTCTCATCACTTTTATTCAACAAAATACTAGAAATCCTAGCCAGAGCAAACTGGCAGGAAAAAAGATATAGAAAGCATCCAAGTCATAAAGAAAGAAGTAAAACTGTCTCTATTTGTAAATGACATTATTTACAGAAAACCCTAAAGATGCCACCAAAAAACAATTAGAACAAATAAATAAATTTAGTAGTTTCAGGATGCAAAATCAATATATAAAAATTGATTTCTATACACCAGTAAGGGAATATCAGAAAGAGAAATTAAGAAAACAATCCCATTTGCAATTGTATAAAAATAATAAAATATCTATGATAAATTTCCCAAGGAGGTGAAAGCTCTGTACAGTGAAAACAATAAAAGATTAATGAAAGAATCTGAAGAAGACACAATAAAAGGAAAGTTATCCCATGCTCATGGATTGGAAGAATTAATATTGCTAAGCTGTCCATATTACTGAAAGCAATCTACAGATTCAATGCAATTCCTATTAAAATTCCAATGCCATTTTCCATGAAAATTAAACACACACACACATATACATAATACTGAAATTTGTATGGAACCAGAAAAGATCCAGAAGAGCCAAAGCAATCTTGAAATGCAAAGACAAAGCTGGGAGTATCCTATTTGCTGATTTAAAACTGAGCTACAAAGTCACAGTAATCAAAAGAATATGATACTGCTATTAAAAACTGACATGTTGGTCAATGGAACAAAATAGAAAGCCCAAAAAATAAGCCTATGCATACATGGTCATTTAATTTTTGACAAAGGAACCAAGAATTTACAATGGGAAAAGGACAGTATCTTCAATAACTAGTGCTGGGAAAAGCAGACAGCCACATGCAAAAGAATGAAACTGGACTACTATCTTACAGCAACACAAAAACCAACTTAAAATGGTTAAATACTTGAATTCAACACCTGAAACAAATGACTTCTAGAAGAAAACATAGAGGTAAGTTCCTTGACATCAGTTTTGGCAATGATTTTCTGGATATGACACCAAAACAAACACAACAGGAGCAAAAATCAGTACAAAGTAAAACCCTTCTTCTTTTCAAATAAAACTGTCAACAAAATGAAACTGCAACCTAAAGAATGGGAGAAAATATTTGCCAATCATGCATCTGATAAAAGTTAATATCCAAAATACATAAGGAACTCAATTCAACAGCAAAAAAAACCCCCTAACAATTCAATTTAAAAGTGGGCATAAGATCTAAATATGTTTTTATAAAAATACAAATATTCAAAAGGTATTTGAAGACATGAAAAGGTGCTCACCATCACTGATCATCAGAAAAATACAACTCGAAACCATCACCTTATATCCATCAGCATGGTTGTCATCAAAAACACAAAAGATAAGTGTTGGCAAAGATGTGGAGAAAAGGGAACCACTGAGTACAGTTGGTGGGAAAGATAAATTGATGCAGCCACTGTGGAAAACAGTATGGAGCTTCCTCAAAAAATTAAAAATAGAACTATCATATGATCCAGCAATCCAACTTCTGGGCATATATCCAAAGGCAATGAAAACAAAATCTTGAAGAGATATATGCAATCCCATGTTCACTGTAGCATTAATAACAATGGCCATTATAGAAACAACCTAAATGTCTGTCTATAGCTGAATGGATAAAGAATATGTGATATATGTATTACCCAGCCATAAGAAAGAAAGAAATCCTGACATTTACAACATGGATGGACCTTGAAGGCATTATGCTTGTCAGACAAACACAAGTTAAAAAATAAAGAAGAAGAAGAAAGTCAAGTTCATATTTACAGAGAGTAGAAAATCATTGCCAGGGAGTGTGGGGTGGGAAAAATAGAGAGAGGTTGGTAAAAGAGTACAAAAATAAAATGAAATAATACAGTAGAGTAGGAGAGCCCTGAACTAAAAAATAGGAACTTAGGAAACCCAAAATTTATTCCCAGATATGCTACTAATTAACTGTATGATTGTGGTCAAGTCTCTTAATTTATCAGTAAAATTAGATAGTTGGTTAGATGGTCCCTATCATTGTCAGTTTCAAAATTAAATGATTATGAATAAACAAGACCATTACCAACTCCTCTTTTCACACAATGTAGTACAGACCTAAATCTAAGGGCTGTTGGTTACAAAAGGATGCCTTTTTAAGTTGAATAAAATACTCCTGAGATAACTAACTATTCCATCTGTTTAGTCACTATCTTGTAACAAAAGGCCAGGCAGGTAGTGTGGTAACTTAGTGTGTGCTCTGGGCCACGAATGCCTCGCCTTCAATCCAGACCTACTATTTATTATCTTTGTGACTTTGGGCATGTCAGTTTCCTTGCCTGAAACCATAAGAGTATCTGACATGCTAATGTTGTGAGATGGAGCAGATTCACACATGAAAAATACTTAGAACAGTATTTGGCAAGGATAAGAGAGCTCAATAAATATTGGCAATATTTATTGCCTTAACATTTATTCCTTCTTCTGTTTCTTTTCTGATAATTTCCTATTTATTAATGAACTAACACACATTTAAAAAATAATAGTACATTTAAAAATGCTATATTAATATGGTATCATAATCTCTTAAAAATGTAGATGACAAAACAAAGGAGAAAACCCTGGCCTAAATATTTTTTTAGACAGAATTAACCCAGCTGACTCAATTCTCTTCCCATTCCCTCAACTGAGTGAATTCTTTAGATAGAGCTAACCCAGTTGACTGACTTATTTCCCCATTCCCTCAACTGAGTGACTGGAAGAACTTTGGTACAACTGGAAGTGAAACTGGAAGGAAGGGGGCAGGGCACAGCCTTTAAAACAATGACATAGCCATAGGACATAACAAAAACTGACTAGAATCAACTAGGTCCAAGATGGCAGAATATTTAACCTCCGGTGGACCTTGAACCTCATTATATGCTCATTGCTACACATCAGCAGAAGCTAAGTGACACACCTACTAGCACCATGACAGTTCAAAGATCAAGAAGTGGCTGGTAGCCCAGTTCCTGGAAATCTCCGCCTCTCCCCCCAAACAGTTGGAACACTCCTCCTGCTTGTTAGCCTATGAAATTAGCCAGCCATAATAAACACTAACCAGTCTTTCAGGGTCGGTTGCCTTCTGAGATGGCCCACACTCTGTCTGCAGAGTCTGTTTCTCTCTAAATACATCCACTTCTTGCTTATCACTTTCTCTCACTGACTTCTTTCTGCGACGAGATAGGGAGGGGATATATGTGTACCTGAGCTTCCCTGGTGGCTCAGATGGTAAAGCGTCTGCCTGCAATGCGGGAGACCCCGGTTTGATCCCTGGGTTGGGAAGATCTCCTGAAGAAGGAAATGGCAACCCACTCCAGTATTCTTGCCTGGAGAATCCCACGGATGGAGGAGCGTGGTAGGCTATAGTCCATGCGGTCGCAAAGAGTCGGAAACGACTGAGCGACTTCACTTTCACTTTCATATGTATACCTATGGCTGATTCATGTGGAGGTTTGACAGAAAATAAAATTCTGTAAAAACGAGAATGTAAAAAAAAAGAAAAAGGACCTGAGCCTCATTACCAAGACAATGTCACCCCACTCCAGTACTCTTGCCTGGAAAATCCCATGGACGGAGGAGCCTGGTGGGCTGTAGTCCATGAGATGGTTAAGAGTCAGACACGACTGAGTGACTTCACTTTCACTTTTCGCTTTCATGCATTGGAGAATGCAATGGCAACCCACTCCAGTGCTCTTGCCTGGAGAATCCCAGGGACAGGGAAGCCTGGTGGGCTGCCATCTATGGGGTCGCACAGAGCTGGACACGACTGAAGTGACTTAGCAGCAGCAGCAGCAGCAGCAGAGCCTCATTAAGTCTTGGGACCAAGTGTGTGATCTCAATTAAAACACCATGGATTCAAACTCAATCTGGGTTTTGGCTGGGTTTGAGTCCCATTCTGAGTTGCTTGGTTTCAAAAGCATAAAGTGTGGCATCTAGATTCACTGTCTAAAGCCTTTTCTGTTAGAAACCTCTAAGACAGCTCCACTCATCCAAAACTGGTGTAAACTCAGTATTAAATTAAATTAGTTAAGTTGCCAGTCGTGTCCGACTCTTTGAAATCCTGTGGACTGTAGCCCACCAGGCTTCTCCATCCATGGCATTCTCCAGGCAAGAATACTGGAGTGGGTTGCCATTTCCTTCTCTAGGGGATCTTCCTGATCCAGGGATCGAACCCAGGTCTCCCACATTGCAGGCAAACGGTTTAACCTCTGAGCCACCAGGGAAACCTCAGTAAACTCAGTATACTAACTTAAATTTTTATCACCTCTTACTGCTAATTGAGAAGATTTTCCTTCAAAATTAAAGGGTTTTGAGCATCATCTGAACAGGTGAGTGACAAGCAGCTCTAGATGTTGAGTGTTTTATTATCCTCAGCTTCCCAAAGATTCTCTCCTGTAATCTTCACAATTAACTTGTGAGGTGAGGGTCATTTCTCACATGCAAGAAAGACCCTAGCAAATAAGGAAAGGTAAAGCCAGAATTTTAAACTGGAATTTCAAATCTTTTACTCTTATACAACAACAGATAGTAAAAGTGGGGTGAGGAGAAAGGAAGGAGGGAGGAAGAGAAGGAAGACACAAGGGATTTCCAGGAAGCCCCACTGTCCTTGCATCCCTGTAAGTCTGATCCAGCATCCACTGCCCGCTCTACAGTCTGCCTATCTGCCTTCAGTCCCATCATTAGAGGGTCAAACTTCATTCTACTAGAGAGTATAGAAGATGCCTATCCACCAGATAGACAACCTGGTGGATTCTTTCCTGATCATTGGAAAGTAAAGCACATTCTCACACAATATCTGAGAAGTCTGAAAGGTTCTTGCCACCTCTGATGTCCTGGAAGATCTATTTCAAATAATCACCAAATTGATTTAATTATGGGGAATTGGAGAAGGAAATGGCAACCCACTCCAGTATTCTTGCCTGGAGAATCCCATGGACGGAGGAGCTTGGTGGGTTACAGTCCACGGGTCGCAAAGAGTCGGACACAACTGAGCGACTTCACTTCACTATGGGGAATGGAGCCGGTATTTGCAAAAGAGAAGAACAAGCAAACTTCCTTGTGAAACACTTTAGGATCCTGCTACCTAGCTTATCTAGGTTAAACATCAGAATTGAGTCAAAACAGGAGGGCAGGTAGTAAAGAATCATGCCTGAGATGAAAGGTCAACTGGGCAGCTGGCCTTGAGGTTAAAGCTCTCCTTACAAAAGAGGTAAGGATGACATTGTTCTCACAGTAATTGAATTCACTCCATCTTTATCCTCGCCATATTGCTGCAGGGCATAGATTTTTGTCATTTCGGGTGCCTGAGGCTACTCTTTGTCCTATGGAGGGGCCAAGTTTTCTCTTGGCCCAAGATGGCAGAGGCCCCTTCTCCAGGCCCTTAGATACCTCCAGAATCTAAGCCAGTTAGCCCCAGAGTCCACTGGAAGGAATGAAATGCCAGAAGCTTAGGAATACTGTGAATGCTGTTTTTCTTTTTTTGAACTTTCTGGATTTTTTTTTTAATTGAGCATAGTTGATTTACAGTATTGTATTAGTTTCAGGTATACAGCACCTGTATATGTATGTTGCTGTTGTTATTCAGTCACTAAGTCATGTCTGACTCTTTGTGATCCCATGGACTGCAGCACACCAGGCCTCTCTGTCCCTCACTATCTCCCAGAGTTTGCCCAAGTTCATGTCCATTGAATTGGCGATGCCATCCAACAATCTCATCCTCTGTTGCTGTCTTCTCCTGCCTTCAATCTTTCCCAGCATCAGGGTCTTTTCCAATGAATCAGCTCTTTGCATCAGGTGGTCATTTGGAGCTTGAGTTCAGTTTAGCCGCTCAGTTGTGCCTGACTCTTTGCGACCCCATGAATCGCAGCACACTAGGCCTCCCTGTCCATCACCAACTCCCGGAGTTTACCCAAACTCATGTCCATCAGGTTGGTGATGCCATCCAGCCATCTCATTCTCTGTCATCCCCTTCTCCTCCTGCCCCCAATCCCTCCCAGCATCAGGGTCTTTTCCAATGAGTCAACTCTTCGTATGAGGTGGCCAAAGTATTGGAGGTTCAGCTTCAACATCAGGCCCTCCGATGAATACGCAGGACTGATCTCCTTCAGAATGGACTGGTTGGATCTCCTTGCAGTCCAAGGGACTCTCAAGAGTCCTCAAACACCATAGTTCAGCATCAGTCCTTCCAACGAGTATTCAGGATTGATCTCCTTTAGGATTGACTGGTTTGATCTTCTTTGCTGCCCAAGGGACTCTTAAGTCTTCTCTAGCACCACAGTTGTAAGGATCAATTCGTTGGCTCTCTGTCTTCTTTATGGTCCACCTCTCACATCCTTACATGACCACTGGAAAGACTACTGCTGCTGCTGCTGCTGCTAAGTTGCTTCAGTCGTGTCTGACTCTGTGCGACCCCATAGACGGCAGCCCACTAGGCTCCTCTGTCTCTGGGATTTTCCAGGCAAGAATACTGGAGTGGGTTGCCATTTCCTTCTCCAATGCATGAAAGTGGAAAGTGAAAGTGAAGTTGCTCAGTTGTGCCGACTCTTAGCGACCCCATGGACTGCAGCCTACCAGGCTCCTCCGTCCATGGGATTTTCCAGGCAGGAGTACTGGAGTGGGGTGCCATTACAGCTTTGGCTATATGGATCTTTGTCAGCAAAGTGATGTCTTCGCTTTTTAATATATTGTCTAGGTTTGTCATAGCTTTCCTTCCAAGAAGCAAGTATATATACACATATTTTTCAGATTTTTTCCATTATGGGTTATTACAAGACATTAAGTGTAGTTCCCTGTGCCAAACAGTAAATCCTTGTTGTCTATCTATTTTATATATGGTAGTCTGCATCTCTTAATCCTAAACTCCTAATTTATCCCTCCCCTCCTTTTCCCTTCGGTTACCATAAGTTTGTTTCTATGTCTGTGATTCTGTCTGTCTTGTAAATAAGTTCATTTGTATTCCTCCTTTTAGATTCCACACGTAATTGATAGCATGTGATATCTTTCTCTGTCTGATTTACTTTCCTTAGTGTCATCATCTCTAGGTCCATCTACGTAGAAGTTGTTCTTACAACTTGCCCTGCTGTCATTTCTTTGGCATGAGCTCATAGTGAAGGCTTTTTTTTTTTTTTGATACATCCTAAACTGCTTCTGGAGGAGAGGCACATACACGAAAGTCAAAACTAAAAGCTCATTCTGACCATTTTAATTTATTTACATATTCATCCTTAGTGACCTAGTCTGACATGACACATCCCTCACTTGAAGAGTTTTAAGGCTCACAAAACCCTTGATAATCAACCATCTGGCTCTAGTGTCTTCCTCACAATGTGACAAAGGAATAGATTTTTCTGAAGGGCTTGGCTTCTGCCTGGAGTGAGTGAGTCAGGAGCCCTGGCTGAACTTGACAGCTGTTTGGCTATAATCTGGCCTTGAATTCATCCTGTTACTTCTGTGAATAAGCCCCCCTCAGGCAGGCCCAGTAGGACGATCATCTACCAGGACAAGGGTGAGCCATCTCAGGACCCTGGAGCTTACCAGGCTATACATTTCTGACTTCTGAAGAAATGAGTCTTTTAGGGATGGAGACTCTTTCTTCAAGGTCTCTAGGTCCAACACTGACCACTGCAGGATGGTCTTTTACTGAAACTGCCTCCCTTCCCATCCACCCTGAGGCAGGCTGCCTATTGCCTAATGATCAGCTCAGAAATGGGGTTTCTCCAGTGACTCAGTGGTAAAGAACACACCTGCCAATGCAGGAGACATACGAGATGCAGGTTCAATCTCTGGGTCAGGAAGATTCCCTGGAGGAGGGCATGGCAACCCCCTCCAATACTCTTGCCTGGAGAATCCCATGGACAGAGCAGCCTGGTGGGCTACAGTCCATGGAGCTGCAAAGAGTCTGGGCTAAGTCATGACTAAGAGATGGCACACAGGCATGCACAGTTCAGAAGTCCTCTCCTCAGCACATTCTCTGGGGTTAAGCCACATTTAGAAGATGGCCTTTGGCTGACCAGTCTCTGTATGATCCACTTGTTAGAGGCTATGGAAGGAATAGAGGATATAGGGTAACCTGGCTGGCTGTGTATCTTGGCCTTTTTACTTCTCAGTTGATGTACATGCATGCTAAGTCACTTCATTCCTGTCCAACTCTTTGCAGCCCCATGGATTGTAGCCCACAAGGCTCCTCTGTCCATAGGATTTCCCAGGCAAGAACACTGAAGTGGGTTGCCATGTGCTCCTCCAGGATCATCCCCATCCAGGGATCAAACCCATATCTCTCACATCTCCTGCATTGGCAAGTGGGTTCTTTACCACTAACACCACCTGGGAAGTCCTCTTAGTAGATAGCCTTGGACAAATTACTCAATTTTTTTTGTGCCTGTTTCCTCATTTTTCCAGGTGTTGAATGTTAGGAAGGCTTACATCTTAAGGGTCCTGTGAGAGGAAGTGAGTTAATTTGGGTAAAGTATACAGAACAGAATAAGTGTATTGATCAGAACTGATCAACATTAGCTGGTATTCTCATCTAGAGTTCACTTTTTAAAGTGGGAGTTGACTTTGTAGAATGAATCTCTTCCTGAAGGAATGAATGGGAAAGAGAAAAAATTGGGCAGTAAAAGAGGAATCTTGGCTTGGGGTGCTGTGGGTATGGTCTGGAGATCTGAGCCACAAGGAAGGTTAAGAAGGTGGTCCCGGGATTAGGTTTTAATGGCAGGGCTGAGCTACATATATTTAATATCTTAGGAGTAACAATACTGGTAACTTTAAGGCAATGTATGTAAACAAAGTGAGACAGCTAATTATATTTACCCTAGGGTTACCATGGTAGAACAGGATTAAATGAACTATAAATTCTTTTGAAGCAGAAACTGTTGTCCTAGTGCTCACTGTGAATGCTCAGTAAAAGTGTGTTGAGTGGATTAGTAAATGATGAATAAACAGCCCAAGGTCCAGGCTGAATTTATTTGCTCCATAAGCCTTGCTTGGCTAAGTCAAGGATGGCCTTTAGACCAAGCTTCAGGGATGCAGTCACTCCTACATGTGCCTCCCCTTGCTGAATCAAGGTCTTCCAAGAAAAAAAGGCTACAGCTTAAAAAATAAAATGTTTAATGTGGAGCAAATCACAACTGTGTCTTTCCACTTCCATTACATATGCTCTACACTTTTTTGGGGGTCAGTTAAAAGGATGGATGAGTGGATATTCATACAATTTTCATTTTTCTTCAGCAGGTTCTCTTTGTTTACTTTTTTTTTTCTGAAATGAGATGGCAGTCAATTGGAAAAATAAACATAAAATCATAAACATCTTTATTGATGTGGGTAGCAAGCAGTGACCCCAAACAAAAAGCTTTTCTAGAGTGTGTGTTTATTGAGACATAGTTTTGCTGCTGTTGCTGCTGCTGCTGCTGCTAAGCCACTTCATTCGTGTCTGACTCTGTGCGACCCCATAGATGGCAGCCCACTAGGCTCCCCCATCCCTGGGTTTCTCCAGGCGAGTATACTGGAGTGGGTTGCCATTTCCTTCTCCAGCGCATGAAAGTAAAAAGTGAAAGTGAAGTTGCTCAGTAGTGCCAAACTCTTAGCGACCCCATGGACTGCAGCCTACTAGGCTCTTCCGTCCATGGGATTTTCCAGGCAAGAGTACTGGAGTGGGTTGCCATTGATCTGAATTATATTTAACACTGTGCTGCATGTAATGTGGCACCCACTGAATACAAGTTGTCAAATGGAATGCCTTAGTAACAATGCCTTAGTCAATTGTGACAATAGGGACGTGACAAATAGGCTAAACATGTGAGCATTCTTTGAAAACAAAACAAAAAAAACCCCAATTCTCCTTCCTCCCTAAAATATCCTGAGTGTAGCAAATAAATAGAGATTTTAAAAATGGTAACACAAAGTAGCATACTTAAATTACATATAAATAAACTTGGAGTTGGTGAAACTGTAATTGCTCTCTTTTTAAAAACAACTAACAACTGACCTTTTTTGAATCATGCTGCTCAACACCAAATATTAGATCAGGGATCAACCAACATTTTCTATAAAAGACCAGATTGTAAATATTTTAGATTCATGGACCAAGAAACCACATTGAATATAAGTAGTAGGTACCTATATAGCAAAGAGAAAACAAATTTCCACCCTTCTTATTGACCAGAATTAAATATACAGTAATAATAATAGACTATATTTTTTTGTAATGCAAGTTTACTAATGAAAATAGTGGATTTTTTTTTCTTTTGGTATAATGTTTTACTTCATGGAGGTTCAAACTCACTGCTCCTTTATCATCTGATTACAAATGCTTTTCTATAAAAATCATTCCTAGCTAGTGGCACCAGACAAAAAACAAGCTATTTGCTAGATTTTGCCTCCTGGCTAAAGATTGCTGATCTTTGGGTTGGTTGCTCAGTAGAAGACTAGCAAAGCATTGTCCATAAAACAGCAACTGATAGTAAACCAGTAATAGTTCTTGGTTATTGCTTTGCTATGCATTGCTACCTGGTGATGGTATAGAGCAATAATCTTCAAACCAAGTAACAGGGAGTCCTTAACATAAACTTTGGATCTTTTAGTAAACACAGTGTAACGTTAAAATTATAGTAAGTATTTTGATACAGGAAAAGGAAACCAGCACAGAGCAGTGTGAGCTAAGAACAGCCAACACAGAAGGGGGAAGAAAAGAGTGAGTGGAAGGAATTACTTTTGTGAGAGTCATAGAAATATAGACTTTTCCTTGATGAGGAGAAACTAGAAATTTAAAGTGGATTCTACCCAAAATTGTTTATATTTAAACAATTATTTATATATAATATAAATATAATTTTTATATATAATTGTTTAAATATATATATTATATTTAATTTAATTATATATAATATAATATATTTAAACAATTTATTGCTAGTAAAATGAGTATCATTTTCATTCTAGAATGGCTTCAGATCCCTTTACCATCTTTATAAAGTTCTAAGAAACATTGTAAGTATATACATGGTACCTTGGTGAGTTGCATATTGAGTCAAGATTCTGAGCTTTAAAATAAGGAAAAAAGATGATTAGCCATGATCTGACTCTCTCAACTTACCCTCCAACTAAATGCTCTATAAATATGACTGAAGTCTGCTGTTACAAAGAAGGTCTTAATTTGTCCACATCCAGGTTATGTTTCACATATAGCAATTGACTGAAAAAATTCTTTGGCCTGGACAGTAATTTATTCACTCAAAAGATTTTAATAATTTATGTGAGCCTTTTTCATATTTTAATTTTTTATTGAGGAATAGTTGATTTACAATGTTGTGTTTGTTTCAGATGTATGGAAAAGTGAATAAGTTATACATACATACATATATCCACCCTTTTTCTTTTCAGATTCTTTTTCCATACAGGCCATTACAGAGTATTGAGTAGAGGTCTCTGTGCTATACAGATCGTTCTAATATATAGTGGTATATGTGTGTCAGTCCCAACTCTAAATTTATGCCTCCCCCCACCCTTATCCCCAGGTAACCATAAGTCAATATCTGTGACTACTTCTGTTTTATAAATAAATTCATCTGTACCTTTGTTTTTTAGATTGCACATAAAAGCGGTATTATATGAAATTTGGTTTTCTGGGTCTACAAAGCTACAGTAATCAAAACATGAAAGCAGAAATATAGATCAATGGAATGAGAGAGAAAACCCAGAGGTTAAAAGGAGGCAAGAATATACGATGGAGAAAAGACAGTCTCTTCAATAACTGGTGCTGGGAAAACTGGATAGCTACATGTTAAAGAATGAAATTAGAACACTCCCTAACACTATACACAAACATAAACTCAAAATGGATTAAAGACCTAAATGTAAGGCTGGACACCATAAAACTCTTAGAGGAACACATAAGCAGAGTACTCTTTAACACAAATCACAGTAAGATCTTTTTTGCCTTATCTCCTAGAGTAATGAAAATAAAAACAAAAATAAACAAATGGGGCCTAATTAAGCTTAAAAGCTTTTGCATAGCAGAAGAAACTATAAACAAAATGAAAAAACAACCTTCAGAATGTGAAAAAAAATACTTTTTCATATTTTTAGTGTTCTTAGGGAAAAGTATTCTTTTTCAAGGGAAGGACTCAGATAAAGAAGTCAGACTTCTGGATTTGAATCTCAATACTACCCTGTGAGCCCTTGGACAATCATTTTTTTCCCCTCATTATCAGTTAGCTCATCTGTAGAATGAAGATAACTTTTACCTCATTGGATTTTTGTAAGCAGTGAGTTAATCTCCATAAACTGCTTCGAATTCTGCCTGATACATATTATATGCTCAATAAATATGAACTATTTGCATGAAATGTACCTATGATATTTATCATAATGACAATATCATTTTTGACATCAAATTAATAGATGGTTATTAAATTCATTCACAAATATTTATCAAACATTTACTCTGTGCCAAGCATTACTGTAGGTACTGAATATATATATCATAAACAAAATATATCAATATCTGTAGTCTCATGTCATCTCAGCCTGGTGGGAGGCAGGGAGAACAGAGAATAAAAAAATCAAAATGTAATCTAACAGAATGTATCCTTCATCAGATGATGATAAATGCTATGGGGAAAACTGATATTGGAAAGACATGGAGCATTGAGGGAGGAGAGATTGCAATTGAGCATAGGCTAGGTGATCAGGGAAGTCTTCCGGCATATGGATGGCTTTTTCTCTAAGGGGTTGAAAGACCTGGGCTAGGTTGCCAGACTTAGCTAATAAAAATA
Source organism: Neotragus pygmaeus (assembly GCA_006410875.1). NCBI lineage: Eukaryota > Metazoa > Chordata > Mammalia > Artiodactyla > Bovidae > Neotragus > Neotragus pygmaeus. The sequence goes on along the minus strand of SJYV01009358.1, from coordinate 146,438 downwards.
CAGAATGTCTAGTTAAATTCAACCTGACATCCTGTATTTTATCTGGCAACCATCTCTAGGGATGAGGCAGTAAGAAGGAGTCTGAGAGGTTTTTATTTGGGATAAAGGACAAATGAGTTTCACTGATAAGTTCTGATGGCACAGGGCTGAGGCATGGTGTGAGAAGGTCCTGCAGTTCTGGGGCTCACTTGCAACTGCTGTAGAGGAGGGGGCCAGGCTCTCTTACTCTGAGTACTGAGGTTATGAGATTTCCCTCGATTCTTGCATTTGAGTGGGTGGAAAGTGGAATTTGACTTCCTCCTAACTCCTATGTGTTGCTTGGGGTCATGGAAAGCCAAACTGAAAATGATCTGAGATGTCGGGTTAGACAATCATCAGAAAACAGACCATGAGTTGCTCAACACTGTGAACACAGTGCCTCTCAGAACCTTGGATTATCGATGGAGATGTTGCAAGAAAAAAATTCTCCACGTACAATTTTCCATTGTTTTCTTCTGTAACTTTTCATTTGGGGTTGAGGATAGCACTGTTTTCCCCAGAAGGAGGATTTCAAAAGTGAGTAGTGGTACTTTCTACCATACAATGTAGTTCTTTCAAAGATCCAGTGCTGTCTCTTACACACAGTGAGAGAAAAGTTGGCTTCATCTCAGCTCAGGACTAAAGGGTGATACTGCTGATTACTGTATGAAATTGAAAGATGGTACCAGTTCCATCTTAAAAAGCGGGGCACGGTTTTATTAGTTTTTGAAAAGTTTAGCTTCTAGATCAGTGCTTAGTACATTGTAGGTACTCTGTAAATACGAATATGAATAATGGATAAGGATTTGTATTAGAAGATTTTCTTACAATCAAAACTTAATTTTTGTTAAATCACTTTGAAATAATGCTTATTTGCATTGCCCCTTCCTAAAATAAGTGTGTTAGAGATGTTTTCTTGCAGATGCTGAAAAAAACGCATGTCATAGCAGTTCAGAAAATAGGCCCAGATAACCCTCTCTTCATACTTCCTGGCTGTGTGACTTTTCCATATCTTTGTACCTCAGTCCCCTCTTCTATAAAATAAGGGCAATAATACTAGTATCATACTAGTGTCTCCTTTCTTATCAGATTATTGAAATTAGTCAATATGTAAAACATTTAGATCAGTGCCTGTTGCATACAAGGCACTAGAATGTTAGCTACTAATCTTAAACTTTTATTAGCCCTATTATATTTATATTTATATTATCTCCTATAATGTGCAGCAGGCTTCCCTGGTGGCTCAGACAATGCCTGTAATGCAGGATACCTGGGTTCAATCCCCTGGGTTGGGACAATCCCCTGAAGAAGGGAATAGCAACCCACTCCATAATCCTTGCCTGGAGAATTCCATGGACTGGACAGAGGAGCCTGGCAGGCTACAGTGCATGGGGGCGCAGAGAGTCAGACACAAATGGACAACTAACATAATGCTTAGCACGTTGTCTGAGATCTATAAGATGGCGTGCATGCTCAGTCATGTCCAACTCCTTGCAACCCCATGGACTTCATCCTGCCAGGCTCCTCTGTTTATGGAATTTTTCAGGCAAGAATACTGGGGTGGCTGTGATTTCCTTCTCTAGAGGATCTTCCCAACCCAGGGATCAAACCCATGTCTCCTGTGTCTCCTGCACTGGTAGGTTGATTCTTTACCACTGAGCCATCTGACAAGCTCATCTAAAAGACTACTGAGTGACTACCTAACGTTCATATATTATAAAAAATTTAAAACTATTTAGTGTTTAGAGTCCTTCTCAAGATACTGCAAAATAGTATAATGATTAAAATACCACTGCTTGACTAGTCTAGTCAAGAGAGGAGGCTAAACAATTACAAGGAGAAATAAACCTTTGTCACTGACCTCTCTCCAGCTGAAGAGCAAATATATTTATATGGGAAGAACACAATGTCTTCCCCTTTTAATATGGGTCATGTCCACCTTGGCAAGTTTAGGGCCTCTGAGCTTTTGTTTGGGGAAGTCAAAGAAAATTCAACTGAGAATAAGGTGGAAGAGTGACTCGCCAAGCTATGTGCTTGCATCATTTGCCTTTCCACCTGTGCCTGTGGACAAAGGATACCACAGAGGTAAGGGACTCCTCCATACTCAGTGTACTGCAGTTTGGCTTTCTCACTCCCATGTCAATAAATCCACACTGGCTAAATTTTTAGGTATTTTCACTACTAGTTAAAATAAACTCAATGATTCTTTCTCAGCTCTCCTCTGGTTCTCTGAAGTGTTTCCCAAATGCTGTCCTTTGTGAAAGTACTGTATCATTGGAGTGTAAAATACTCCCTACCCAGACTGTTGCCTTGGGCTGCTCCTCTTTCCTTCTCATTTCCCTGTAGTGGCTCTTCTTAATTTCCCTGTCATATATTAATGGTTCCCAGTGTTCTAATATTTAATTTCTTTTCTTCATATAATCTCATCTTCATCCATATTTTACTAGTATCACATATTAACAAGTGTTGTTGTTGTTCAGTTGCTAAGTCAGGTCTGACTCTTTGTGACCACATGGACTACAGCTCACCAGGCACCCCTTCCTTTACCGTCTCCTGGAGTTTGTTCAAATTCATGTCCATTGAGTCAGTGATGCTATATAACCATCTCATCCGCTGCCATCCCCTTCTCCTTTTGCCTTCAATCTTTCCCAGCATCAAGGTCTTTTCCAATGAGTTGGCTCTTTGCATCAGGTGGCCAAAGTACTGGAACTTTAGCATCAGTCCTTCCAATGAATATCCAGAGTTGATTTCCTTTAGAATTGACTGGTTTGATTTCCTTGCATTGCAAGGGACTCTCAAGAGTCTTCTCCAACACCACAGTTCAAAAGCATCAATTCTTCAGTGCTCAGCCTTTTTTATGGTCCACCTCTCACACCTGTACATGAAAATTGGAAAAACCATAGCTTTGACTCGACAGACCTTTGTCGGCAAAGTGATGTCTGCTTTTTAATATGTTGTGTAGGATTGTCATAACTTTCCTTCCAAGGAGCAAGCATCTTTTAATTTCATGGCTGCAGTCACCATCTGCAGTGATTTTGGAGCCCAAGAAAACAAAGTCAGCCACTGTTTTCATTGTTTCCCCATCTATTTGCCATGAAGTGATGGGATTAGATGCTATTGAGCTTAGGTTTTTTTCATATTAAAAAAAAGTGAAATAGGCTAATGGACTCTACAGATATCAGATCCTAATCCCTGGAACCTGTAGACTTACGTTGTAGATATGATTAAGGTAAACGTTTTGTGTAGTTTGTGGTAAGTCACTTTAGTTGTGTCCAATTCTTTGCAACCTTATGGACTGTAGTCTACTAGGCTCTTCTGTCCATGGGATTCCTCAGGCAAGAATATTGAAGTGGGTTGCCATTTCCTCCTCCAGGGATCTTCCCAACTCCCAACCCAGGGACTGAACTCATGTCTCCTGCATTGGCAGGCAGGTTCTTTACCACTAGCACCACCTGGGAAGTCACATAGAATACTGGTATGGGTTGCCATTCCCTTCTCCAGGGGATATTCCTGACCCAGGGATTGAACCCAGATCTCCTGAATTACAGGTGGATTCTTTACTGTCTGAGGGGGAAGCTGCTGCTCCTGCTACTAAGTCACTTCAGTCATGTCCAACTCTGTGCCACCCCATAGACAGCAGCCCACCAGGTTCCCTCATCCCTGAGATTCTCCAGGCAAGAACACTGGAGTGGGTTGCCATTTCCTTCTCCAATGCATGAAAGGGAAAAGTGAAAGTGAAGTCGCTCAGTCGTATCCAATTCTTAGCGACGCCATAGACTGAAGCCCACCAGGCTCCTCTGTCCACAGGGCTTTTCAGGCAAGAGTACTGGAGTGGGGTGCCATTGCCTTCTCCGACCAGGAAAGCTAGATGGGGCAATTATTCTGGATTATTCTGTATCATTCAGCAGGGTCCTCAATGACAACACCTGTGTCTTTAAAAGAGAGTGGCGATGGAGATGTGAAACAGCTGGCAGAGAAGAAGACAATGTGTGGCAGAGATTGGAATGATGACGTCATGGTACCAGAAGTACCTGCAGCCCCCAGAAGCTGGAAGAAGCAGGAATCAGATTGTCCCTAAGAGCCTCCAGAGGGAGGGAGTGTGGTCTGCCAGCATCATGACTTTGGCCCAGGGATACTGATTTTGGACTTCTGGCCTCCAGAACTGCGAGAAAGTAAATTTCTATTGTTTTAAATTTCAAGTTAGGGACTTTCCTTGGTGGTCTAGTGGATAATACTCTGTGCTCCCAATGCAGGGGACCTGGGTTCAATCCCTGGTCAGAGAACTAAGATCCCACATACCATAACTATGCCTCGGTGCCTCAACCACTGAGACTGCACTCCACAACTAGAGAAGCCCATGTGCCACAACAAAGACCCAGCACAG
>SJYV01009358.1:122831-140892 GCA_006410875.1 Neotragus pygmaeus | reverse complement strand
CCCCTTTTAATATGGGTCATGTCCACCTTGGCAAGTTTAGGGCCTCTGAGCTTTTGTTTGGGGAAGTCAAAGAAAATTCAACTGAGAATAAGGTGGAAGAGTGACTCGCCAAGCTATGTGCTTGCATCATTTGCCTTTCCACCTGTGCCTGTGGACAAAGGATACCACAGAGGTAAGGGACTCCTCCATACTCAGTGTACTGCAGTTTGGCTTTCTCACTCCCATGTCAATAAATCCACACTGGCTAAATTTTTAGGTATTTTCACTACTAGTTAAAATAAACTCAATGATTCTTTCTCAGCTCTCCTCTGGTTCTCTGAAGTGTTTCCCAAATGCTGTCCTTTGTGAAAGTACTGTATCATTGGAGTGTAAAATACTCCCTACCCAGACTGTTGCCTTGGGCTGCTCCTCTTTCCTTCTCATTTCCCTGTAGTGGCTCTTCTTAATTTCCCTGTCATATATTAATGGTTCCCAGTGTTCTAATATTTAATTTCTTTTCTTCATATAATCTCATCTTCATCCATATTTTACTAGTATCACATATTAACAAGTGTTGTTGTTGTTCAGTTGCTAAGTCAGGTCTGACTCTTTGTGACCACATGGACTACAGCTCACCAGGCACCCCTTCCTTTACCGTCTCCTGGAGTTTGTTCAAATTCATGTCCATTGAGTCAGTGATGCTATATAACCATCTCATCCGCTGCCATCCCCTTCTCCTTTTGCCTTCAATCTTTCCCAGCATCAAGGTCTTTTCCAATGAGTTGGCTCTTTGCATCAGGTGGCCAAAGTACTGGAACTTTAGCATCAGTCCTTCCAATGAATATCCAGAGTTGATTTCCTTTAGAATTGACTGGTTTGATTTCCTTGCATTGCAAGGGACTCTCAAGAGTCTTCTCCAACACCACAGTTCAAAAGCATCAATTCTTCAGTGCTCAGCCTTTTTTATGGTCCACCTCTCACACCTGTACATGAAAATTGGAAAAACCATAGCTTTGACTCGACAGACCTTTGTCGGCAAAGTGATGTCTGCTTTTTAATATGTTGTGTAGGATTGTCATAACTTTCCTTCCAAGGAGCAAGCATCTTTTAATTTCATGGCTGCAGTCACCATCTGCAGTGATTTTGGAGCCCAAGAAAACAAAGTCAGCCACTGTTTTCATTGTTTCCCCATCTATTTGCCATGAAGTGATGGGATTAGATGCTATTGAGCTTAGGTTTTTTTCATATTAAAAAAAAGTGAAATAGGCTAATGGACTCTACAGATATCAGATCCTAATCCCTGGAACCTGTAGACTTACGTTGTAGATATGATTAAGGTAAACGTTTTGTGTAGTTTGTGGTAAGTCACTTTAGTTGTGTCCAATTCTTTGCAACCTTATGGACTGTAGTCTACTAGGCTCTTCTGTCCATGGGATTCCTCAGGCAAGAATATTGAAGTGGGTTGCCATTTCCTCCTCCAGGGATCTTCCCAACTCCCAACCCAGGGACTGAACTCATGTCTCCTGCATTGGCAGGCAGGTTCTTTACCACTAGCACCACCTGGGAAGTCACATAGAATACTGGTGTGGGTTGCCATTCCCTTCTCCAGGGGATATTCCTGACCCAGGGATTGAACCCAGATCTCCTGAATTACAGGTGGATTCTTTACTGTCTGAGGGGGAAGCTGCTGCTCCTGCTACTAAGTCACTTCAGTCATGTCCAACTCTGTGCCACCCCATAGACAGCAGCCCACCAGGTNCCAGGGGATATTCCTGACCCAGGGATTGAACCCAGATCTCCTGAATTACAGGTGGATTCTTTACTGTCTGAGGGGGAAGCTGCTGCTCCTGCTACTAAGTCACTTCAGTCATGTCCAACTCTGTGCCACCCCATAGACAGCAGCCCACCAGGTTCCCTCATCCCTGAGATTCTCCAGGCAAGAACACTGGAGTGGGTTGCCATTTCCTTCTCCAATGCATGAAAGGGAAAAGTGAAAGTGAAGTCGCTCAGTCGTATCCAATTCTTAGCGACGCCATAGACTGAAGCCCACCAGGCTCCTCTGTCCACAGGGCTTTTCAGGCAAGAGTACTGGAGTGGGGTGCCATTGCCTTCTCCGACCAGGAAAGCTAGATGGGGCAATTATTCTGGATTATTCTGTATCATTCAGCAGGGTCCTCAATGACAACACCTGTGTCTTTAAAAGAGAGTGGCGATGGAGATGTGAAACAGCTGGCAGAGAAGAAGACAATGTGTGGCAGAGATTGGAATGATGACGTCATGGTACCAGAAGTACCTGCAGCCCCCAGAAGCTGGAAGAAGCAGGAATCAGATTGTCCCTAAGAGCCTCCAGAGGGAGGGAGTGTGGTCTGCCAGCATCATGACTTTGGCCCAGGGATACTGATTTTGGACTTCTGGCCTCCAGAACTGCGAGAAAGTAAATTTCTATTGTTTTAAATTTCAAGTTAGGGACTTTCCTTGGTGGTCTAGTGGATAATACTCTGTGCTCCCAATGCAGGGGACCTGGGCTCAATCCCTGGTCAGAGAACTAAGATCCCACATACCATAACTATGCCTGGGTGCCTCAACCACTGAGACTGCACTCCACAACTAGAGAAGCCCATGTGCCACAACAAAGACCCAGCACAGGAAAAAAAAAAAAAAAAAAGATAATAATTATAAAGTCAGATGATTGTACAACTCAGTGAATACACTAGAAACTACTGAACTATATTTTTAAAGTATAAATTCATAGTATCTCAATGATAGCTCAATAAAGTTGTTCTTTAAAATAAATAAATAAACAAACCCCAACTTAAACAGCAGACACAGGAAACTAATACAACTAGAAAATCTAAAATGTATGTCTGTAATTATCATTCCCTTTCCGGTGTCAAATCTACAAAAACCAAAGACCTCTGGACATCTTCACCAGCTTTCCCATTTAACATTTGAGCAAGTGTCTTTTAATTTCATGGCTGTAGTCACCATACATCATTTAATTCTCATTTAATATTCACTCTGACCTGATGAAATACTTTTTTGTCCTCACATTAGAAGAAGGGACCTGAGATACAAAAAATTTAAGTAGCTTGCCCAAGGTTGTAAAGATGTTACAGGCTAGAACTGGGATTTGGGTCCCAGTGTAGTCTGGCTTCAAACCAGTCACTAAGGGCAGCTCTCTGCAGCCTCAAATTAGCAGATGTCTCAGGTTACTCAGAGCCTGTCCTACATCCACACACCAGTGTCTGGGCTCTCTCAGAGTGCATCGCTTTAGTTGGATTCGGAAAGCCTTTATAGAACTCCTGCAGCCTGCTGGGCACTCTGCACATCCACCTGACCAGAGACAACCTGCTGTTCTTGTTCAAACACCAAACCATCTGAGGCAAGAACATTTCCTAAATTTCATGCAATTACAAAGTCAGATCCTATATCCGTGAGGATGATCTGAACCCGATCTGAATTACTGTTGCCTCCTAAAAGCCTCCTGTTTACTGGCAAACTCTGTTCGGAGAGTGCTGCTGTTGTCATGTTGGCATGGTCACTTTCACTGTGTTGCTACTGGGTCCTGGGGCAAAGTAGAGATGCTGAAACTGCAAGCGTCACCCGTTAGTATTTCTAGAGTTCTACCTTCCTTCCATGCCATGTGGGATGCATCAGGAGGCCCTGGACCCCAGCTGTCTAATATTCCCCTCTTATTCTTCCCTTATAGTTATACTTGAAATGTGGCCAATAAGCACAATGGCTCCAATCTCTTAGTCATCTGCTGGGTGCCAAGTAGTCTCCACGCGCTGTCCATCTAACCCTTTTCACAATTCTGCAAGTATTACTACCATCATTTTAGAGACGAGAAATCTCAGGCTTAGGGATGTGAACTAATTTGTCCAAGCTCACATAGCTTCTTGGTGGCAGGGTAGAGGTAGGATTTAAAGAATCAGACAATTAAAATAACTAAATTAGATTAAAACATTTCTTAACATAACCTAAGTTGCTTCTTCAGGTTGTCTTGAACAGTGCTGAAAGAGGGGCTGGAGAGAACCAGCTCTATGGTTCAGGAAAAGCCCCCCTCAATTCCCTAGGGAGCCAGGTATCATGATTTCTGTCTCAGACTGCCTTATGCTTGGCACAAATGACTTTAATAATGATATTGATACAATATTTATGACATTTATATAAGTCTTTCTAGATTACTGAGTGCATGTGTGGGTACTCAGTCATTCAGTTGTGTTCCACTCTTTGTGACCCCCTGGACTCCAATCCACCGGGCTCCTCTGTCCTTGGGATTTCCCAGGCAAGTACTAGAGTGACGTGCCATTTCTTCCTCCAGGGGATCTTCCTGATCCAGGGATTGAACCCATGATTTCTGCATCTCCTGCAATCCAGGTGGATTCTTTACTGCTGAACCATTGGGGAAGCAGGTTCCTGAGTACTTTAGCATGAAAGAGCTCTTCTTACAGGTTGGGGGAGGATAGAACTTCTCTTTCTTCTTCAGAAATGTGTGTTGGGATATTCCCTTTGTGAAGTCCCAGAAATTTAAATCTTCTGGGATTTGCTGAGGCATCACAGGTGGTACACGGTGGTAAAAGAATCTGCCTGCCAATGCAAGAGATAAAGGAGATGCAGGTTCGATTTATGGACCGGGAAGATCCCCTGGAGTAGGAAATGGTAACCCACTCCTGTAGCCTTGCCTGGAAAATCCCATGGACAGAGAGCCTGGCAGGCTACAGTCCATGGGGTTGCAAAGAGTTGGACACAACCGAGCATGCATGCAGGTGGTAGGAAATGGTAATGTATTTGTAAAATTTGAAAAAAGTAGAACACTTTAACCACATTAGTTAAGGCTATTCTCTTTCATATGGAATTCCTCTTCACAACCCTTCATGTTGGGTGATGTCAGATTGACTGTGGACATTTTGGGTATTTGGCTAATGGCAAACTGAAATTAGGATCCTTTTAGTTTGGGTTGAAAGTGAAAGTAAAAGTCACTCAGTCGTGTCCTACTCTTTGTGACCCCATGGACTGTATAGTCCATGGAATACTCCAGGCCATAATACTGGAGTGGGTAGCCTATCCCTTCTCCAGCGGATCTTCCTGACCCAAGAATCAAACCAGGGTCTCCTGCATTGCAGGTGGATTCTTTAACAACTGAGCTATCAGTGAAGCCCAAGTCTGGGTTGGGGGGGATATATTTACATGGGTTGCAGTCACTTCTAGGTATAGCTAAGTTCTGCTACCTGTTCTCACCCAGGAACACTGGCTGAAATGCTCTCATTGCCCACTCATTTGTGGTCATGGAATGAAGACACTGGGTTAGAGATTGAAATGTGATCAATGTCCTTCTAGTGCCACTATTATGTGATATAGAGGATAAACAAGGTTTGAAATGTTCAGTGCCAGAAGTCCATCTAGGGAAAGTTCTTCAAATTATCCTATGTGAAAAACTGTAGGCAAAGATTTCGGTTCTCATGGATGTGGTTAACTCAGAAGTTCTCTCTTATCAGGAGATTCATGAGGGAGCAATCACAGTAAGCAACAACAAAAAAAGAAAAAGAAAACCAAGAAAAATACCAATATACTATAGGATGTATTGGTAAGGCAATTAAAACATTACTTTTACAGATTTTACTTGTTTATGGATTTTTAGTGATGCTTATCAGCTTTTTTAAAAATTTTATTTTTTACTTTACAATACTGTATTGGTTTTGCCCTACATTGACATGAATCTGCCACAAGTGTACATGAGTTCCCAACCCTGAAGCCCCCTCCTATCCCGCTCCCCATATCATCTCTCTGGGTCATCCCAGTGCACCAGCCCCAAGCATCCTGTATCCTGTATTGAACCTAGATTAGCGATTCGTTTCTTACATGATAGTATACATTTCAATGCCATTCTCCCAAATCATCCCACCTTCTCCCTCTCCCACAGAGTCCAAAAGTCTCCTCTTTACATTTGTGTCTCTTGCTGTCTCGCATACAGGGTTATCATTACCATCTTTCTAAATTCCATATATATGTGTTAGTATACTGTATTGGTGTTTCTTTTTCTGGCTTGCTTCACTCTGTATAATCGGCTCCAGTTTCATCCACCTCATTAGAATGGATTCAAATGTATTCTTTTTAATGGCTGAGTAATACTTCATTGTGCATATGTACCACAGCTTTCTTACCCATTCATCTGCTGATGGACATCTAGGTTGCTTCCATGTCCTGGCTATTATAAACAATGCTGCAATGAACATTGGGGTACACATGTCTCTTTCAATTCTGGTTTCCTCAGTGTGTATGCCCAGCAGTTCTATTTGCAGTTTTTAAAGGAATCTCCACACTCTTCTCCATAGTGGCTGTACTAGTTTGCATTCCCACCAATNAAGTGGGCCTTAGGAAACATTACTACGAACAAAGCTAGTGGTGGTGATGGAATTCCAGTTGAGCTATTTCAAATCCTAAAAGATGATGCTGTGAAAATGTTGCACTCAATATGCCAGCAAATTTGGAAAACTCAGCAGTGGCCACAGGACTGGAAAAGGTCAGCTTTAATTACAACCCCAAAGAAGGAAATGCCAAAGAATGTTCAAACTATTGCACAATTGTGCTCATTTCACATGCTAGCAAAGTAATGCTCAAAATTCTTTAAGCTAGGCTTCAATAGTACATGAACCAAGAACTTCTAGATGTTCAAGCTGGATTTAGGAAAGGCAGAGGAACCAGATATCAAATTGCCAACGTCTGTTGGATTATAGAAAAAGCAAAAGAATTCCAGAAAAAATCTACTTCTGCTTCATTGACTACACTGAAGCCTTTGATTGTGTGGATCACAATAAACTGTGGAAAATTCTTAAAGATATGAAAATGCCAGACCACCTTACCTACCTCCTGAGAAACTTGTATGCAGGTCAAGAAGCAACAGTTAGAACCAGACATGGAACAACAGACTGGATCAAAACTGAGAAAAGGAGTACATCAAGGCTGTATATTGTCATTCTGCTTGTTTAACTTATATACAGAGTACATCAAGCGTTGGGCTGTATGAAGAACAAGCTAGAATTAAGATTGGCGGGAGAAATATCAATAACCTGAGATATGCACATGACATCACCCTTATGGCAGAAAGTGAAAAGGAACTGATGAGCCTCTTGATGAAAGTGAAAGAGGAGAGTGAAAAGGCTGGCTTAAAACTGAATATTCAAAAAAATGAAGATCATGGCATCTGGTCCCCTCACTTCATGGCAAATAGATGGGGAAGCAATGGAAACAGTGACAGACTTTATTTTCTTGCACTCCAAATCACTGGACATGTTGACTGCAGCTATGAAATTAAAAGACGCTTGCTCCTTGGAAGAAAATCTATCAGAAATTTAGACAGCATATTAAATAGCAGAGACATTACTTTGCCAATAAAGATCTGTATAGTCAAAGCTATGGTTTTTCCAGTAGTTATATATGTATGTGATACTTGGACCATAAAGGAGGCTGAGCACTGAAGAAATGATGTTTTTGAACTGTGGCATTGGAGAAGACTCTTGAGAGTCCCTTGGACTGAAAGGAGAGCCAACCAGTCAATCCTGAAGTAAACTAGTCCTGAATGTTCATTGGAGGGACTGATGCTGAAGCTGAAGTTCTAATACTTTGGCCACCTGATGCAAAGAACTGACTCATTATAAAAGACCTTGATGCTGGAAAAGATTGAAGGCAGGAGGAGAAGGGGATGACAGAGGAAGAGATGGTTGGATGGCATCACCGACTCAATGGACATGTTTGAGCAAGCTCCAGGACATGGTGAAGGACAGGGAAGCCTGGCATGCTGCAGTCCACAGGGTCACAAAGAGTCGGACATGACTGAGCTATTGAACAACAACATGTAATATCTTATTCTCAAATAATGTAACAGATACGAAATATAGGAAACCTCTGGGAATTCAACAGAATTTTTGTAATTATGGGGATGATCCATTGACAGCAGTAACAAAAAACAGACTTCAACTGACAAGAACTGTTTGCAGAGGATGATCAAGTCAGAAATTTGACTGCTTCATGTGTTTGAATAACATAATCTGACACAGATGCTGAACCAACTTATGCTATAATAATATCATATTTGATATTTTCTACTTAGTTGTACTCAGAGTTCAATTTCTCAGTGCTATTATATATAGTAAAATATGTTGTAGGTATTTATTAGCCAAAATTGGATTTAAGAAAACAAAGCGGAATTAGCCCCAAATGAGAGCAAATTAGACGAAGGCCCAAGATGAACGGAACCTTATGCTGCTGCTGCTAAGTCACTTCAGTCGTGTCCGACTCTATGTGACCCCATAGACGGCAGCCCACCAGGCTCCCCTGTCCCTGTGATTCTCCAGGCAAGAACAGTGGAGTGGGTTGCCATTTCCTTCTCCAAGGCATGAAAGTAAAAAGTGAAAGTGAAGTCGCTCAGTCATGTCCGACCCTTAGCGACCCCATGGACTGCAGCCTACCAGGCTCTTCCATCCATGGGATTTTCCAGGCAAGAGTATGGGAGTGGGGTGCCATTGCCTTCTCCGGAACGGAACCTTATGGATAACTATAAAGTCACAGCAAGAGACTAAAACTGGGGATCCCTGCATTTAAGAAGACTACTGTGCTGTTTAGTGAGATACCACATTTTTCCACAGGCTTTGGGAGAATAACATTTCATTTTTTCAGACCTGATATTTGTGGTCAGTGCTTCCACTAGGTGTATAAGAGCTTTTAAATGGGAGAGTATGATGATATCTCTATGGGTTTGTGAATATTGAACTTCTGAGTCCCCTATATTTCATTTTTGCAATAACTTCACAATGGCCAATAGATGATATGATATATAGCTATCAGAGAAAAATGAACTGAAGGCATAATTAGAATCCTGTATGGTAGAAGGATGACCATTTTAGATTGTTGAGGTACATTTATATTTCAGATTGTTGAAGAACTAAACAGATTTAAAATACACTGTCCCTTTTTCCTCATAAGCATATTCATATTTTAAGACCACATACTTTTAAAAATTTGAGCTATATAGTCACTATAGTTAAATATCCTAATAAAATAATAAGGATAAAAGTTCTTATGGAAAAACTTACTACTATAAAATTTGAATAAGTAGTAGCATAACATCCTCATACAATTAAATATAATATTTTAAATTTTATGGCTTGTGTATGAAAGCACAATTTGAAATCTAAAGCTGATTATACTTCATAAATTATTTGATTTAAAAACAGAACAGTGGTGGAAACTTCTGAAGCATTCCCAGAAGCATTGAAAAATAAACAAGAGAAAAGTTAAATCGACAAAAAACAAAAAACCCTCATTAATCATACATAATCGGGGTTTCAGAAAAATGAGTCAACAAATGATCATAAAATTTGAGACTATTTCATAATAGCATTGACAGTTATTAAAAGTTTAAGGTTTAGCATATTCCAACTGAAAATGTTATCTTCCTAAATAAAGAACTTTTACTAGACACACAGAACTTATTTAGGCTATTTAATCTAGGTTATTTGCCAGGTTTTTAAGGTAACCATAGTGATCAGGCCTAAAGGATTTAGGTTAATAGCAGCTAATAGCACTAGATTGATTCTATAGCCATTTATCTGTATTAATGAATAGGGAATGAGAACGGATATGTGAAAGAATCAACATCTAGAGAAAAAATTAGGGGAGATATAAGTACATGTGTATACCTACAGGTTTACTTCCCACTGTGCTGTTGTTACCAACCCCCCTCCGCAACACACACACACACACACACACACACACACACACACACACGAAATCCAGGGATTGTTCACTGCACGGGGATTTAAGAGGAGCCGAAGGCTCAGACTACCCAGGTTTTACTGTAGCTTAAAGTGCATTTTGCAAAGCCTCTGGTTAATTTGATCAATAACGGCATTCCAAATCAATAATGCAAGTTCCAGAGTAAATGTTTTGATGAAATTGATGGCTAATTAAATTTAGAAGACAACTAAAATTTCCATTGTGCTCTATTAAACACAAGAAGTTTAACCAGACATCTGGCTGTTTAATATCATGTAGATAAAATATCTAAATAATTAGCTTGTTTTTCAATTTTTTGTTCCAAATGTTTGCTATCTTTAGACACAAAGTGGATTAAGAATTAGTCATGATAATTCAATTTCTTTGATTTATGAGGAAGGTGTGACTCAAATAATGACATACCCAATATGCAAAGGATAATTATTTTTCATGTTAGAAATCTTTAAAAGGCATCTCTGCACTTGTTCTAGGGTTATAACATATAATATAAAATAGAAAACATTGCAGTGTACAATAATACAGAATCATAATGTTACAGGAAAATTTAAAATAAAATATGACCATTCTTATATTTTTAGGATTATTCATTTTATTTTTTAAACAAATGAATTAAAAATATAGGTGTGTTACTTTGGTCATGAAATGGACTAACCTTGTAGGAGTATCCGTTGCTCCAGAGTTCAAAGTGCCTGTGTCACGTACATGCCCGTGACCGCTGACTTTCTCAACAGGTCCTGTAATGCAATGAAGGACAGAGGTAATGTTCCAAGACATGTCAGGAGTCGAAGACTAGAGTAAACCAAACAAGTCACAAGTGCTCACAAGGGGAATCTATTTTTAACACACAGTAAAGTCACATATTTCTGGTCAGTGCTCAAGTATGTTGAATTACTGCTCACAGAGAACTCACATTGAGTAGTTGGAGAGAGAAAGGTTGCCAAATTAGTGCAAATGGAGGGCAAAATAAATAACTTCAGAATTTTAATGGAAACTGGGGAGCGGTTGTGGGACAAATTATCTCAGGTGCCATTATTTTTTTTTCTGTTTTAATAGTGTAAAATGACTTTCTGATAGAAAGAACACATGTACACCCATGGATGATTCATGTGAATGTATGGCAGAAACCACCACAATATTGTAAAGTAATGAGCCTCCAATTAAAATGCTGCTGCTGCTAAGTCACTTCAGTCGTGTCTGACTCTGTGCGACCCCACAGACGGCAGCCCATCAGGCTTACCCGTCCCTGGGATTCTCCAGGCAAGAACACTGGAGTGGGTTGCCATTTCCTTCTCCAATGCATGAAAATGAAAAGTGAAAGTGAAGTCATTGTTGTGTCCGACTCTTAGCGACCCCATGGACTTCAGCCTACCAGGCTCCTCCGTCCATGGGATTTTCCAGGTAAGAGTGCCAGAGTGGGGTGCCACTGCCTAAAAAAAAAAAAAAAAAAGAGTGTCACTTCTTTTATGCTAAACAGTGACCTTATTGAGTAACTACAAATTTCAAAACCTAAAGGGCAGTTCAATTGCCCTTTGGAGATATCTTATCTAAACTGTGGGTACTTAATTATGTGTTAGCATGAACTCCCTTTTAATGTCCAGGACTCTGGCTGGAGCTGTGGCTTCTCAGAAATTGATCTCCAGTCAGAAGTTTCCATGGTTCAAATTTTAATAACTTTGATAGCTCTTATTTTCTACCCCCTATATTATCTCAGGTAATGATTCGTTTTTTTTTAGAAAGTTAAACTTGCATCTTTTATTCCATATTGCTAAAATATATCCAAATGTCTTAGTGCTTAGAGTCTGCAGCTAGTTTTCCCATTCACATTTTATGTAAGGAGCCAGCATTTTCAAGGTGGTCAAATTTATCTTCCTAGAGTCTGGTTTGAACAGTTTTTAAGAAGCCTGTCTATAAAAATGTTCATCATCCTAGTAGCTTTCAGGGAAAAAACCTTATTATAAATATTATTTGTTGTGTTCAGTTTCTCAGACTTTCTAAGACTCAGAAATGTGCTTTTTGGTTGCTTACAATTTTCCATAGTAGTTTCTCCCAAACATCAGGATAGCATTATATTTCCCTCCCCATTCTACCCCTCTAGGTTGATACAGAACCCCCGTTTGAGTTCCCTGAATCATACAGCAAATTCCCCATTGGCTATCTATTCAGTTATACTGTTTATTTCTTTCTTTGCAGCAGATAATGTTGAGGTAAGGAAGGAAATAAAGAGGAAAAGATTTTAACAAAGAAAGTGATGGTAGAAATGTTTAAAAAATTATTTTAAACAAAGAGGTATATGCATTACTGAATCAGTGTATGGTCTAAGCATGTGAGCAAATATACTTTTTGTGGCTGCTTAAATTCACATGGTAATTACATAATTTCTGAATTTGGCATATCAAAATGGTGCTGGTAAAATGAATATACACCATGTTTAATTATGTCCAAAATGTTGAAAGGTCATATAAATTAATGATCAGGGACCAATATGTCAACATATGTGTACAAAGTAAGAGTTGGCTAAAAATATATCAGAATGAGCTGATATACCCACAGAAGACAGTTTTCTTTCTCTCTCTCTTTTCACAAGATACATGCATATTTTGGCCAAGTTCCTTTTAGAAAATAATTCATTATATAATGCCTCCTTTTAGAATATAATTCATTATATTCCTGCCTTGTACCTTTCTCAAAGCTTTATAAAGCACCACAAGTAAACATCCACATTTTCTTCAGAGAAGTTAAACATTCTTCTAGTACAAACTTGCAGAAGGAAAAACTTGTAATATAAATATGATTTTGGGGGAAAAGCAGTTTACTTATTCGTGTTTGGTAGGTTTTGAAAATACACGTGTAATTCTAGTTTACATTTTACCACATGAATGTGACTTTTGAATGTCTCTTTTGTTTGGGGAAAAGAAAACAGTCTGGTCCATGGGACTTGCAACATTGAAACAGCAAGCATTTCACCAAGATGTCAAAACAGGAAGAAGAACTTCTGGCATAATCAGCACTGATAGTAGCACAAGAAAATACTGGCTTGTCTTTCTGATGAAGAACTCTATTAAAGGATGATCTGCATTGAGTTTGATTTTAAGAGTGATGACATAGGACTGTGTTGCTTGCATACTGAATTTCCAAAGTTCAGTGATCTCTGACTGTGCAAAGAACTGTTTTTATGTGGTCATACATGTCAAATAAATACTCTTAAAAATAACTTTAGGAAATGACACTTAGGAGATGATCAACAGTTTTTATAAGATGTTCACAGGATGCTCTTTGTGGCTAGAGGTTCCCTTCAAACTGAACAATTTGTTACTGATCACTGAAATACACTCACAGATATTTGAGTGTATGAAACATTAAACCATGTGGTCCTGAGAAAGGGATGCTGGTCCATGACTGAAAGCAACTGAGTCTTACTTTAACTTTTCCAGAATTAGAGATGTAAACCTGTGAAAAATCACCTAGAATTTCTTGCACTGCCCATTGGCCAGAATAATTTTGAAGATAAAATGAAATAAAACAGGAAAAAAGTGTTGAAAAGTTTAAACTTATAGAAGTTAATCTGTTGATTGCTAACAACTATAAAGGTAATAAGATGCTGGGCTGTTATTCTCAAGACTAGAAGCTGTATGATTTAGGATGTCTTTGGCCTTTGATAGGCCTTGAATAAACCTTTATTTCCTTGAAGAAACATGAGGAGAGTCATTTCACAAGCAGCATTCCCTGGGCAAACAGGTAATATACTGACTAATTTCCCAGGAGTTTTAATTTTTACATGCAGCCTGATTGGCTGCTGTTCTAATAGCTGGATGACAGAAAGCTCTTGTTTGCCCTACAATGTGGACTCTGCAGACATGCCTGGAGAAGGACGCCTGTCTGTCCTCCATGGCCTCAGGAATCACTCTGCCCTAGGAAGGTGGTGAATGGCAAGGGTGTGGGGACTGGCCCCAAAATCTTCACATCCCACTGCTCTGGCCCAGGGTGGGGGTGAGGGGACAAGGTATTTCTGCAGGGTTCTGTCACTTTTGGTGGAAAGGGCAGGGGCAGGGGAAGGTGGATAATCCATGGAGAGGGTGGAGAGAGCTCGTGTGAAAAGATGAAGAGCAAGACAAAAATCTCGGGAGAGAGAGGAACTAGGCCTCACTGCTGTGTTCTAAGCAATGTTTGGATGTGAGCGTGGGGGAATCATTGTATATTTATTTGCTGCTTATCTTCTGAAACCATTCCTTTAAAGACAGGAAGCAGACAAAGCAAAATGGGAAGGGTAGCAAGACTACTAAGTGAACTCGGGGCAGACCGTGACCCTCCCCACCCTGTTTGTGTGTGTGTGTGTGGTTTTATGAAAGCCTCTTTGGAAGGCTGCTAACTTTCTGGATCCCCCAGTCAGGGAGGCAGGCCTTTCTGACTGAGGAAGAAACTCTCATCCACCCAGGCAGGTGCATTCTGACCTCAGCAGCTGTTTCAGGACAAAACACCTTGGTCTTCGATGTTCTATACAATCTGAACCTATAGAATCTGGAAAGAAAGTAGGAGCAGGAGTATAGTTCCAGTTCAGTTTTAGGCCTAAAAGGAAAATGAAATGACAGGGGGAAGGAAGGCTCCTAGAGGAAAAGCTGCAGAGAGCAGCCACAGGAGTGCATGTGAACCGAGGCTCTGCCACTTCAGTCAGTTCCTTAACCTTCCTCTGCCTCATCTCCCCTCTCTGGAAAACGGGGATGTGATACGTAGAGCTCTGATATGTGGAGAAAGTTTAAAAGAAATGGTGTCTATAAAATACTGAGCATAGTGTCTGGCCCATTATAACCAACCTAATAACATTAAGTACTCTCCAGGCCAAAATGGAACTTCTTATTTTGCTAAGTCCAGATTGATCATCACTTTAAAATCCAGGTTAACTAGGCATTAAGTGTTTCTTTTTTCAGCTTTTCTTTAAGAACTACAGATACAGACATACAGCATTATTTTGCCATAGATCTTCCTCCCCTTTAAGATGAGAAAAAGTAATTTACCAAAAAGCTACTGAAATTAAAGCCTATTTAAAGCCTAGTATACAGACATGTGTATGGCAACTCTGCACCTAAATTTAATCCAAGGATAACTGTGTTGAGAGGTGATCTTGGCAATGAACATGTTTGGAGACTGGGGAACTTTCTCATTTGATAATTAGTTTGATTTCCAGGGGAAAAAACATACTTGCAATTGCAAAATTT
Source organism: Neotragus pygmaeus (assembly GCA_006410875.1). Taxonomy (NCBI): domain Eukaryota; kingdom Metazoa; phylum Chordata; class Mammalia; order Artiodactyla; family Bovidae; genus Neotragus; species Neotragus pygmaeus. The sequence goes on along the minus strand of SJYV01009358.1, from coordinate 125,908 downwards.
GCAATTTCATGTAAGGATGAACCTTTTCTTTTCCAGAATGTAAATATTATCTCAGTTTGAAGACAGGGAGAAGAGAGACAAAGAACAACAGATACTTTCATTCGACAATATGTATCAAGTGGCCATTATGAATCAGGCCCATATGAATCCAGTCAAACACTATGCAGTGTTGCCAAAAGTAAGAGATCCCAGATGTAATAGAGCAGGAGGTGGCGGGTCTGGATTATTGGGATTAGAAAGGGTGCTAGCAAGGGAGAACCCAGACGGGGAGGGGTAACACTTTGTTAGAGGGTCAGGGAAGTGTCAGCCATAAAGCCCTGGAGACTTGGGAGAAGGTGTCTTGCCCCACTGCCCCTGGGACTCACCCTTCTCCAGCATAGGGTCTGATGCACTGCAGGCTCTCTGGAGCTGGCCTCAGGCTCCACCTCTGCCTCTCAGCCATGCTCTCCACTCTTGGGTGAGGTCATGAGAGCAGCCAGGCAGAAAAGTGCAGCCTCTGCCAGGGAGAAGGTACCCACCGAACCAGGCTGCAGTATCCCTTGTCAGCCTGATGTAAATGTGGCTGGGCCCTTGCGTTAGGAATCACATGGGCAACTTGCCAAAATGTTGATCCCTTTAGCCCCACAGACCAAAATCTTTACGATTTCCTGAAGTCCAGGTAGCCAAGGGCTCAGAGATTCTAATGCTTTTTTTTCTTCTTCACTTTTTTTGGGAGAAGGGTTAAAGTACAAAATAATGGCTGCTGCTGCTGCTAAGTCTCTTCAGTCATGTCCGACTCTGTGCCCACCAGGCTCCCCTGTCCCTAGGATTCTCCAGGCAAGAACACTGGAGTGGGTTGCCATTTCCTTCTCCAACGCATGAAAGTGAAAAGTCAAAGTGAAGTCACTCAGATGTGTCAGTGGGGCTAAACCTTTTTTTTTTTTTAGTGCAGTGTACCCAATACTGGGCTTCTCAGGGTGGCTCAGATGGTATAGAATCCACCTGCAATGCTGGAGACCCAGGTTCGAGCCCTGGGTCCAGAAGATCCCCTGGAGAAGGGAATGACTACCCACTCCAGTAGTCTTGAGTGGAGAATTCCATGGACAGAGGAGCCTGGCTGGCTACAGTACATAGAGTCACAGTCAGACACGACTGAGTGACTTTCATTTTCATCTACTATATAATCTACTCCATTGCTTTTGTATTCAGGGGCAGAATTTATACTAGCCTTGAACATGTGTTTCGTTATAGAAAAGGCCTTTTCTTTTTCGTTCAAATCCAGAGGTTCAAAGCACCAGAGGGTACTGGTAGGCTACATATATCCTATTCCTGAAAACTATGGCTAAATAGCACTTTCCAGAGAAATGGGTTAGTTTTCGAGGCCTGAACTCACCACTGATTAACCATGAAACTTGGGCAAATCTCTACCTCACAATTCTTGTTTCCAAATCCCTGTGATAGAGGATATCTTCTCAAGTGAAGATTAAACGAGGTGTTAAGTGTAAAGAGCCAAGCAGAGTATTGCCCGGAGGTTCTCAGGAAGTTCCTAGAAACCAGTCTGGTTTGTATCGAGATGTACCACCAATCTCATTTCTTACAGTGGCGGTCTATAAGGCCTTGTCTAAACTTCAATTCTCTTACACTCTTCCCTTTCGCTGGTAGTGCTTTTCTCCTTCCCCAACTACCAAGGCAAGTCCACTTTTCAAGATCCGATCAAAAGGACGCCGCTCCTGCCGTCTCCCCCAGCTCCCCTGGTCTCAGTCCACCACTGTTTGTGTGTGTGCTACGTCGCTTCAGTCGTGTCCGGCTGTTTGCGACCCCGTGGACTGTAGCCCACCAGGCTCCTCTGTTCATGGCGTTCTCCAGGCAAGAGTGCTGGAGTAAGTTTCCACGCCCTCCTCCAGGGGATTTTCCCGACCCAGGGATGGGACCCGCATCTCTCATGTCTCCTGCATCGGCAGGCGGATTCTTATCCACTGTGCCACCAGGGAAGTCCAGGTCCACCACTGCTCTACGTTAAATCACACCTCTCTCACAATACACGCACAGTTATGCACAGGTGACTAGGTCCATGAGTGTGCATCTGGGGACGCGATGGACCCGTGAGAATCGTGTGGTTGGCTGTCCCGCCGTCCCTTCCCCGACTCCCACACCTCGCCAGGCCAGCGCTGAGAAGTAATGGCTTCCGTCTGCGGTCCCGCTGGTTCCTCCGCTTTGAGAGCAGCTCCGCAGGGCACCGGCAGGGGGCGGCGTTGCCACGCAGCTGGAGGCTCGGAGGGTGACCGTCCCCCACTAACTCCCCAGAACCCCCCTCCAGGCGCTCAGCTTCGGAGACGAGGCCGGGGCTCCCCCTGTTCGGAGGGGACGGGTCGTGTTCCCTCGCAGGCAGGGCGGCAGGGGTCGTGCGGGGCCACAGGCGGGAGTTTCCAAGCTTCCCAGGCACCGCCCCCCACCCCCGCTCCAGGGCCCGCAGCCTCCGCGAGAAGGAAAGTTACTCTTTTAAGTTTGAAAAGTGGCATCGAGCATCCAGAATTGACAGTCCGAAGAAAGCGGGGCGCTTTCTAGCAAAGACCGGGTAGCAAGACTACTAAGTGAACTCGGGGCAGACCGTGACCCTCCCCACCCTGTTTGTGTGTGTGTGTGTGGTTTTATGAAAGCCTCTTTGGAAGGCTGCTAACTTTCTGGATCCCCCAGTCAGGGAGGCAGGCCTTTCTGACTGAGGAAGAAACTCTCATCCACCCAGGCAGGTGCATTCTGACCTCAGCAGCTGTTTCAGGACAAAACACCTTGGTCTTCGATGTTCTATACAATCTGAACCTATAGAATCTGGAAAGAAAGTAGGAGCAGGAGTATAGTTCCAGTTCAGTTTTAGGCCTAAAAGGAAAATGAAATGACAGGGGGAAGGAAGGCTCCTAGAGGAAAAGCTGCAGAGAGCAGCCACAGGAGTGCATGTGAACCGAGGCTCTGCCACTTCAGTCAGTTCCTTAACCTTCCTCTGCCTCATCTCCCCTCTCTGGAAAACGGGGATGTGATACGTAGAGCTCTGATATGTGGAGAAAGTTTAAAAGAAATGGTGTCTATAAAATACTGAGCATAGT
>SJYV01009358.1:77247-122790 GCA_006410875.1 Neotragus pygmaeus | reverse complement strand
CCATGGATGGAGGAGCCTGGTGGGCTGCAGTCCATGGGGTCACTAAGAGTCGGACATGACTGAGCGACTTCACTTTCACTTTTCACTTTCCTGCATTGGAGAAGGAAATGGCAACCCACTCCAGTGATTTTGCCTGGAGAATCCCAGGGATGGGGGAGCCTGGTTGGCTGCTGCCTATGGGGTTGCACAGAGTTGGACACAAATGAAGCAACTTAGCAGCAGCAGCAGAAAGTAATCGACGGTGCTAATGTGGACTATTAATTCTCTATTTTGACATTTGTACAGTGGGAAAAGGGCTTCATCAAAATTTAAATTACCTTTACGGATTCTGTGAGTTGAGAGATAAGGAACTTTTGCAAGGGTTAGGATTTGTGGTGAATTCTTCTGAAACTTATAGAATTAAATATGAAATTATCCTCATCACTAAGAATAATCATTCTTTTTTTATCTTCAGTCATACTCATTATGATTGAATGATCATGAAATCTCAAAATAATATATGGCTTTTCTTATATATTTTTTCTTTTAAATACCTAACCTATAAATGGGTATATTGTGATAATTTTATCACAACTATTAGCACATAACTTAAAATACCTGTGTTACATATGATACATGTATTTCTCCTTAATGAAAACAATGAAACTTAAGATGTTGAAAGAGCCATGAATTAAAGAAACAAAAAGCGCTGCATCTACATCTGCAAAATTCTAGCCTATAGTTTCCATACTTTCCTGCTCTCTATGATCACTTTTATTTATTTTTTATTGAATTATAGTTGATTTACAATGTTACATTAGTTTCAGGTGTACAATATGGAGAGCACTTTTATTCTGAGCACAGTGTTGCTCCACTCCACTGCAGAAAGGGAATGCAAGCTAGCAAGAAACTCGGAGAAAATTATCTACATCAAACAGGAAATTTATATCTCTCATTTCAGGAAAAGGACAAGGAATGAGGGAAAATAATCTTATAGAATAGGGGAGAAAGCAAAGTTAGATTTGAAATTTTGGAGGTCACATAGATTAAAATAATTTAATAAGACAAAGAGGGCAAAATCCTTGGAGTAGACTTGGTTATTATAAATACTGCAGTTTATTGATGGTTAGTGAAAGGCACAGGGCAGTCTTCTAAGCTATGGGGCCTCCCACTGCCAGGGGGAGATGGAAGAAGCTTGTCTAAGAAGGAACCTGGGCTGCGAGAGCCACACAGGAAGCCAGGGCAGTGTGGGTGGGTTGGGGTATAACACAGCTTCCCTTTCAAATATTGNGCTTCTCAGCGTCCTCAGCGCGCTCCTTCCTCCACTCCCCACCCCGTTCTCTCTTAGGACCGACCAGGGCCAAGTGGCGTTCGGCGGGCACTTCATGGCGGAAGGCGAAGGGTACTTTGCCATGGCCGAGGACGAGCTGGCCGGCGGCCCCTACATCCCCCTGGGCGGCGATCTGAGCGGCGGCGACTGCGGCGGCGGCGGTGGCGGCGGGTTTGCCGGGCATTGCTTGGAATACTGCGAGAGCCCCACGGCGCACTGCAACGTGCTGAACTGGGAGCAAGTGCAGCGGCTGGACGGCATCCTGAGCGAGACCATCCCGATCCACGGGCGCGGCAACTTCCCCACGCTCGAGCTGCAGCCCAGCCTGATCGTGAAGGTGGTGCGGCGGCGGCTGGCCGAGAAGCGCATCGGCGTCCGCGACGTGCGCCTCAACGGCTCGGCCGCCAGCCACGTCCTGCACCAGGACAGCGGCCTGGGCTACAAAGACCTGGACCTCATCTTCTGCGCAGACCTGCGTGGGGAAGAGGAGTTTCAGACTGTGAAGGACGTCGTGCTGGACTGTCTGTTGGATTTCTTACCCGAAGGGGTGAACAAGGAGAAGATCACACCACTCACGCTCAAGGTAAAGCACACCCCTCCACCCCCCGCCCACCCTAGAGGGGCACGGGGCCCCCGCGGCGGGCCGGGCGCGAGTGCTGCACGGCTGACACCGGGGCTCGGGTCGGCCACCTGGACCCGTGTGCGCGCCCTGGCTGATTTTGCTTTTGAGTTATTTTATTTTTTTTCTGAGTTCACGACGGTGCGTGGACTTGTGTCTGAGTGTTTTCGTTGACTTGCTGCTTCAGCGCCCCGCGCCTTCTGCTTCCTCATCTGCCCTGCCCTCTCTTCCTTCTGCTTATTTTTTAACTCTTGGCTTTCCTTGCTTGAGTCGTGTCCGGTGTACATTCTGATAAGTAGAAGAGCGAAATGTCCATCTTTTTTTTTTTTTTTTTTTTTTTTGAGTCATTGAATGTTTGAGTCTCTGGGAAAAAGAGCAGCCTGCCGCAGAGGCGAGTCAATGGGCTTATTATTGTGTTGGAAAAAGTGACTAGATTTCCTAGCTGCTTTCTGCTGACTCCAGGCATTAAGAATAAACACGGCTTTTCTCCGGGTTGGTTCTTGGGTTCTGGATATAATGGGTCCCCTCCTCCCCACTTTGGCCTAAAGAGCGTTAAAATGATCGGAGGAACCAGCCTCCCAGAATGTCTTAATTTAGTTCATATTTGATTTTAGCTGCAGAATCCCTGCGGGGACCCACAAGATACTGATCCTATTAGTTGCCTGGGGGTTGGAGGGGAAACTAGGTGACTAGGGACAGGATGAGAGGCAGAATGACTTTTTACTGTAGGCCCTCTGTCTTTTGAATATTGCAGCTATATTGTGTGAATCTTGTACCTGTAAGAACAGTCTCAAAAAATAACATTTCAAAAGTCAGACATGACAACAGAACCGCTTAGTACAGTGCTATGTCTGCCAAAAGCCTCAAACTATTACTTCTAGTCTCTTTCCCAGACAGCAGAACCACTCGTTAAATGTATTTTTTGTTGTTATTGTTTTCAGAAGACTGTTTAATGTTTAAACCTGTAGGTAGTGTTTTGCTGAAACTTGACAAAACAAAAGGGAAGGAGCAAAATAATTCTCAGCTGTGATGAGGATGTATTTATTATTTTTTTCTAGGTTTGCTCATCTTCTTGTTTTGTCTTTTAAATTGTAGGAAGCTTATGTGCAGAAAATGGTTAAAGTGTGCAATGACTCTGACCGATGGAGTCTTATATCTCTGTCAAACAACAGTGGCAAAAATGTGGAACTGAAATTTGTGGATTCCCTCCGGAGGCAGTTTGAATTTAGTGTAGATTCTTTTCAAATCAAATTAGACTCTCTTCTCCTCTTTTATGAATGTTCAGAGAACCCGATGACTGAAACGTTTCACCCCACAATAATTGGGGAGAGCGTCTATGGCGATTTCCATGAAGCCTTTGATCACCTTTGTAACAAGATCATTGCCACGCGGAACCCAGAGGAAATCAGAGGGGGAGGCCTGTTAAAGTACTGCAACCTCTTAGTGAGGGGCTTTAGGCCCGCCTCTGATGAGATCAAGACCCTTCAGAGGTATATGTGTTCCAGGTTTTTCATCGACTTCTCAGACATTGGAGAGCAGCAGAGAAAACTGGAGTCCTATTTGCAGAACCACTTCGTGGGCTTGGAAGACCGCAAGTATGACTATCTCATGACCCTTCATGGAGTGGTGAATGAGAGTACCGTGTGTCTGATGGGACATGAAAGAAGACAGACTTTAAACCTGATCACAATGCTGGCTATCCGGGTGCTAGCTGACCAGAATGTCATCCCTAACGTGGCCAATGTCACTTGCTATTACCAGCCAGCCCCCTATGTAGCAGATGCCAACTTTAGCAATTACTACATTGCACAGGTCCAGCCAGTGTTCACATGCCAGCAACAGACATACTCCACTTGGCTACCCTGCAATTAAGAATCATTTAAAAATGTCCTGTGGGGAAGCCATTTCAGACAAGATAGGAAAAAAAAAAAAAAAGAGAGAGAGAGAGAAAATAAAAAGAAAAAGAAAAAGGCTGAGTGACCCAGCCCTTATTAGGGATATGTTTTGTGCAATGATGATCTGCTCCTGGTTTTAAAATTGGCAAAGCTTTGTGGATCTTTTCATAGGTATGGGGGCACGATCTCAAAATAACCCACCCACCACCAACAACCCTCCCACCTGATTCTCCTACCCAATTGGATTCTTTCCTGAAACTTTTAAAAGAGACCTGTCATTAAAAGCAACCAGGTTCTCCTAAAATAACAAGAGACAGAGGGAAAAAAAGCTCGATGACAATATGGGTTTGCAGTACCTGCTCCCATAGCTTTGCCGTAGGAAAAAAAGACAAGTGGATAGTTTCTTATAAGATGGAATTCATAAAAGGGAATATACAGAGATTAAAAAATGGTCTCCCTCCAACTTAATTATCAATTCAGGAGTTTAGATAGTAACAATGGTACAGGAAGAAGGGGTACACCAACATTGGGATTGCTGAGGCTTGTAGTGAATACTATCTGTGGAACTCTCCCATTGCGCTAATAGAAATGGCTTGCTCCAAATGAACAGTAGTAGGTTGGTGCAGTTCTCATAACCAACAGCAGAACTTATGATGACACAATCCATTATTTCCAGCTGCGTGCATAGCTCACATTTTTTAAAATGTGAAAATGCAAGCAAAAACAGCTGTAGTAAAGAAAGTATGCTCAAGGACCAAAGATTTACCAGATAAAAATACCCAAGTAGAAGAGAGATAGTAGAATATATAAAGAGTTACTATATTTGTTACACACCAATATACATCAAAGTGCCTGTTGCCTTCTGAAAATTTGAAGTGGAAAAATTTTATGGTTTAATGACTTATTTTATCAGGGACTCAAGAAGAAAATAAAACAACACATAAGCTTGTGAATGGTGGAGGAGATGCCCTATTTTTTTCTTGACAAATACTTGTATAAAGTTAACATTGTTGGTGTGATGTTATCCTAGGTACATGTGTATGTGTGTGTATATTATGTGTATATATATACATATTTGTGATATGTGTATATACACACAGTTTATTGACTATGGTCTAGAATAATGTAGCAAATAGGAAGTGTTTAAATACTGTGTGCTTTTATGTTTTCAACAGGATGACCTGAGACGTGGGCATATTGCAGTGATGAGTTAAATCCCACATCTAAAAAACTTAAAGTGAATGAAGGACGAAAACAATTAATATATTTGATAGATTGAGCAGAGATTATACCTTTTAGTGAGTGTTTTTTTTTTGTTTGTTTTTTTTCTTTTTATTTTGTGAGCCATAGAATTCCACAAATGGGAGAATATTTGTTTGGCAGAGCACTCTTTTTTTTATACTGAACTGCCATTTTGACAGTTTGAACCCTTTTAGTTTTTGTAATACTTGCATACCTCCATGGTGTATAATCCAGTGGATCATGGATCAGTGATAGTCTGTTTAAATCCCTGACTGCTCAAAAGAATTTCTGGTGATCTGAACACTACTTATTAATATTTAAATGAATTTTTAAATGAGTGCATTATGCATTCCAGGACCACTAGAGTTTAGTAAATGTGAAATGACCCTTTTTAAAGAGTATTTGCACAATTGCTTAAAATTTATATATGAGATATATATTATATATAAAATTTTATAAATTCATGCCAATATGAAACATCTTTGATCTGGTTGTCACACTGCATTTAAATATTTAGTACTGTACTTCAAATTCACTCACTTTGCATCGAATCAGATCCAACTTTATTTTCTGTCTCAAGAGACCAGTTACACTTTTGTGAAATGAACTGGCATTACTATTTCAGTTCAGTGACAGCTAATCTTGAACCCATCCCTTCTCCCAGCCTTCAGTTTCTTTGGACACTGGTCTCTGCAAATGCATTTGTTGAAAACAAAACTAATATCTGAAAACCTTCCCTCTTGTCTTGTGAGGCGGCCATATCATCCCTTACCAACCCTAGTGGATGACTGCTTACTATGTGCAGCCCTCTGAAGAATCAACTGATTGTTGTCATCCATTAGAGAGGGATTGGGGAAGAAAATAGCATCATCCTATTGGCAGTGTTATCTGGGCATCCCTCAGATGCTCACTGTTGGTTTGATCCATCCAGCTACCTTTCTTGCGCATCTTTCTTTGAAGCCTTAACCGGAACTTGATGGGTTTGCTCTAGCAGCCTCCCTGTGAACTCTGTCCCAGCTGTAACAGCTACTGCACTGCCACTTGCTGTTTTGTAGGGAACTTTTTCTTCTCCCATGTTGGCTCCGACTTGCTCACTCCAGCCCTGGGTTTTGAGAAATTCATTGCGAATTCCCAGGAAATGTTCCATTTGCAGATTAAGCCTGATACTTAACTGTCAGAAACCCAGAGCTCCATCCTCCTTACCTGTTTGGACATTCCCTAAGATTAAAACTAAGGGAACACTCAGGAATGGAGGAGGAGTGTCTGGGCATCTGCCTTGTTCCTTCTCATCCTAACTCTTGACGGATGAGTTGTCCACTATTTCACAAAGAATCTGGAGGTCTCCGGCTCTGCCAGAGCAATGATCCACTGTTATTTTATGGCACAGATTCTTGTATGGAGGGGCCTTCTTTGAAAAATACACTTTTCATTTGTTTTCTCAGATATTTATGTTCTTTTCTTGCTTACTCCGGGGCTGGTAGCATAGTTGGAAATGCCAGCACCTGGCATTCAGTTAGAACAGGCTGTACTCAAGACAACCTTCAGCATTTACTTTGATTGATATAATTTATTTCCCTTTTGTATGTACTATAGTCTTGTGCATATGTAGTTGAACAAACGGTGGGATATATGTCTATCTTTGTGGATGTGTGGCCTAAACATTTGAATGTCTGGTTAGAGAGAGCCATGTGTCATAGGTCAGAAGAAAGGATAGCTCTCAACTCCTGATTAGTGTCTGTGATTTGCTTACCTTTGTGTTTATCTGGTTGAGTGCGCTGTTACTTTAAAGCAGGAAGAATTTTTTTTTTTTCCCTCTGCTGGAGGCTCTTCTCACCTGTCCAGCCTGGCACATCAGGGAACACTTCACCCATGACAGTGCCCTTTTACCAAGTTGACTTTATTTGCAGTAAAGTCTTGTTGCCTCAAGATGTCCTACATCAAGATGGACTTTTCCTTTCCAGAAACAGGATCAAATATTTGCTCACTCTTGGTATTGGGTGGACTGTTTTCACGAGGCTCCAGCATTGCAAGGATGGAAGGTCTGTAAGCCAAGCCAAGGAGGAAACGCCAAGAAGAGTGAACATACTGTTCGTTTTTGCCACCCCTTTCTGTTTGCTTATTGTAGGTTGCCTTACTGCGTGTAAAGTTGTTTCCAGTGCAATGCTTGTCAAATAAATATTGTGAACTATTTTGTAAATGAAATGTATTATGTTAAAAGCTGTCAGCAGTTCAGAAATAAGCTTTTTTGTTGTTTGAAGACAACATGTGTTAGATGATGCCAAAAAGCCAAAAAAAGTAATTTCATATATAGTTCCTGTTTGAATATAATCTTTCTTTATGATCTCTCATAGCATAGCCTTTTTAGTGCTAAGAAAGAATCTCTATGTAATATTTTGTCATAATAATGGCTTGCTAACAAAGTACATGGTCAAAGTACAGAGTTGGAAGATGGCAAGTAACTTGGTGAGAATGGCTGCAAATCCTTGCAGAATGGAGGAGTCTCTGCCCGCTGGCTGTCTCTCCCTTCGACCTCTCTACAACCATCACCTGCTCCGAGACGTCCTGTTTGCAGCACGCTGCTTCTGGGGTCACTCTTCTGGAATCCTTTCACTTTAGACTGTGTCACAGGCAGAAAAGGAGTTGATGGAGAATGGACTCTTTAAAAACTGACATGTTTGAATCAACGCTAGAGGGAACAGATTGTGAATTTTGTTTACAGCATCCAATATTTGGATTTTTTTTTTTTTGTAAATAAAAAGAAGTTATTTTTTTCTATTGATTTGTGTGTTGTCTTCCGTGTCTGTGCTGGCTAAAGACCGTATCCTCTGTGTCCAGCTGTGTCCATGAGAAAAGATGGGGCAGTGTTTGGAGAAGACCCACCTTTATCAGCTTCTCATTGGAGTACAAGTCACTAAAATGCCCAGCTTACAGCCAACCCAACTCTTGACTGGCTCATTCAGCTCCATTAGAATCTAGATAATGAGTACTGACATTTTGAATCTGGTTATGAGCTTAGCCCTGTTAAGTGCCCCAGGCTGAGCTGTCTTCCAGGATCAGTAGAGGCTCCTGATTCTGGACTGTAGGGCTGCTGTAGCCCTGAGGGGGCTTTGGTTCTTGGGAGTAGCCCAAGTGCTGTGATGAGGTCATCACCGGTTTTATGTGTATCATCTAAGGCTCTATAGTGTTACTCAGAGTGTTCACCTTGGGAGGAAGGGAGGACCTTTTGAAAGTCATTAATTGGAAGGAAGAGTGATCACAGGATCTAATTTGTGCTTTGTGTTCATATACCGAGTGCAAAGACATTGCTCTTTGACAAGCATTTCATGTAATCTCACCTGTTCAGATTGCCTAGGAGCAGCCGTTTATTATTATTTTTTCTTCGTGTTCTTTGGAGACTTTCTCACTACTAGTAGTATGAGAGTTTGGTAAGCCTCAGCTATTATAGGACATCCTTGTGGTTTATAAAACCATTGAAAGTTCTGATGTTGGACAGAATGCATGCTTGACACTGTATCTAAGAAAGAGCCATTCCTGGTATTCAAAGCCAGTTTCCCTCACATACACATTATAAAAATACTAGGTGGTTATTTGGTTTGGTAGTGGCATTTGTGTGTCATTCTCTTCTTCCTTTGTTGCAACCTCTTCATTTTTTTTACAGCCATCCCTTGCATGTCTGTGGTCATCACAAGACTCCTTTTTAAGCAAGGGTTGAATAAGGACAGTATATATTAAGCTCCTACTTAAAGGGTAGCCTTAGGTATACTCTACTATTTCTAGTTGAACTACCAGACTGCACCTAGCTAAGCCTGGAGAGAAGTAACCCACTTTTCCTTTCCTTGGGAATAATCTTAACTTCCATGTAATAGTTTCTTTGAGAAGGAAAAAAAAAATTAATACACAGAAAGCAAAAACAAGGAAATCAAAATCATAGTTTTAGAATATTAAGTAGAATATAACTGTTAAAATCATTAAATACCTCAGAAATTAAGCCGTAATTTCCTTCTTAGAACTAAGTTTAAAATAAAAATATGAATGTCCTGCAGTCTAATAGCAAATACAGTCAAGTGGGAGGCGGGGAGGAAAAATAATTTAAAATGACAATGGCTTTCACCCGGCAACACCCAGGTCTTGATTTCTAGTGCTGAGCTCTCAAAGAAGGAACCAGGTCTCCTTTGACAAATGGCTGGATCAAGGTCTGGGACAGGGAATACTTCAGAGTAACCTGGAACATCTTGTTTCAGAAACATAAGGTGTGCTAAAAAAGGAAAAACAGCAACAATAAAAAACAGGGATGAAGGATATGTCAAAAGGACACAGGGGCCATCTGAGAGAACTCCAACGGCCATAACGAACAATTTGAGCAAAAAAAAAAAAAATAGTAGTATTGGATTCTAACCTAAAATATAAAATGTCTGTGAGTCCACATGGATACAAATAGATGGTTACATAAATAAATGGAAGCAAAAAAATAAATTTCCCATGCAGAATTCCAAATAATCTGTGTAGATACTGCTTACTCCAGGAGGTAGAGCTTAACTCCCAGCCTCTGAAACATGAGCTGGGTGTGATGACTTCTTTCTAAAGTGCATTGTATGGAAAAAAGTGAATAAAGAATACTAATACCACTGGAGAGACCGGACAGACCACCTAAGCCAGGTGATCATGGTCCCCATCATCAGTGATAAATCATGACGATAACAAACACCTTTGGTTAGGAGATGGTGAAAATGGTACTTTACCTCCACAATCTTCCTCTCCAAAGTCGTAATTTCTAATTGTGAGAAGACAAAAAGACAAATTTGAATTGAGGGGTGTACTATAAAGTATCAGACTGCTGCTGCTGCTGCTAAGTCAGTCTCAAAGTGTTTACTGAAAAATGAAGACTGATCCTTCTTTGCTATTTCTAGGGAAGTGAATCTATTTGTAGAAACAGTAATGTATAGTGAGTTTAATTTTTTAATGTCTACCATCCTTAAGTGTTAGGAAAGCATATGAAGGAATGGAAATAAAATGTTTTATTCACACACATCATAAAAATTTTATCTACAAGTTTTGGAGAAAAGGAAGTGGATTGAAGAGAGTTGAGTTATAGGCAAGTCTTTTTCTGTAAAACAGCAGGAAGAGTTCATATTACCTTAGAGCGTTAAGGCAAGGGAACACTTAACTGTAACTACAAACCATTATGTAGATATTTTTAAATACGGAGACTAAAATGAGCAGGGGATGAAATTTCATCACCCTAATATACAGAAAACCCAGGGAAGTTGTTTAGGAACTCTGCAAGGGAGTAAATGATTTTTTCTAAATGCTAGGGGATGCTAATAGTTGGTGGAGTGTTGAAATGAATTATTATTTAATATAAATAACCACTTTCACCATTTACCTGCTTACCTAAGCTCTTTCAGCAGATCAGGTTTTCTTAAAGTGAAGGGACAGCTGTTCTTATATTTACTTTCTTAGCTCAATCACTGGCATTAAAAATCGTTGAAAAACGCTGTTTTCAAAAATAGATGCTCTTAGTAATTTTTAAAAGCAGCCATTCCAGCGTTGCAGTTTATGAAGTTAGGACGAGGCCCATGCTTTCTGCCGAGGGACATGGATCGCCTCAACGGCAGGAATTTATGAGTGTGGGGCTAAGTTATTTCTAACCTCCATAATGGAAAGTTCCCTTCAGAATCCCCTTCAGAAACTATTGATTTTCCAGCACAGTGTGTACTTATCAGTAATGCCAAGATTTTGTGGCATCATCTGGCCATGTCATTAGAAAACGGCTGAAACCCTATTCTTTCTATTTTTTCTTCTTCTAGCAAAATTCAACGTAAGGAGCTACACTAGGCACTATGGATATCGCCATCCTATGCATTAATTCTGAATTGCATAAGGTCTGGAGTATCTTCCTATAGATCTCTTCAAATAAGGTAAAGACGATCATGCTTCATATGTTCTTGATTTTAATAGGGAATGTAAAGAAGTATTAAAATATCTGCATTTTAGAGTCCGATTGTCAGAGAAGAGAAACAAATTCAATCAAATTCAAGGCCTAACATCTGAATTAGAGTTGCCAGATTTTGTAAATAAAAATACATGATGCCCAGTTAAATTTGAAATTCAGAGACGCCATGATTATTTTTTAAAGGGTAAGTTTATCCCATGCAATATTTTGGACATACTTATACTAAAAATTAGCTGTATTTATCTGAGATGCAAATTGAATTGGGAGTCCTGTATTTTAACAGGCAAGCCTAAAACCTAGGTTGGACTACAAAATTAGGCTGAAAACGTTTTCTAGTATACAGCTAGAGTCCAGAACACTTTATAACTTGTTAATGTCTAACTTCAGGTACCATGAAACACTGTATTCACAGAGAGCAGCCCTGTGGCAGCAAACCGTTTGAAACATGGTTCATTCATTAAATATTTGCTGAATGCTTTTTACGTGTTTAGCCTTGTGTTAGACTCTGAGACCCAAAAGAAGGGGAAGGCCTGGTCCTTTGACCTTTAGAAGCTAGGCTCCACTTATAAGCAGAACTTAGTTGCTGAAATTTAATTTTTCAGCTACCCTGGGGTTAATTACTCATGAGGCTTAGCTCTGCATGGGGTACTATAAAGAGCCCTGTGGACTAATGGGGAATCTGGGTGAAGGTAATAGCCCTTGAAATGTGCCTTCCTGGGCACTTTCAGGGGCAGATCTCCCCACAGCTAGCCCCCTGTGTGGACAGGCACTGGCCATTTTCTCGTTTGGCAGGAAGGATAAAGATAGATATTTTGCAGTTTCTGCTGAGGGAAGCAAAAATTCCCCCCGAGCTGCTGGACGTTTGCGTTCTTTTTCAAAACCACTGCAAAAATCTTTAGGGCTTAACTAGAATGCACCTTGAAATTTTATTGCCCTATAATTCTGTTTGCTGCAGCACATTAAAATTCCCTTGAATGTTTCTTATGTAACCACTTCTGGTTAACTGTCATCTTGAAGTTATTACAACTTAGTCTTTGCTGCTTTTTTTTTTTTTTTTCCTTTTTCCCAGAGCTGTGAAAGTTCTTTTCTCAGAGAATGCACCAGGCACCCCAGACCTTACCCATTCTCAGTTTGTGTAGAACTGGGTGTGTTGTCAGTCTGGGTATTTGTTTTGTCAGGGTAGAGATCTTATTTAAGGAGCATTTTTTAAACTGTCATTGGTTACTTATGTTCTCCTCCGGCCTGCACTGAGTAGGACAAATCCACAACTTTCACCATCATCCAAACATTTAATAAATACTTCTTATGCCTTTGGCTTGATACTCTGTGAAGAATTACAAAGGATTATATGAAGCTGGCTCCTTCTCACTTGTGGCCTTAATTGAAAAGTGAAACAGGGATATGTACAAACAAATAAAACACGAAACTGCAGTGAAATTAAGAAATTTGTCAGAATAATGAGTGGCCAAGCTCGTTCCCTCTTTAGAGCATCTGCTGGTTGTTCCAGCTCCACAGAAAGTTCTTTCTCCAGATTTTTGCATCTCTTATGCCCTCACTTTATTATTATTATCATTATTACCATCAGTTATTGTTATTGAAATATTACTTTCTCAAAGAGATTCTCCTATTTAGAGTTTCTCTCCAGCATTTTTACCAAGTTACTCTAAGCCTTTATCCTAATTTTAGATGTGTATTATCAGTATATCTGTCCCTACCTGAAATTATAAATGGATTTATTTCTTAATTTATGACTTATTTATCACCATAGAATTAAATTCCATAAAGGCACTAACTTTATCTGATTTGCCACCATGTTCTTAAGATCCAAAAGAACAGCTGCTATGTAGGAAGTGCTCGCTATATTTTGGTGTGTGAATGAATGAATGAATCCCATTTGGCTCAGGATGAGAGGTGTGGCAGAATATCTATTTGGGAGGGTGTTAAAGAAGAGATAAGAAGAGTGAAGAGTAACAGGGAATCCTGTTAAAATAAGAGTGGGATCTCAGAGAATGTGTCTGCTCATGGAAAGGGCCCAGAAGAGACCCAGGTGGAGAAATTCCAGTCTTGAGGCAAGAATGGAGCCCCTGACAATAGAAGAGAGATGGACTCTTCTCTCTTAGAAGAAGAGAAACAGTGTTTGGGGCAGGAGTCTTCATGCCTCTTCTTGGTTCCTGAGCTCCAGCAGTTGAGAACAGTGGGCCAGTTTGTACAGGTAGCCTTTGTGTGGCCTGGTGCTCAGAACAAGAGTGATGGATAGCTCATCTTCTAGTGCCCACAGGTGTGTTGTATCTGTTCCAAACCAGACCTCACCTGGCAGCCTGGTAAACTGAGGACTTCAGTTGCCCTGCGCAGTGACTAGAGTCTCTTTTTCATCACCTGCTCCATCTCTTCGGAGAAGGCAATGGCACCCCACTCCAGTACTCTTGCCTGGAAAATCCCATGGACGGAGGAGCNGTGCAGAACTAAAGATCCTCTTGATGAAAGTGAAAGAGGAGAGTGAAAAAGTTGGCTTAAAGCTCAACATTCAGAAAACGTAGATCATGGCATCTGGTCCCATCACTTCATGGGAAATAGATGGGTAATAGTGGAAACAGTGGCTGACTTTGTTTTTCTGGGCTACAAAATCACTGCAGATGGTGACTGCAGCCATTAAATTAAAAGACGCTTGGTCCTTGGAAGGAAAGTTTTGACCAACCTAGACAGCATATTAAAAAGCAGAGACATTACTTTGCCAACAAATATCCATCTAGTCAAGGCTATGGTTTTTCCAGTAGTCATGTATAGATGTGAGAGTTGGGCTATAAAGAAAGCTGAGTGCAGAAGAATTAATGCTTTCGAACTGTGGTGTTGGAGAAGACTCTTGAGAGTCACTTGGACTGCAAGAAGATCCAACCAGTCCATCCTAAAGGAGATCAGTCCTGGGTGTTCATTGGAGGGACTGGCGCTGAAGCTGAAACTCCAATACTTTGGCCACCTGATGCAGAGAGCTGACATATTTGAAAAGATCCTGATGCTAGGAACGATTGAGGGCAGGAGGAGAAGGGGATGACAGACGATGAGATGATTGGATGCATCACCGACACAAAGGACATGGGTTGGGTGGACACCGGGAGTTGGTGATGGACAGGGAGGCCTGGCGTACTGCAGTTCATTGGTTGCAAAGTGTCGGATACAACTAAGCAACTGAACTGAACTGATGTTCTATATTCATACAATAAAATAAACACCTTCACATAGAAACCATGTCATTTTAATTACTGATACTTTTACAAAATATTTCAATAAAGTATAAACACAGTGTCCAAAAAGGAAGTGAAGATTGAATGATGAATGATGACTGATTTAATTAATTAAAAATGAATTAACAGCTAGATGGATTAATGGATGATTGGATGGATGCACTCGACAGATGAATGAATGAACAGATTGATGGATGGGTGCTGAGTGAGTAGATAGCTGGCAAGAGTTGTTTAAGAGAAACAAATGAGTAAAGAAGGTTACCTAATTCTATAGAATGATCAAGGCACCAACTGGAAAGTAACTCAGCTTTGACAGTTAAAAAAAAAATTCAGGGAGACAACTGGAAATCATATTTTGTTTCTCTTCTAATTAATTTGATGAGAATAAAAATAAAAGGTTTTCTTCCTGCAAAACAAAACGCTCATGATGGCTTCAATGAAATAACCATCTGTGTGAGGCTGGCTGGGAATAAGATGGTAATGTTTCTGAAATTAAATTGTAAACCATATTCTAACTTCCCACCTCCAAGCATAGTTAGGACTTCAAAGATGCAGAGTAACTTGGAAGATCTGAGCATGAAAAGTAATCTCTAATCTTTAGCATCATGAACTCTAAGAGCGGGAATGTGTCCATACACATCAAGGATGATGTTTCAAGTCCATAACTCACTCTAGAATCCTCCCACACTAACTGGTCACTCGCCACTGGCACATTGCAGAGTCCTTCTCCTTCCCAGAAAATCTGATCCCTGGCCTAGTGTGTTCTGATGTGTACTAACTTCTTAAGGATATATGACAATATAAAGTCCTTTTTGTTTCTGTTGTTTCTATAAAAGTCCCAGTTCTTTCTTTTCTTAATCAGCATCAGTAATCGGTGGTAATTAAGAAGGATTTTCATGAGTCCCTTGAACAGTATATATCTTAAGAGAATTATAAGAGAATATTTCCTATGCATTTTTTAGAAAAATTTCATGGAATTATGCACAGCTGGTAGGGTGCTTCATGCTCAGTCACTTCAGTCTAGTCTGACTCTTTGTGACCCTATGGACGGTAGCCTGTCAGGCTCCTCTGTCCATGGAATTCTCCAGGCAATAATACTGGACTGGGTTGCCGTTTCCTTCTCCAAGCTGGTAGGGTAGGTAAGGATAAAATGAACATGTGTTTTGAAGTCAGAGAGATTTGAGTTTGAATATTGACTCTGCTATTTCCAGTGTAATGATCTTAGCATCACTAGGCCTCTGGTTCTTCCTCTTTAAATGGAAATAATAATACTTATATTGATGGGCTATAGATTAAGCTAGTCTCTAGAAGCACCAATTACCATGCATTATAGCCAACACTTTCTGAATAATGGTCTTCAAGATAAAACACAAAGGGAAAGATAAATTGGCCTGTGCAATTTGCCATTGTATATTGATTATTGATTTGAGGAGTTGAATAATTTGTAATTTAGTCAAAGAAATTTAATGGTCAAGGAAGCAAAGTACTTATATCAGCTGTTGCGTATGCCGAGAGCTTTTAGGTGTTCTTTCACTGATAGGGAAGTGCAGAGTATCTTCTAAATTTATAAAACATCTGTTAAAGCAGCTGGTTCTTCATTAAATAAAAATAAAAATGTACACTTTTCCTTGGCAATGCTGATAAATGAGAACAGGTGATGAACCCAGATGAGATTATGATTATAAATGAACCTATTGAAATTCTTTGGTATTTTTATAGAGGCATCAAAATAAAAACATATGAGAAATGAATATAGACTTCATGGAGCCCCTGAAATATACTAGGGACCACAGAAGGAGAATGGCTTTCTCATGCCCGAGTCAATTTAGATTACACATTCTAAATGGAAACTCAGTAGGATCAAAACTGATACTTTCTGCTGGACTCCCTAAATCTACCACCTGAAATTTCCCAGTTAACAACAATAGAATAGTGTCTAAGATTCAAATTCCAATCATAACTATACAAAAAGAAAATGTTCCCTGAAAGCTATGTTGAGTAGTCTGCTTTAACAAGTGGGCACCAAGCAATAATCTAGGATACTTTATCCTCATAACTTCTCTGTGAGACAGGAAGGATTATGCTAATTTAATAGACAAGAAAATATTAATTAACCTATAGCTCTTCTCGTGCTTGTGTAGGTCATGTGCTACTCTTTGCCACCCCACGGACTGTAACCCATCCTCTGTCCATGGGATTTTTCAGGCAAGAATAATGGAGTTGGTGGCCATTTCCTCCTCCAGGGGATCTTCCTGACCCAGGGATAGAACCTGCATCTCCTTCACTGCAGGCAGATTCTTCACCACTGAGCCACCAGGGAAGCCTATAGCTCTACTAAGCATTTATTTTAAAAATTATCATATTTAGCTAAAAATTCGCAATTCAACCTCCAGCTTTCCATCAGTCAATGCTTTTTTATTAAAAGGTACATTAGAAACAAGAAAACAAATCAGGTCATCTGAAGTTAGCAGTGAAACAGCTGGGAGATCCTTATCCATATGACCAAAGAACTTTTCCAAGCACACCACTTTCTGAGCAGGTTCCCACCGTAATCACAAAACTCAAAAATCCCAAAGCCCCAGAGGGTAAAGCAAGGTCAAGAGAAGTGACAACACTCTCATTGTGAGCCTGGCTCAACAGAGTTGCTTTTAGAATTTAGGAGCGAGACATGCTCAGCTCTTTATGAGTTGCTGTGATGATGCATAATTAGATGGTGATTTAACACAGAACTAAAAAAAAAAAAATGACAGTAATCATGGGGGGAAGGAAGAAAAGCAGTTAAACGAGCCGAAGTACCTGGCATTTTTGTGATGTGTATCGGTTAGTAATTTGTCAGATGGTAACAATAGAGGTAATTTCACAAATAACGGGAGTTCATCAATTCACAATAGCAGTCCCTGGTATTTAAGATGGAAGAAAAGGAACTGTATTTGGCTTATCAACTTTAAAGAAATAGTTATCAGATTTAGACCTAGCGTAGCAATTACAAAGTGAAATGGAGAACTGGTTGTTGATCAGAAGATTCAAAGCTGTACAAATCTGACTTTGGATGACTTCTAAGGTAGACAATTGCTTGGGAGAGATTTCACAAAATTAAAGAAGGGTTAATAATGGTTTTTAATGGATAGAACAGAAAGACATAAGAGACATGGGCTTGATCCCTGGGTCAGGAAGATCTCCCAAAAGAGGAAATGGCAACCTACCCCAGTATTCTTGCCTGGAAAATCCCCATGGTTAGAAGAGCCCGGTGGGATACAGTCCATAGAGTCACCAAGAGTCATACATGACTGAAGCAACTTAGCACACACGCACGCATGAACATTGCTTCCCATCACCTTTGAACTTTCTTTGGCTGCTGTATTTCTCTCTGGGTTCATCTGCCACCCCTCAGAGGCATCTGAAGTTTTAGCCATGGGAAGCCCACACATTATCCCCAAGGAGCTTATCTTTTCAACACCTGTGCACATGATTCTTCCTAACTGAAATACCCTATCTCTTTGTTTCACACAGTTAGCAATTTATCCTCTAATGTTACATTCAAATGCTTCCCACAGGACACTCACCTGACTAGTCTCCTCAAATCCTGCAAGGCTCATGCACTGTTGCCCTGTATTCCATTCCACGCCAATATATTGATCACTCTCTATGGTAATAATTGGTTTTGCACAAGGTTTTGCTTGGTTTTGCTACAAGGGCAAGGTTTGCATTTCTTTGCTGTTTACCCCTTCCTATAAACATCACAGATATTCAACAAATGTTGATAAATGAATAACTGAATGATCAGTAGATGTAAAGCGTGATCAGTGAGAAAGATATACACTGATCTCCTTTTCTCAGTACCTATGAAATGCACAAAATGGGAGAGTCTATAAATTTCTCCTAGTCCAAGCACTGCTTCTAACTCAAGTAATAATTTTTAAAAACTAAGAGAATATTGACTCAAAATATCCCTGTAACTACAATGAATTAAAAATAGGAGAGTGAGAGAAACATATGAAATATGACTTATTTAAACCTGGAATTTGAAAATATTCAGATGGTATCCCAAGATAAAATGAGAGTAGCAAAGTAATCCTAGCTAGTGTCTTCCTTTTTTCTTTGTTATTCAGCTGTATTGTCATACAGAGTTGCTATAATTTAGGGGGAAAAAAATCTCAAATAGCTTAATACATATAAATATGAGACTTTCATTGTTCTATTTTTCTGAACCTCAAGACATTTTTTATCTCTTTGTCGATTCACAAACCTGGACAGTTTCCCAGGTGAAATCTGAAACTAGCCCCCATACAAGGAGGGCAAGAAGAGATGAAAAAGACACAGCACTTCAGATTGATAGATGGAAGTATTAATAAACAAGGGAACTTACATAGGAGGCTTGTCTTGGGAGACAGCGGGATGGATAGATCATTGACCTGCCCACCAGAATCTCAAAGCTTAGAGGCCTTAACCGGGCTCAATCACGTATACTGTTCAGACAGTCTCAACAATACAGTACTCTCAAGGCTGCATCCTTGAAAACAATTCCCACTGCAGGAAAAAAAGTGGATTCTAAGGATAGAGGGTAAAGAGCTTCCAGTTACCTGGGTCCAGATCAAAGATCAATGGGTATGCACATCTTCTCGATGATAATTTCAATATTCCTATAAACCAACACCACCTTGAGTTTCTCAAGGAAAACATAATGAGATGGAAACATAAGAACATATGTAAATAAAAATCAAAATACAAAGTAATATAAGTAATCTTACCTTTTAAAAAGTCATAAACTAGTTTGTTTACTTGAAGAGGAAAGGTTATCTTATGGTGCCACTATCCTTCTTTCACTATAGGAAGTACAACTTACAATTTATCAATATGGGCCATACTGAAAGATAAACAATCCTACACTGATGCAAAATGATTATGCAAACAGAAAAGCTTTTAAATTACTGACCAAAATCTTTCAACATATGATAATTGGCTTTCTCCCTTTGCCTAAGTCATCTACACTCAAGTAATTGTGTTTCAGTCTTTTCATCTTAGTCATAACCTGTTTATCTTTTCAGGTTCCTTTCTAAGTGTCACCGTACTCTTTATCATTTAACCCCAGTGGAATGATGGGATGATTACCCAGGTGAATCAGTTTTGAATCAAAGAAATAATTTAACACTTCTTACAGTAAAGTGAGCAAGATTTTAGAGGATGGGTTGAGAGAGAATACAGATTACTCGAATAAGGAGCTGAAACTCCAGAGGTTACTTATACACGCAATAGGAAATACATAAAATTCATCGTCTCATAGAATAAGTTTCCTGGTGCAGTAAAATGGCATTATACCACATTTACTATAACCAAATTTCTTTTTTTTTAATAAGGACAGAAAACCAGAGAAGGGAAATTATAATGTAAGAAGATAAAATGTTTTATGTGCCATAACCCAGAAAGTAAAATTTATCCCAGATTTCAGTACACAAAATGAATACTTTATATTATTTCTAGGGCTTAGATAAGTACCAAGGCAAGGTCTTTACAGTACTTTATGATACTAAGGAAAGTACTATGAGTGCTTATGGTCCACCCAAAACAAGATCAGGCAAACATTACCAAACTAGCTTTGGCCTCTGAGGAGTGGTGTTTTTTTTTTGTTTGGTTTTTGTTTTTGCTATTCCTAACAATGGCACCCCACTCCAGTACTCTTGCCTGGAAAATCCCATGGATGGAGGAGGCTGGTAGGCTGCAGTNACTTGACTTTCACTTTTCACTTTCACGCATTGGAGAAGGAAATGGCAACCCACTCCAGTGTTCTTGCCTGGAGAATCCCAGGTATGGGGGAGCCTGGTTGGCTGCCGTCTATGGGGTTGCACAGTGTGAGACACGACTGAAGCAACTTAGCAGCAGCAGCAGCAGCAGCTCCATCTCTTAGAACCAAGCAATCCCTGAGAGAAGATTTCTGGCAGAGTACAGAGACTGAGGCGTGTCTCCTATTTTAAGTTAAGGGTAGGGGCCGTTAGGGAGGAATTTACTTTGCTATTTGAAGGCAAATATATAAAGGACAGCTCATTCATCAGCTGATGCGACAGTCGGCGTTTCCACCGGCATCCTCATCTGGTCAAACCTCACGGAACAAACAGCCCTGTCCTGGGGCATTATACCTGCCGTGACTATTTGTCGTTGATGTTTCAGGAGTGTCCCAGTTGCAGAATGCTGTAGGGCCTGTTCTGGAATTGCCTGTGTTTGTGTGGTCAGTTGCTCAGTCATGTCTGAATCTTTGTGACTCTATGGATTGTAGCCCTCCAGGCTCCTCTGTCCATAGGATTCCCCAGGCAAAAATACTGGAGTGGGTTGCCATTTCCTCCTCCAGGGGATCGTCTTGACCCAAGGATCAAACTTGTGTCTCTTGTGTCTTCTGCATTGCAGGCAGGTTCTTTACTGCTGAGACACCTGGGATTCCCTTGCTATGGTATTGGCTTATGGTCACAATAAAGTTTAGATGCTGTTCTATAAGTGCCAAAGAAATTGAATCCCAGATGTCAAGAAATCATTTAAAAATTAGTTTCAGACTTTCATTATTGCCACCTGTATTCATGCAAACTGACTTGAACTTTCTGGATATTGTCCTAAGTCCCAAACCACTTAAGCCATGGCGATTCTCATCAGAAGGGATGTCAGGAGGGAAATTGGTTGAGATAAGTGAAATAAGCATGATACGTTTCATAAATAGTACTGAGCATTTCGGGCTTCTCCACTGGCTCAGCAATAAAGAATCTGCCTGCAATGTAGGAGATGCAGGTTTGAACCCCGAGTCAGGAAGACCCCCTGGAGGAGGGCATAGCAACCCACACCAGTATTCTTGGAGAATATTATGGGCAGAGAATAATCACCTGGAGAATATTATGGGCAGAGAAGCCTGGTGGGCTACAGTCCATAGGGTCGCAAAGAGTCCGGCTCAACTGAAGTGACTGAGCATGTGCACACACACTGAGCATTTCATGTACAGTTCCATTGTAAAGCAGATATGTGTGGGGCTTCTGAATCAACTCAAGGTTCTGAGAGTCAGCAGGGGAAATAAAAGATGGGTATGTAAAGAGAGAGTTTTTCCTCATTTCCGTGAGAGGACAGTAGTTGACAGTATGTGCTTTCCAGAATTCTGACTCTGCAGGAAGTCTTTCTCCCCTGGGCCTGTATCATGTGGTCTTTCCAAGCCACCTGGAGGGAGGACCTGAAGTTTGCTGAGTTCTTCCTCTGGGTCAGGATGCTTAGCACTTGATGTACACCATTCATCATCTTGTTAACAGCTAGTAGCACCATTCTTTTCCCCACTTTACTGAACAGGAAATGGAATTTAGGAGGGATAGAGTTCTAGCTCTCTAGCTGCTACTGCTGCTGCTGCTGCTAAGTCACTTCAGTCATGTCTGACTCTGTGCGACCCCATAGATGGCAGCCCNTGTATTCTTGCCACCTCTTCTTAATATCTTCTGCTTCTGTTAGGTCCATGCCATTTTTGTCCTTTATTGTCCCCATCTTTACATGAAATTTTCTTTATTTTATTACATTTTCTTCGTGGTCCTCAGAGTAGTAGAACAGAGTGAGAAGGACTTAAACTTGCCAATTGAGAGCCCAACCATTTCTTCTTTTTTTTAAAGTCATTTTCAAGTAGCTCAAACTTCCCTGAAGTTTGGTTCTAACTCACTGACTCTTTCTGTCTCAAATTTTCAACAACACTATCAGTCTTAAACTTCTGGGAGTCTTCCTGCCACCCAACAAAAAGACAGGATTTCCCCGGTAATGGTTCCTCCACAGTAGTTCCCTCTTTATTCATCAGTCCACTAAGTCCACACATTCTTTACCTTGTGTGAGACTTGACTTACTTAGAAATATCTAAATCAAGATTACTTCTTGTTCAGGTGCAAGTTATGTAACTGATGTTGCTAATTTGTGATCTCACCTCTTTATAGGCTCTAAAATGAAGGCAGCAGTGAAGTGTTCTCCAAGAATTTTNTGTGAGACTTGACTTACTTAGAAATATCTAAATCAAGATTACTTCTTGTTCAGGTGCAAGTTATGTAACTGATGTTGCTAATTTGTGATCTCACCTCTTTATAGGCTCTAAAATGAAGGCAGCAGTGAAGTGTTCTCCAAGAATTTTAACGAGAACATTAAGATTATCCTGTGAATACTAGGGTTTTTTTGTGTGTGTGTCTTATAATTTTTTTTTACTTTTTTATTGATAAAAGTAATAATTTTTTTGTAAAACAGAATTCTGTATTTAAGAATCAACAGACATACAGGCACAGTAGCTCTTATCTAATCATCTCTCTTTCTTCCTTCTCCTTATATTAATAGACTCTATCAACTTTACTAAAGGGTTTTGCAGAACTCAGTTTGCAGTCCTCCTCGACATAGCAGTTGGTCCAGGGATGGACACATGAGCCATACAGAACTGCTGAGAGACTTCCCAGGATTTCTTTTCTGGGAATGCCAAGTGAAGAATCACTTATTTCTCAAATCACTGAGTCAAAGATTGCCTACAGTCAAGTCAATCTCTCCCCCCTCCATCACAGAGCAAGCCAGGAAATGGAGTTTTCTCCAGAGGTACACCTGCAATACCGGAGACTTGAGTTTGATCTCTGGGTTGGGAAGATCCCCTGGAAAAGGGAACAGCTACCCACTCCAGTATTCTGGTCTGGAGAATTCCATGGACTATTCCATGCGGTTGAAAAGAGTTGGACATGACTAAGCAACTTTCACTCACTCACTCAGAGGGAAGCAGAGACAAAGCAGATAAATAGTGAGCCATCTAGGTCTCCAGTCTTACTCACTGCTTAAGGTCAGCAAAACCCTTGCTCTTTCAATTTGGTTATGTTTTTCAGTACTTTTCCTTTTGTTGTTTAAGCTAAAGTGTGCTTCTACCACTGTGGCCAAGAGTCTTGGCAACTCAAGATGAAAACAAGGATATACCAATTCAGAATCCTAGAAATAATCGTGGGCTTTAAAATCAGACAGACTGGATTCACATTCTGACTAGTTCACTTGTTATCATGTGACCTCAAATAAATCACTTAACTCTCATTTTCCATAAGTTTTACATTAGAAGTAACACTTATTTTGCATATTTTGTGGGAATTCCTTGATATAATGCATGTGCCTGTGATGGCATGAATAAATGTTCAGTAAAGATTTGTTGTTGCAGTTATTATTATTGTTAATCATTTGTGTCATGATCTACCAGAATAAAACTACTCTCAGGAACAAGACTTGAACATAACCTGAAATATTAACATAACTAAAGAAATACTGTATTCATCGGCAGGGAGTTCAGACTGAGAGCTATACTTTGGCCAGTCCCTGGCAAGACAACATAAATATGGAGTCCTTTTGGAAGATAAACATATTTGAACTGCTTTCAAGGAGTGCCTTGTTCTTCTGGTTTATATGAACTACTTGCTGCAAGTCCATGTTCACCAAAATGCCTCTTCATAGGGTCCCCTGGACAACTCCACTAAAAGAGATTAAGTTGAGGCTAACAAGGCTGGGATCTGTTCTGGGGCTGCCTTAGCCGCTGGTTTTCAGTGTTGTCCTATTCCTCTGACTGCTTGCCTCAAGGAAGATGAAGTCCAGTGTTCTGATTCTCTAAGGCTGGATTGCCTACAAGAGCCAGGCAGGTAATATAAATAAGAAGCAGGCTGTGTGGGAGACAAAAGGAATGGAGGGGATTTGTTGAAATACGAAAGGCGCATCTCATCTTCTCCATGCAAGCCAGTTTTTGCTATGGAAACGTAGACCAATATTGATAGATCACCTGATTCTGAAAAGTATAGGATGAAAGTATAGGATGAAAAGTATAGGCTTATAAAATGCATAAATATGAACACTGTAAAAGCAGTGCTAAGGGGAACGTTCATAGCAATACAAGCATACCTCAAGAAACAGGAAAAAAGTCAAATAAATAACCTAACTCTACACCTNACTTTCATCAAGAGGCTCTTTAGTTCCTCTTCACTTTCTGCCATAATGGTGGTGTCATCTGCATATCTGATTCCAGCTTGTGTTTCTTCCAGCCCAGCGTTTCTCATGAGGTACTCTGCATAGAAGTTAAACAAGCAGGGTGACAGTATACAGACTTGATGTACCCCTTTTGTTTCCTCGCTGTAAAAATGGACTGTGTGCTGTGTGCTAAGTCGCTTCAGTCCTGTCCGACTCTTTGCGACCCTATGGACTGTAGCCCGTCAGGCTCCTCTGTCCATGGGATTCTCCAGGCAAGAATACTGGAGTGGGTTGCCATGTTCTCTCCCAGGGGATCTTCCTGACCCAGGCACTGAACCTGCATCTCTTACATCTTCTGCTTTGGTGGTCGGGTTCTTTACCACTAGGGCCACCTGAGAAATCCAAAAAATGGACTAGTAGATGGCTCAGACTATAAAGAATCTGCCTGCAGTGTGAGAGACCTGGGTTCGATCTCTGGGTTGGGCAGATCCCCTGGCAACCCACACCATATTCTTGCCTGGAGAATCCCCATGGACAGAGGAGCCTGGCAGGTTACAGTTCATGGGCTGGCAGAGTCAGACATGACTGAATGACTAGACACGGCACCATAAATAATTCTGAGTGATGTAGGTCATTGCTATACAGATATGATTAGGTGGGTATAGCATTTCTTTTAACAGCTGTGCTTGTGCTTAGTCTCAGTTGTGTCTGACTCTTTGCAACCCCATGGACTGTAGCTCATCAGGCTCCTCTGGAGTGGGTTACCATACCCAATATGTTTTAAATCTGAAAATTTTAAGTGTTGGGGCTTCCCAGGTAACTCAAGTGGTCAAGAATTTGCCTGCCTATGCAGGAGCTGCAGCAGAGACAGGTTTGGTCCCTGGGTCAGAAAGATCTCCTGGAGGAAGAAATGGCAACTCACTCCAGCATTCTTGCCTGGGGAGTCCCATGGACAGAGGAGCCTGGCGGTCTACAGTCCACGGGGTGGCAACAGAGTCAGGCACAGCTGAAGCGACTGGGCAGGCACGTGCTTCAAGTAACATGTGTTGTACCTCGTCACCAAGACTAGACTGAACGTGCCCAAAGGGTTCCAGACACTGGGAGCTGTTTGCTCACCATTGCACCCCCTCTTGCTAACAGAGCTTGATGAATGTTTATGAAATGGATAAATAGATACCAGGCAGCTTATATGCAGACTATGAGTTGCAGGTGAGAAAGTAAGAATAGACCAATGTTCGGTTTCACTCATGAGTGGCCAACACTCTGCTTTCTGAGGTGGGTGGAGAGTGTTTAAGGGATTCATTGATTAACTCCTGTTCCCTTTTGGTTGGTGACCTAATCAAGTATTTGGGAGTTGCCAGTGCATTTTCTCCAGCAGATGTTTGAAGCACTCAATATATACTTTTCTTACCAAATCTTATTGATGCCATGAAGATCTGGTTGTTAGGAACCTATGGCAGATGTATGAATATTATCTGATTTTCTCACTTGTCTGTCTTGTAAAGTAGTGGAGAGTCACAGTTACCCATGTATCAGGGTCTCCCCTGGACTTTGTTATAAGAACCCACTTTTCTTGTACGGCTCTATTTCTAACCAGTTCTGTGGGTGATTCTGAGACACAAAGAAGTGTGGGAACCACTGGGCCTGGTGGCTGTACACATTTTGCCTAGTAAGAAAATGTTTTTGCTTGACCACCTTGCATGTTACACTTGTATAACAAACAACACATTACATATATTTTTAGTTTGCATGACATGAGAGCATTTAATTTGCATTACATGAGAACATTAAATGAGCATTAAATGTGCATTAATTTGCATTACATGAGAGCATTACATGAGCATGACTCTCAGTTTACATAAGAGGAAAATGATGAAGTCCATCTTCTTTCTCTAAAATACACTGGTATTTCTGTTGTGCATCTTGTGCATGTAGTTTCAGTACAGCCTTTGTCATTAATCAGTTTTGTTATTTGCTTCTCTACACATCAGCTGCCCCATTTACAAATGACTTGAAGGTGGTCTGGGGTGGAGCAGTGGGGAAAGGGAGCCTGAGATTGGATGGGCAGTGGGCTGGTTTTTGAATTGTTCTTGACTGAAATACCTGTTACAAGCAGGACACAGATTTTTTACTCATTTCTCAAATTAAAAAAATGCAAATGCCTCCTTTTTCTGTGATAACAAGAACAACAAAAGACCGATGGTTGACATTTATCGAGCACTTATTTCAGGGCAGGCGTGGTGCTGAGAGCTTTACATTCTTTGTTGACTGCTCATAACAACTTCATAAGTCAGACATCATCATTGGTGCTGTTTGCAGAAGTTGAAACTGTTGCTTAAAGAAGCTCAGTAGTTGCTAAAGATACAGTCTAAGTGTGAGAGCAGTGGGTTGTCTCCAGAGGATTTAACCCCCAAGGTGATTTGCAAGGCCCCAATCCTTGACCAAAGCAGGATGCCTCCAGGAGGCATCACTGAGTACAAGCAACTGGGTGAATCCCACTATGGGGCTTCCTTAGACCTATGTGGGGCTTCTCTGGTGGCTCAGACGTCAGGAGTCTGCTCACAATTTAGGACATCCGGGTTCAGCCCCTGGGTTGAAAAGAGCCCCTGGAGAAGGAAATGGCAACCCACTCCAGTACTCTTGCCTAGAAAATCCCATGGACGGAGGATCCCGGTAGGCTATAGTCCATGAAGTGGCAAAGAGTTGGACACAACTAAGCGACTTCACTTTCTTTCACTTTCTTTGGGGCTTATGTGAATTTATTAAGAAGAAAAAGGCTTCATGAATTGCTGTATTTTAACTGATATTTTAGACAAATTTCTTGCATAGCTGAGACCAGAACTGAGAGAATTTTATCTAAAATTTCCAAAGCTTCCTTCGATTCCAAAAGTCCCCATAGTTTCCTAAATGAA
This sequence comes from Neotragus pygmaeus, assembly GCA_006410875.1. Lineage (NCBI taxonomy): Eukaryota > Metazoa > Chordata > Mammalia > Artiodactyla > Bovidae > Neotragus > Neotragus pygmaeus. Next base: position 95,658 of record SJYV01009358.1, on the reverse strand, counting down.
AGAAAGAGAAGAAAAAAAAAGATTAAGTAAATAACATACTTCCTCAAACTTTAGCCCTTTTAATCTATTCCCGACTAGTAGGCTGTCTGATCACCTGGAACTTTAGAGCTATTATCTAAACAATTCACATTCTGACTCCAGTAGTTTTCAAAGTTGGGAGAGTAAGATAACCTTTTGATTCAGGAAGGAAATCTTAGAATTTCTATTTTTAACTGATCCTTCAGAAAGTTTATTTTCATGCATAAGACATAGTGCAGTCATATGTATGTTAAATCAATGACTAAATAAACAAATGTTTATTATGTGTATTCAAAAATATTGGAGACAACCAATTTAGTCATTGTTCTTTTCTACTTTTTAAATTTAATTTTTATTTTATATTGGAGTATCAGGCGTGACTGAGCAACTAATGCACACATACATAGTGGATTTACAATATTGTGTTAGTTTTAGGTATACAGCAAAGTGATCCCAGTATACATATAATATATATCTATTCTTTTTCAGATTCTTTTCCCATTGATTATTATAGAATATTGAGTAGAATTCCCTGTGCTATACAGTAGGTCCTTGTTGATTATCTATTTTATGTATAGTAGGGTGTGTATGTCTATTTGAAATTCCTAATTTATCCCCCACCCCCACCACCTTTCCTCTGTGGGTAGAAGTACAGTCTGTGTTCCACTTATCTATTGCTAGCTAACTACCCTGCCCCCCCAAACTGGTAGTTTAAAATGATTTTAGTATTTAACTTTCTCACAAAGCTGATGTTTGGGCAGGGCTCAGTGGCACTGGCTTGTGTCTGCTCCATCAAGATGGCTTGCAAGCTGGGCTGGAGGCTGTGCACTTACAGGCCTGGCTGCTGATACTGCCTGGGGTCTGAGAAGACTCAAACACTTGCAGACAAAATAACTGGGGCTTCTTGGTCCCTCTCTGTTTTCCTCATTGGTCTCTCCAAGTGACCTCTCCAGCATGGCAACTTCAGCTTAGCTGGACTTTTGACAGAGCCACTCATGGTGCCCACAGTGCGTGTCCCAAGGGAGAGAGCCTGGAGGGAGCCCAGTGACCTTTCCTAACCTTTTCTAGCCTTCAGCCTCTAACGTCCTGAAGTCATCCCGAGTCACTTCTGCCACACTTTACTTTTTAGGAGTAACTCGCTGGGAATCAGACTTCATTTTTTTGATGGGCGGAGTGTCAAAAGCTTTATAAGCTTCTACACCTTCCTTAACCTGATGGGGATGGTGAAAGACCAGTAAGGTGAATGGATAGCATCTAATGTAATCTGGACATTAAGCCACAGCCTGGATGTGAACCAGAGGGGCTGAGCTGAGTGGATTCCAGACTGAGTGGATTCAACCCACCTGTCCCCGTTGCCTTCCTGCATGTCTACCTCAGTGCCCCCATAGGCCCTGGGAAACTCTACCAGGCTTCTAGCCTGGTCCAGAAATATTTGAAAAGGCATTTGGAGGTGGGGATAGAAAAAATATTTAAAATAGACTAGATGACACCCCATGAAGGGGAAAGAAGACTGGGTTCCATTTTTCTATTCAGGTAGGTCTGAGAGAAGGGGTTGAAGGTCCTCTTGCCAAACTATCATGCATGTCAAAATGTCATCACAGATATGTGTGTTATTTTTAAAAATGCATATTCCTTCCTTCAAAATGTCATGTCAGTCATAGGTACATATGCCTATAAAAAATAAGTAGGTATGTGTGCTTGCTCAGTTGTGTCTGACTCTTTGCCACCCCATGGACTCCTCTGTCCACCCACCAGAATTCTCTGTCCATGGGATTTCCCAGACCAGAATACTGGAGTGGGTTGCCATTTCCTCTTTCAGGGATGCAGTCTTTATTTCCTGTGTCTCTTGTTTTGACAGGCAGATTCTTTATCACTGAAGCACCTGGGAAGCCAAAGAATTTGTATACTTTCTATCAAAAGGTTATTTCAGTAACAGATGTATGTTCTAATGAAACTGTGTACTTTTGCTATAAGCATTTCCTATTTGTAGGTTAGTTGATACTACTGAAACAAAAGTATAGCCAATGAACGTTTGAATGTTTAAAGTCACTTTCTTCTTTGCACTTCACAAACCTTCTTTTTTTTTTCTCCTATTATTAATGTCTTTTTTTAATGTGATATATCTGTTACAATTGATGAGTCAGTTTTGATACATTGTATTTATGCTTTGTATTGTCTTGACAAATCTATAATGATACATAATCTAGTATCATACAGAACAGTGTTGATACGTAATCTAGTATCATACAGAACAGTGTTATTGCCTTAAAAATGTCCTGTGTTCCACCTGTTCATGCCTTCATTACATTCAAACCGTTGGCAACCAGTGATCTTTTTGCCATCCTTTTCCAGAATGTCACATATTTGGAATCATATGGCAGTAGCTTTTTCAGACTATCTTCATTCACTTATCTATATGCATTTAAGCTTATTCCATGTCATTTTGTGGCTTGATAGCTCATTGCTTTTTATCACTGAATAATATTCTGTTGTATACATACACTGGTTTGGTTATTCATTCACCCATTTGTGAATCTTGGTTGCTTCCAATTTTTGGCAATTATGAATAAGCTACTATAAATATTTGTGGGTAGGTTTTTCTAAGGACATAAACTTTCAACTCATTTAGGTACATGCCAAGGAGTGCTATTGCTTGATTATATAAAAAGAGTATTTTCAGTTTTGTAAGAAACTTGTCAAAATGTTTTCCAAAGTGGTTGTGCCATTTTGCGTTCCCACAGGGCTTCCCTTGTAGCTCAGTCGGTAAAGAATCTGCCTGCAGTGCGGGAGACCCGGGTTCGATCCCTGGGTTGGGAAGATCCCCTGGAGAAGGAAATGGCAACCCACTCCAGTATCCTTGCCTGGAAAATCTCATGGACAGAAGAACCTGGTGGATTGAAGTCCATGGGGTCACAAAGAGTCAGGCATGACTGAGCGACTAACACACACACACACACACACACACACCAGCAATGAATGAGAATTCCTATATCTCAACATTCTCACCAGCATTTCGTGTTCTCAGTGTTTTGGATTTTACTTGTTATAACAGTTGTATAGTGCTATTTCATTATTTTAATTGAAGTCCCCTAAGGATATATGACGTAAGTATGTTTGTGTTGCTTCTTTGCCACCTGTACATCTTCTTTGGTGAGGTTCCCAACACTTCTGATAAAATAAATTTATAACAAGTATTTGAGTAAAATCTCTTTTCTATAAATAATAAAACACTATAAAAGAATCCCTTCTTGATAACCTACTCCATTGAGGTGACCGAGGTTAAGTGCTTTGATTTAATTTTCATTTAATTCCTAATTTCTAAGAATATGTTTGTTCCTGAAATTATGCTAAATTCTGGGCTAAAGTCTAATAATGGGTTCCTTTGACTTTGGATTAAGTAGCTTAAAAGAAGCCAGAGAAGAATGAAGAAATTTGGAGGTTGTTCAAAGGAAAGTCTTAAAGATGATTGAAGAGTTGAGACATAAGACCCAAGAAAGTGTAATTAATTGAGATTATTCAACTTTTTCTTGATGTTTGCTTATTAGTTTGTTTTATTCATTTATTTTTTTAATTAGAGGATAATTGCCTTACAGTATTGTGTAGGTTTCTGCCATACATCAGCATGAATCAGCCATAGGTATACATATGTCACCTCCTTCTAGAACCTCCCTCCCACTGCCCACCCCACCCTATCTCTCTAGGTTGTCACAGAGCACTGGGTTTGAGCTCCCTGAATCATATAGCAAATTCCCACTGGCTATCTATTTTACATATGGTAATGTATACATTTCAGTGCTGCTTTCTCAATTCATTCCACCCTCTCCTTCCCCCACTGTGTGCATAAGTCTGATCTCTATATCTGTATCTCCATGACTGCCCTGCAAATAGGTTCATCACGTGAAGACTTAATTTTGGCGGGCTCCAAAATCACTGCAGATGGTGACTGCAGCCATGAAATTAAAAGACACTTGCTCCTTGGAAGAAAAGTTATGACCAACCTAGATAGCATATTAAAAAGCAGAGAAATTACTTTGCCAACAAAGGTCCATCTAGTCAAGCTATGGTTTTTCCAGTGGTCATGTATGGATGTGAGAGTTGGACTATAAAGAAAGCTGAGCACTGAAGAATTGATGCTTTTGAATGGTGTTGGAGAAGACTCTTGAGAGTCCCTTGGACTGCAAGGAGATCCAACCAGTGAATCCTAAAGGAAATCAGTCCTGAATATTCATTGGAAGGACTGATGTTGAAGTTGAAACTCCACTACTTTGGCCACCTGATGCGAAGAACTGACTCATTAGAAAAGACTCTGCTGCTGGAAAAGATTGAAGCAGGAGAAGGGGACGACAGAGAATGAGATGGTTAGATGGCATCACTGACTCAATAGACATGAGTCTGAGGAGGCTCTGGGAGTCGGTGATAGACAGGGAAGCCTGATGTGCTGCAGTCCATCAGGTCACAAAGAGTCAGACACGACTGAGCGACTGAACTGACTGACTGAACTGAAATAGGTTCATCAGTATCATCTTTCTAGTTTCCATAAAATTTCTGACTTTTTAAAACTCTTTATAATAGGCTCTAAGTTCATCCACCTCATTAGAACTGACTCAAATGTATTCCTTTTTATGGCTAATATTGCACTGTATATATGTATAACTTCTTTATCTATTCATCTGTTGATGGACACCTACATTGCTTCCATGTTATAACTATTGTAAATATTGCTGCAATGAACATTGGGGTACATGTGTCTTTTTCAATTATGATTTCTTCATGGTATATGCCCAGTAGTGGGATTGTTGGGTCATATGGTAGTTTTATTCCTGCTTTTTTAAGGAATAAATAAAAGGAATCCAGATTGAAGAAGAAATAATACTCTTACTGTTTGCATATAGCATGATACTCTATGTAAAAAACCTTAAAGAAAGATGCAACTAGAAAATTGCTAGAGCTAATCAGTGAATATAGTAAATTCATAGGATATTAAATCAATACACAGAAATCCCTAGCATTCCTATACACTGAAAAATCAGAAAGAGAAATTAAGAAAACAATCCCATTCACCATTGCAGCAAAAAGAATAAAATAGCAAGGAATAAAACTACCTAAAGAGACAGAAGACCTCTGTGCAAAAATTTATAAGACACTGATGAAAGAAGTCAAAGGTGACACAGATGGAGAGATGTACCATGTTCTTGGAACGGAAGAATCAATACTGTGAAAATGACTCTTCTGTCCAAAGCAATCTGTTGATTCAGTGCAATCTTTATTAAGGGTATTTTTCACAGAACTAGAACAAATAATATCACGATTTGTATGAAAACACAGAAGACCCTGAATGGCCAAAGCAATCTTGAGAAAGAAGTATAGAGCTTATCCATTCCTAACCAGAAATCAACCTTCCTGACTTTAGGCTATACCACAAAGCTACAGGCATCAAGACAGTATGGTACTGGCACAAAAACAGAAATATAGACCAATGGAAAAAGATAGAAAGCTCAAATAAAATCCATGCATGTATGGGCAGCTTATCACTGACAAATGAGGCAAGAACATACAATGGAGAAAAGACAATGTCTTCAGTGAATGATGCTGGGAGAACCGGACAGCTATAATGTAAAACAAAGAAATTAGAACACTTCCTAGCATTATATACAAAGATAAACTTAGAATGGAGGAAAGACCTAACTGTAAGACCAGAAACTATAAATCTCAGAGGAAAACATAGGCAGAACACTCTTTGACATAAATCACAGCAAGATTATCTATTACCCACTTTCTAGATTAATGGAAATAAAATTAAAAATAAACAAATGAGACCTAATTAAACTTAAAAACTTTTACACAGCAAAGGAAAATATAACTAAGGTGAAAAGACAGAGTTGGGAGAAAATAATAGCAGATGAAACAACTGACAAATGACTAATCTCCAAAATATACAAGCAGCTCATGCAGCTCAACACCAGATGGTCAATACTGAAATCAGATTTATTATATTCTTTGCAGCTGAAGATGGAGAAACTCTATACAGACAGAAAACCAAGACTTAGATTTGACTGTGGCTCAGATCATGAGCTCCTTATTGCAAAATTTAGGCTTAAATTGAAGAAAGTAGGGAAGCCACAGAATCATTTAGGTATGGCCTAAATCAAATCCCTAATGATTATACAATGGAGGTAATGGAAAGATTCAAGGGATTAGATGGACAGAGGTTTGTATGGTGACCAAAACTATCCCCAAGCAAAAGAAATGCAAGAAGTCAAAGTAGTTGTCTGAGGAGGTCTTATGAATAACAAAAGAGAAGCAAAAGGCAAAGAAGAAAGGGAAAGATACACAACTGAAGGCAGAACTCTGGAAAATAGCAAGGAGACAAGAAAACCTTCTTAAGGGAGCAATGCAAAGAAACAGAGGAAAACAATAAATCTCTTCAAGAAAATTGCAGATCCCAAGGAACATTTCATGCAACAGTGGGCACAGTCAAGGACAGAAACAGCAAGAACCTGACAGAGTCAGAAGATATCAAGAAAAAGATGGCAAGAATACACAGAAGAACTATACAAGAATGGTCTTGACGACTTGGATAAACAAAATGGTGTGGTCATTCACCGAGAGCCAGACATCCTGGAGTGTGAAGTCAAGTGGGCATTACTACTAACAAAATTAGTGGAGGTGATGAAATTCCAGGGGAGCTATTTCAGATCCCAAAAGATGATGCTCTTACTGTTTCACTCAATATGTCAGCATATTTGAAAAACTGAACAGTGGCCACAGGACTGGAAAAGGTTAGTTTTCATTCCAATCTCAAAGAAAATCAATGCCAAGGAATGTTCAAACTACTGTATAATTGCACTAATTTCACATGCTAGCAGGATAATGCTCAAAATCCTTCCTTCAAGCTAGGCTTCAGCAGTATGTGAACCAAGAACTTCCAGATGTACAAGCTGGGTTTAGAAAAGGCAAAGGAACCAAAGATCAAGTTGCCAACATCTGTTGAATCATAGAAAAAGCAAGGGGATTCCAAAAAACCCATCTACTTCTGCTTCATGACTACACTAAAGCCTTTGACTCTGAGGATCACAAGAAACTATAGAAAATTATTAAAGAGATGGGAATACCAGCCCACCTCACCTGCCTCTTGAGAAATCTGTATGCAGGTGAGGAAGCAACAGTTAGAACCAGACGTGGGATAATGAACTGGTTCAAAATTGGGAAAGGAGGACAGCAAGTGTCACCCTACTTATTTAACTTCTATGCAGAGTCAGTTCAGTTCAGTCACTCAGTTGTGTCCAACTCTTTGTGACCCCATGGACTGCAGCACACCAGGCCTCCCTGTCCATCACCAACTCCTGGAGTTTACTCAAACTCATGTCCATCAAGTCAGTGATTCCATCCAACAATCTCATCCTCTGTCGTCCCCTTCTCCCCCTGCCTTCAGTCTTCTCCAGCATCAGGGTCTTTTCCAGTGAGTCAGTTCTTCACATCAGGTGGCTAAACTATTGGAGTTTTAGCTTCAGCATCAGTCCTTCCAATGAATATTCAGGACTGATTTCCTTTAGGATGGACTGGATCTCCTTGCAGTCCAAGGGACTCTCAAGAATCTCTCCAACACTACAATTCAAAAGCATAGTTTCTGTAGTGCTCAGCTTTCTTTATAGTCCAACTCTCACATCTGTGCATGGCTACTAGAAAAGCCATAGCTTGGACTACTAGTTGGACCTTTGTTGGCAAAGTAATCCAGGGTACATCATGCAAATGCCAGACTGGATGAATCACAAGCTGAAATCAAGATTGCAGGGAGAAATATCAGTTACCTCAGATATGCAGATGATAACTCTAATGGCAGAAAGTGAAGAGGAACTGAAGAGCCTATTGATGAAGATGAAAGAGGAGAGGGAAAAAGCTGGCTTAAAACTCAACATTCAAAAAACCAAGATCATGGCATCTTGTTCCATCAATTCATCACAAATAACTGGGAAAAAGTGGAAACAGTGGCAGATTTTATTTTCTTGGGCTCCAAAATCACTGTGGATTTTTTTAAACCACTTTAATGCCAGTGATCATTTTATTTATTTTTATATATAAATTTATTTAATTGGAGGTTAATTACTTTACAATATTGTATTGGTTTTGTCATACATCAACATGAATCCACCACAGGTATACACATGTTCCCCATCCTGAAACCCCCTCCCACCTCCCTCCCCATACCATCCCTCTGGGTTGTCCCAGTGCCCCAAGCATCCAGTATCATGCATCGAACCTGGACTGGAGATTCGTTTCATATATGATATTATACATGCTTCAGTGCCATTCTCCCAAATCATCCCACCCTCTCGCTCTCCCACAGAGTCCAAAAGACTGTTCTATACATCTGTGTCTCTTTTGCTGTCTCGCATACAGGGTTATTGTTATCATCTTTCTGAATTCCATATATATGCGTTAGTATACTGTATTGGTATTTTTCTTTCTGGCTTACTTCACACTGTATAATAGGCTCAAGTTTCATCCACCTCATTAGAACTGATTCAAATGTATTCTTTTTAATGGCTGAGTAATACTCCATTGTGTATATGTACCACAGCTTTCTTATCCATTCGTCTGTTGATGGACATCTAGGTTGCTTCCATGTCCTGGCTATTATAAACAGTGCTGCAACGAACATTGAGGTACATGTGTCTCTTTCAATTCTTGGTGTGTATGCCCAGCAGTGGGATTGCTGGGTCATAAGGCAATTCTATTTGCAGTTTTTTAAGGAATCTCCACACTGTTTTCCATAGTGGCTGTACTAGTTTGCATTCCTACCAACAGTGTAAGAGGGTTCCCTTTTCTCCATACCCTCTCCAGCATTTATTGCTTGTAGACTTTTGGATTGCAGCCATTCTTACTGGCATGAAATGGTACCTCATTGTGGTCTTGATTTGCTTTTCTCTGATAATGAGTGATGTTGAGCATCTTTTCATGTGTTTGTTAACAGAAATTTTCATTAAAAAGCAGAGACATCACCTTGCTGACAAAGGTCTGTATAGTCAAAGCTTTTTTTTTTTAATAGTAGTCATGTACAGATATGTGTATGACTATAAAGAAGGCTTAGCACCAAAGAATTGATGCTTTTGAATGTTCAAAACTGCAATGGGGTATCACTTCACATTGGTCAGAATGGCCATCATCAAAAAATCGACAAACAATAAATGCTGGAGAGAGTGTGGAGTAAAGGGAACCCTCTTGCATTGGTGGGCATATAAACTGCTACAGCCCCTCTGGAGAATGGTACAGAGATTATTCAACTTTGACAATTGGTGTTTGAAGGGAAGACTCACTCTGACTTATGCTGACCTGAACCCTCCCCTGTGGCTCACTCCATACACTAAACAGTCACTATGCCAAGTGATGCCATAATTGGAATTCTGAATTAGTGAAAATGTCTCTAACGGTTTTGATTCTATTTCTGCCCTCTGCCACCAAGTTTAAACTTCACTAAATGTAATTTTAGTGCTTTCCAATACTTTGAATATGGGTAATCCATAGGACCCTTATTCTCAGACCAAGCCAGAAAATAGAGGGTTTTATTTATTTTTTTATGTTATAACAGGAATTTTACATCCTGTTAAAATTCTTTTTTTTATTTTTATTTATTTATTTTTTTTAATTATTATTTTTATTTTTTTTTAATTTATTTATTTTTAAATTTAACTTTACAATACTCTATTGGGTTTGCCAAACAGGAAGGTGCCTTGCTGTTCGTCTCCATCCTATTGAGTAGGGAGCTTAATTTTGGTTAGTTTTAGTGAAAAAAACAGTCTCGAAAAGTCAATTTATAATGAATAATTACGGGCTAGTTGTTAAAGAATTTTCTTTGGTCATGTTAATTGATTTTTTTCTCCCTAGAATGACTCAAATATTATGGTACCTTAAGATGCTGAAGATATATGTGCTATGTATATTTCTTTGGAATCTAGAATCTGTGAATTTTCTCTTTTTTTTTAAAGTTGATTTTTCATTGATTTTAAGGATTTTTCAGTATTCTACTTAAGAATGAAAACTCCTGTGTGGTTTATGTCCATAAAAGACACATTTAGTATTGTTCTGTTTGGAGAGAATTTGTTACATAATTATGTTTCCTAATTACTACATTAGGAAACATTCTCTTAGGGACTTTTTCCGGTAATTGATCAGTTCAATATTTATTTTGATAAAGGTAACTGTTACATCAGTGCTTGACGTGTGTTGTGTAACACACATTTTTGCCCTAGATAAATTTTATCTCTGTGGTCAATGCATTGCACACAGAAAAGACCATAGACTGTCCTTTTCTTTTTGTAAATCAGTTTACTTTTGTGTATTTCTGATTGTATTTTTAAATGGATTCAGCAGTGGGAGAAATTTTAATTGGATTTTAGACTATTCCATCTAACTATGGTAGAAAGGCATTCATGTATGGTATCTTGAGTTTATCTTGTAGGTCCAGATTTTGTAATTCTTAGAGTGTTCAAATCTGATAAATTTGATACCCTTACATCCCTCAGAATGCCGTACAAGCAAATGTAAGGGTTATATTCAGTACAAACGTTGGATGTTTGTATTTGCTTCGCTGGGATGCATTTAAAAGGAAATATACCAGTACCTGATGCAGGCACCTTAGCAGTTTATAAGCTACTGTGAAAAAAAATGTGGAGATTTCACAAACCATGAATGCATACGTCATGTTCCTGGCATGCTTAGCAAAGAGATTTTTTTTCAGTTCACTATATAAAACTTGTTTCCTTCATTTGTTTTCAGTTACTTTTAAAATTATTTGGTTGAATTCATTAATGATTAGTGTCCTCTTTTTTATAGACTGCCATGGTCATGTTGTGGTCTGCTCACAATCACCTGGTACTGGGGTATTCTAAGTTTGGTAAACATTTAAATAGGATGCCAAGTAGAACAATTGGCATCTCCAGTCAACTGGGAGTCAATGGGAGGTTCCTCTGATAGTGCTTCTGTAGGAACCTTCTTTCCTCCAGCCCTCAGTCCTGTGGAGTTCAAGCCAGAAGGGTCCTCAGCTGTCAGGAGGGAAAAGTCATAGCACCTGGGATGGCTGTAGGTCCCTTATGATTCCACGGAGCGCATTGCTCTGTTTCAGGCTCTGCCTCCTTTGGCGTGCATAATGAACTCAGTGAAATTCTCTACCTGACTTTTGACTGCAGACTTGTTAAGATGAGAGCACGAAGGCTTTCTCTCTTAGGATAAAAGACTGATGGAAGTACAAGTTGCTTTGTGAAACCAATCTCAGTTGTAGGCTGAAGGCAGCTTATTTGTGAAATGTTAAAATTACATTGAATACCTTTTGCACTTTCCCTAGCTAATTATTATTATTTTTTTTAATGTCTGTCCTTTCTCTTGCTTGTTTCTTTTTGTTTTCCCTGAATGTTGTTCTGGTTTTGTTTTTTAAAAAGACTGACCTTTTTGGTAATTGGAGTTGTTAGAATTGAACTAGACTGTTTAAAAGACTGGTAAATCCTCTCAAACAAAACAAAACAAAATTTTGTGTGTGTATGCACACACACAGAAAATCAAAATATGTACAAAGAAAAAGAAAACTATTCTGTTATTCTTGGGCCTCAGAATTGCATTCATAAAAGCTTAAGGCAAAGTGAAGGATGAAATCCAGATGAAGTGGTGCTAATGAAACACTTGCTTTCTGCTTTAAGAATTTATTTGAAACATTATGAATGCACTGAACTGCATTTTTAAATTTGGTTCTAGGAAAGCTGTCATTGAATGGAGTTCTGCTTTGACATCTTTTTGCAAAACGAGGAATTCTTTCAGAGGGATCATCTTTAATAGATCTCTTTACAGCTTAACCTATCTTTCTTTTAATCCCTTTGAGCATCAACTTTATAATCTATAAAGATAGAAATACTAATTTATCCCTGCTAGGGTGGTCTGGAAAATTAAAAGAAAATTAGTGTAAGCTTGCTTTTTGAGTATTAAAAAGTCTATATAAATGTTCAGAGGCTTGTGTTTCAGACTGGCACCTGCATTATATTAATTAGCCTTTAATATGTTACTATCACAGGGAGACCTGGTATGCTGCGATTCATGGGGTCTCAAAGAGTCGGACACAACTGAGTGACTGAACTGAACTGATCACATTATTTAATTTTCACAAAGGGAATGTCAGAAAAATTGGTGTCTAGTACTGCCTTGTGGCTGAATTCCAGAGTCTGACTTTGTGAAGATCATTAACTCCTTGGAACATCAGTTTCTCATTCGTCTATTCTTTCACTGTGTACTGAGCACCTCCACCATCTCAGACAGTGAAAGGCAGAGGTGGAGCTCATGGAACTTGAGCTCTACCTCATACAGAATGCACATATATATATATATAAAATGGGCTTCCCTGGTGGCTCAGTTGGTAAAGAATCTGCCTGCAAATGCAGGAGACCACCTGCAGTGCAGACCTGGGTTCGATCCCTGGGTCAGGAAGATCCCCTGGAGAAGGAAGTGGTGACCCATACCAGTATTCTTACCTCGAAAATCCCATGGACAGAGGAGCCTGGAGGCTACAGTCCATGGGGTTGCAAAGTCGGACATGGCTTAGCGACTAGACCACCACGAGGGGTGTCAGAAGGTGGCAAGTAGTGGTCTGCAAAAAGCAAAGGGATGAGGAATGCAGAGAGTAGATTTTTGTTTTCCAGTTTTATTGAAGGTGGCCAGAGAAAGGCCTCACTGAGCAGCTAACTTCTGAAGAGAGACCTAAAAATGATCAGGATGGAGGCAGGTAGAGATGAGTGGGCAGAGGAATACAAATACCCCACAGTAGAAGTGTGTCGTGGCAAGGAGGCCAGTGTGGTTGCAGATAAGTCAGTGCAAGAATGAGCAGAAGATAAGGCCAGAGGTTGGAGAGAGGAGGACAGACAGCATAGGGCCTCATAGGCCATTTTCTGAGTGAGGAAAGGGAACACTAGAAGATTCTGTATGAGTTAGAGTTTAATAGGGCATTTTGTCTGGGGAATATAAACACAGGGGTCAGGCTTTATCCTTTAAAATCTCTTGTAGTCTAGGTCCAAGATCCTATGATGCTGGATGGTTTCTCTCCCAATTCTCCCACTCTTATTCCAGGAAGAGTAAAAGCTTGTTCAAGCTCTTCTTGGCCCACTAGTGGGACCAGCTATTTGGCAGAATCTAGGAGTTAGTTCTCCATCAATGTGGGTCAGTAGCATCAGTTGAACCTTCTCCTCCCTATGGCTTTCTAAAGATAATTTAAAAGAAGTTTTACTGTTTCAGAAGTACTAAAGAATTGATACAGATAAAGGTGTGTGTGCGCGCGCATGTGTGTGTGTGTGTATGTATCATGCCTTTTTGACCTCAGCACAAGTGAAAAGCCCAGGGCAAACCAGCTTATGAACATCTAGGAAGACTTCCTCCCAATTTACTGATCCTTGAAAGACTGCCCTCTGAGTGCTCATATGAGCCTCCTGCCTTACCAATAGGTAAAAGAATTTGTCTCAATGTGGTGCAATCACATGGGATTTCAGGACCAGGAATATGCTACTTACTAAATGTCATAGGACTTATAAATTCTTTAAAAGCTTTGAAAAACGAAATTATAGTCTAGTACTAAAATTATTTGCCATCGTAGTTTGATCAATTTATTTTTATATTTGAATTCTTTAAATCCCCCCAAACAGTGTTATTTGGGCAATAAATATTTTATGTGTGTGATGACTTGGAGTACACCACCAAGCTTTTGGGAGGATAGAATCTAGTATGAAGTGAAGCAGCCATTGTTCTGTACATTTAAATGATGGCTGATGATATTGATTCAAAAAAAAAAGAATAAGATAATCTTTCCTTTATAAAAAAAAAAAAAAACTTTGTAATTCAATCAAAGCTTCCTTATTGGGATGTGAAATTTCTATATTTATCAAGTCCACTAATTTCTATATTTATCATGTAGAGAAATAGAAACACCTCAAATTCCCTTATGTTCTCTGAGAGAGAGAGAGAGAGAGAAAATGAGAGAGGGAAACAGAGAGACAGAAAGACAGACAGAGGAAGAGACGAGGGTTTTCTNTATTTATCAAGTCCACTAATTTCTATATTTATCATGTAGAGAAATAGAAACACCTCAAATTCCCTTATGTTCTCTGAGAGAGAGAGAGAGAGAGAAAATGAGAGAGGGAAACAGAGAGACAGAAAGACAGACAGAGGAAGAGACGAGGGTTTTCTGCAGTGAATTTTTGTACTTCCAAAGAAAACATTAACCAAAAGTATCAATGTCATAAAAAAAGACGTGGGTGGAAGTTACCAAAGGGCATTTGGATTCTCTGTAAAAGGCCTTGAAATTCCTAATAACTAAGTTTAATAAAGGAAAAATAATCTCGTATTGAACTTCATTAAGCTGATTTGGCAGGATATTCACAGTGCAGCTCATGCACATGTGTAAGATGGTTTCCCAGCATCACAATGGATTGAAAAGGACATATACCTTGGTATTAAGGTTTAAGACACAGCAAAAGCTAATTGTGATAGAGCAAGAGGTTCTATTAGAAATGACATTGTTGGGATGGGGTGGAAGGTGGGAGGAAAGTTCTAGAGGAAGGCAGAAACCAACACATAGGCATACCTATGGCTAAGTCATGTTGATATATGGCAGAAACCAACACAATATTGTAAAGCAATTATCTTCCAATAGAGAATAAACACATTTAAAATTTTTAAAAATGTCATTGTTTATGAAATATGAAGGAGTACCATGGACCTCTGACTAAAGACAGACTGTCCTCAGGCTGCTGTCTTGGAGAGACCAGGACTGCTGTGTATTATATGGGACTGCTGGGTATTATCAGAGAAGGCAATTGCACCCCACTCCAATACGCTTGCCTGGAAAATCCCACAGACAGAGGAGCCTGGTAGGCTACAGTCCATGGGGCCGCGAAGTCAGACACAACTGAGCGACTTCACTTTCACTTTTCACTTTCATGCATTGGAGAAAGAAATGGCANCTTCTGAGTATCACTGGCACAAAAGTCCATGATCCTTCTGACATAACAAGCCACTTTCTTTTTGGACCATTATTTTAATTATAGTTTTAAATAATTAAGTCCCTTGGAGAAGGAAATGACAATTTTCCAGTATTCTTGCCTAGGAAATCCCATGGACAGAGGAGTCTGGCAAGCTATATAGTCCATAGGGTCCCAAGAGTTGGACACGACTTAGTGACTAAACCACCACCACCACCCACCATGTATTCATACAGTTGGTTGTGTATTTTGCCAATTTCTTTATCTGTGTCCACAATAAGGAAAGGAACTGCTTCTGTGTGACATCCCAGACTTTTACTATCCTTTCTCTGGAAGCTTCACCATTGTAGCTCAGGGCTGGGAGGGAAGGATGTACCCTCGATGCACTGGAGGCCTAGATGAGAGAAGATGAGGTGTATGCTCGGAGAAAGTGGCAAAAAGCACACTGGATGGAAAAGACTTCTGTGAAAGACATAACTGATTTGCAATTATTTCTTTATTTTCGATCAGAATTCTGAGCAACACAGTAGAAAAGAGCTAATAAGAGGGAGTGGCCTGTGCCCAAGGAGCTAGCCGACTGCTACTAACACAGAAACTGAATTAAATTTAAACACAATGACGACACACACACATCTGTGACAGCCTTTTGTATAGCACTGTATGGGTGACAAAGACTTTCATCTCGATTAGTAGGGGAGCTGCTGCTGCTGCTGCTAAGTCGCCTCAGTCGTGTCTGACTCTGTGTGACCCCATAGACAGCAGCCCACCATACTCCCCTGTCCCTGGGATTCTTCAGGCAAGAACACTGAACTGGGTTGTCATTTCCCTCTTCAATGCATGAAAGTGAAAAGTGAAAGTGAAGTCACTCAGTCATGTCTGACTCCTAGCAACCCCATGGACNTAGACAGCAGCCCACCATACTCCCCTGTCCCTGGGATTCTTCAGGCAAGAACACTGAACTGGGTTGTCATTTCCCTCTTCAATGCATGAAAGTGAAAAGTGAAAGTGAAGTCACTCAGTCATGTCTGACTCCTAGCAACCCCATGGACTACAGCCCACCAGGCTCCCCTGTCCATGGGATTTTCCAGGCAAGGGTACTGGAGTAGCAGTAGCCTTCTCCGTAGCAGGGGAGAGCAATCTATAAATCAGCCATTCTCTTTGTCATTTTCAGTTTGTAATTATCCAACCACCAACAGAGAGGCACAATAATTAGTGTAGTCTTTCCAAGATGTATAAAAAGAACTGCCTGGAGCCGTTATTAAATACATAGATTGCCACCTCCGCTGAGTGAGAGCCCCCAGAGAAGAGCCCTGAAAATATTTTTTAATAAATTTGAAGGTGATGTGCTTTAGCTGATAGAGTATTAATATTAGTCGCTCAGTAGTATCCGACTCTTTGTGTCCCCATGGACTGTAGCCACCAGGCTCCTCTGTCCATGGAATTCTCAAGGCAAGATTCCTGGAGTGGGTTGCCATTTCCTTCATCAGGGGATCTTCCCAACCCAGGGACTGAACCCAGCTGATAGATAGGAGGACTTAAACAGAGTTCAACTCTGTGATTGATTTACTATGTTGAAATGAAGAGCTATTTTTTTGTATCAGTTTCCTCCTCTGCAAAATCAGGACAATGGTAGTCTCTCCTTGTGGGTTTTATTGTGAACACCAAATGATGTCATATGTGCTAAATATTGATCATAGTGCTTGGCACAAGTACTCAATGAGCTGCTTCCATGTTTGCTGACATTCATTTTATTCAAGGAGTGTGATGTTTGGGACTCAGCCAAGTGGAGGAAATCGTATATAGAAATGATAAAGGGAATGACTCTAGGGAAAAGGATGAAGGAAAAGGATCTCCAACAGGCTGGATGAGAACTGTGACATTCTGGGTTAGAGTCAGTAGAGAAAATGGACTTGAATAGAGTTCCCAGGGTGACTGAAGCATGCAGTTTTATTCATATCCACGCTCCAAGTATTTGCCTGTCCTCCCCCTCTGGGAGGGAATCAGGTGCTTAGCTCATTTGCCTTGATACAGAAGCATTTTTGGAAGACCTAGGACATGATATAAGTTTAATTGCTCCATAAAATTATTTTAGGGTCTTCCAGGGTGGTGCACTGGTGAAGAATCTGCCTGCCAATGCAGGAGATGCAGGTTCGATCCCTGGGTCGGGAAGATCCCCTGGAGAAGGAAACAGCAGCCCACTCCAATATTCTTGTTGAGAAAATTCCATGGACAGAGAAGCCTGGAGGACCACATGGATCACAAAGAGTCAGACATGACTGAGCACACAATATTATTTTACTTTGTTATATTTCTTTTGGCTCATGTTGATAAGAGAATGTTATTACCTTGCATAACCAGGTCTATCAGAGATACAAATTTGTAGAGTTCTCATAACAACGAATTCATTTATTTATTCATTAGTTCAAAACCCATTTGCTGAGCACCTGCTGTGTGCCTTTTAAGCACAAAGGACACATCAGTGACTAGTAGAGGGAAACACTCCTGCCCATGCAGAGTTTATGCTCTTGTGTATGTAACAGGGAGGGAGACACTAAAAAAAAAAAAAAAAGAAGAAGAAGAAAATTATGTGATGATAAAGAGAAATAAAAGCCAGGAAGGAAGACAAGGAGTACAGGCAGGGTATGAATGTGTGTGTATATTGTGTGCACACACTTGCATGCAGAGTGAGGCCACATCACATGGGGCCTCAATAAAGACTTTGGCTTTAAGCGCTATGGGAAGTTTCTAAAAGGTTTTGAACAAACAACATTTTAAAAGGATCTCTCTGGCTTCTGGACAGTACATTCCAGAGAGGCAATGGAACTCAGAAGTGTGCTATTAAAATAAACTAAGAGAGAGGTGGTAGCTGCCTGGGCCAGGGCGGTGGCCGTGGAGATAGTGACGAGGGGTCAGATGCTGGATGTATTAGGACGGTGAAGCCAAAAGCACTTCTCTCGGATTAAATGTGAGAAAGGAGGAAAGGTAAGGAGTCAAGGAGGACTTAAATGAAATGTTGGAATTACTATCCCCTCGGATGAGATCGTCGGAAAATCCCATAGAGGAGGGCATGGCAACCCATTGGAATTCTTGCCTGGAGCATCCCATGGCCAGAGGAGCCTGGAAGGCTACAGTCCATGGGTCGCAAAGAGTTAGACATGACTGAAGTGAATTAGCATGCCTGGACGGGACGAGGTACTATCCCAGGTGGCACTAGTGGTAAAGATCCCATGGACAGGGGAGCCTGGTGGGCTGCAGTACACAGGGCCACAAAGAGCTGGACGTGACTGTACTGACTTAGCAGGCACCCAGGGATGAAGGCAATGGTATCCCACTCCAGTACTCTTGCCTGGAAATTCCCGTGGACGGAGGAGCCTGGGGGGCTGCAGTC
>SJYV01009358.1:0-74441 GCA_006410875.1 Neotragus pygmaeus | reverse complement strand
AAAAAAAAAAAAAAAGAAGAAGAAGAAAATTATGTGATGATAAAGAGAAATAAAAGCCAGGAAGGAAGACAAGGAGTACAGGCAGGGTATGAATGTGTGTGTATATTGTGTGCACACACTTGCATGCAGAGTGAGGCCACATCACATGGGGCCTCAATAAAGACTTTGGCTTTAAGCGCTATGGGAAGTTTCTAAAAGGTTTTGAACAAACAACATTTTAAAAGGATCTCTCTGGCTTCTGGACAGTACATTCCAGAGAGGCAATGGAACTCAGAAGTGTGCTATTAAAATAAACTAAGAGAGAGGTGGTAGCTGCCTGGGCCAGGGCGGTGGCCGTGGAGATAGTGACGAGGGGTCAGATGCTGGATGTATTAGGACGGTGAAGCCAAAAGCACTTCTCTCGGATTAAATGTGAGAAAGGAGGAAAGGTAAGGAGTCAAGGAGGACTTAAATGAAATGTTGGAATTACTATCCCCTCGGATGAGATCGTCGGAAAATCCCATAGAGGAGGGCATGGCAACCCATTGGAATTCTTGCCTGGAGCATCCCATGGCCAGAGGAGCCTGGAAGGCTACAGTCCATGGGTCGCAAAGAGTTAGACATGACTGAAGTGAATTAGCATGCCTGGACGGGACGAGGTACTATCCCAGGTGGCACTAGTGGTAAAGATCCCATGGACAGGGGAGCCTGGTGGGCTGCAGTACACAGGGCCACAAAGAGCTGGACGTGACTGTACTGACTTAGCAGGCACCCAGGGATGAAGGCAATGGTATCCCACTCCAGTACTCTTGCCTGGAAATTCCCGTGGACGGAGGAGCCTGGGGGGCTGCAGTCCATGGGGTCGCTAAGAGTCGGACTCGACTGAGCGACTTCACTTTCACTTTTCATGTTCATGTATTGGAGAAGGAAATGGCAACCCACTCCAGTGTTCTTGCCTGGAGCATCGCAGGGACGGCAGAGCCCAATGGACTGCCATCTGTGGGGTCGCACAGAGTCGGACATGACTGAAGTGACTTAGCAGCAGCAGCAGCAGCAGGGGATGAAATACACTGTAGGGGAGCAAGGTTTTACAGGTAGATAAGGAGTTAAATTTTAGGCGCACGAAGTCAGAAATACCTAGAAGCAGCCATCTGGATGGAAAAGATCTGGATCTCCGGGAAGGAATTTGAGTCAGAAACATGGATTTGGAGTTATAAGCCTATACATGATATATGAGGCTGAAACTAAATGGCATTACCAATGGAAGGTCCAGGAGACTGGCTCAAAGGCGAGATCCAGGGATGTGCAAACTGTAAGTGGTCAGGGAGATGCTGCTGCTGCTGCTGCTGCAAGTCACTTCAGTCGTGTCCAACTCTGTGCGACCCCATAGACAGCAGCCCACCAGGCTCCCCCGTCCCTGGGATTCTCCAAGCAAGAACACTGGAGTGGGTTGCCATTTCCTTCTCCAATGCATGAAAGTGAAAAGTGAAAGTGAAGTCACTCAATCGTGTCTGACTCTTCGTGACCCCATGGACTGCAGCCCTCCAGGCTCCTCCGTCCATGGGATTTTCCAGGCAAGAGTACTGGAGTAGGGTGCCATTGCCTTTTCCATCAGGGAGATAAAGAGAAGCTAAATCCAAAGACGGACAGATAGGCCAGTGACTGACCTTGGCCGCAGACCAGGAGCGTGTGTCCTGTAGGTCAAAGGAGACACGGTTTCAGGGAAGGGAGTGACCAGTTGTGTCAGATACGACCAATTCAGAAGACATAATGGATGCAGGTTCAATCTTTGGGTCAGAAAGATCCCCTGGAGGAAGGGATGGCAACCCACTCCAGTATTTTTGCCTGGGAACTCCCATGGACAGAGGAGCTTGGCGGGCTATAGTCCATGGGATTGCAAAGAGTTGGACGTGACTGTAGCGACTTAGCATGCACCCAGGGGATGAGATACACTATACGGGAGACCAAGATGAGCTCATTAAAACCAAGATGAGCATTTGAATTCACCACTGGGTTGAGCAGAATAACAGTTATCTCTGATCTGTGAGAGCAATTTCAGTGGAATAGTGGTGTGGTAGCTGGATGAGGATAGATTCAGGAAAGGATGAAAGGAATTAAAGAGAGAGAGAGAAAAAGTAAACCTCAGAGGAAGAACTTGGCTAAAAACAGGATCTTAGAAACAGGCAAGAGCTGTGTAGCAAGTAAGAGTTGTAGCTTTAAGATGAAGAGAAACAGTGGAGTGTTTGTAAGCTGCAGGGACTGATCCATGAGGCAGGGAACACAGAGAGAGTTTCTCAAAAGTGTTGTGCCACTTCCCTCCCACCTAAATACGCTCAAACCACCGTCATATTCTTCTCCAGTTTCTGTTTCTGTGCCCCAGGTGACAAAGCAAGGCCTAAGACCTGAGACAAACCGGGCACTTATGACTTTCTTAAGCCCTTGGGATCCTCAGTACAGCTAGCCATGTACAGAGTTTCATTTTGACTTTTGCTTTTGAAAAAGAAGGAAAGAAGCCAGTGAAGGAGGGAAGGAAGGAGGGAGAAGGGATGGAGGGAGAAGGGAAGGAGGGAAGGGGAGATAAATCATATTTTATATATATATATATATATATATATATATATTTGACAAGTGGCTTTTAAAAAAAACCTGCTTCCTCCTTTAATCTCTTAAATTTTATAACAACCCTTGGAGATGGGTATTATTTCCTTTTTTCAGATGGTAGTGAGTTCATTAGTGATTAAATAACGTCTTTAAGATCTCATAACTCATAATAAGCTCATTCAATTTAAACTCAGATCTATCAGACCCCAAAATACAATTTCACAGACTTCTCTGGCATAGGAAACTCATGGTAGGTCTGTGGTTTAACTCAACCTTGGAAACACAGATTGCGACCCTCTCTCTTTTTGCTTACATGATTTCATCACTCTGTTAGCAGAGACATCTTCAGTTGTGTGATTATTTAAACATCCCATCTTCCGTCTAGTGAAAGCATTTTGTTTGAGAATCAAATTTATTTTGCTGTAAAAATGACCATCTCAATTAGTGAAAAAGAGGCACTCCTGCATAGCACACCATCTACACATATCCTGCATTTACTGGACATCTAGAAATAAGCTTTTTCTAAGAAACAGAAAGTGAAAGTTACTCAGTCGTGTCCAACTCTTTGCCACCCCATAGACTGTGCAGTCCATGGAGTTCTNTTAGTGAAAAAGAGGCACTCCTGCATAGCACACCATCTACACATATCCTGCATTTACTGGACATCTAGAAATAAGCTTTTTCTAAGAAACAGAAAGTGAAAGTTACTCAGTCGTGTCCAACTCTTTGCCACCCCATAGACTGTGCAGTCCATGGAGTTCTCCAGAATCCTGGAGTGGGTAGCCTTTCCCTTCTCCAGGGGATCTTCCCAACCCAGAGATCGAACCCAGGTCTCCCACATTGCAGGAGGATTCTTTACCAGCTGAGCCACAAGGGAAGCCCAAGAATACCAGAGACACAGAAGGACTTGTGTAATTTTACCCTTAAGAGGAGGTTAGCACAAGGGTATCATTCTGCCCAAACATTGTGAATATGATTGGAATAGAAATGGTAACTGACAGCTGCTGACAGTGGGCTCCTGGAACCAGCAAAACCTGAGTTTATTTTTGTGTGTCCTTTTAGCCAGTTTAGCCCCAGGTCTCTTGGCTTCCTTCCTGTTGGGACATCTTGCTTCTTACCAGTCTGCAAACTATCAGAAGAGAGACTTTCTCTGTTGCTGTGTTTGGTGCCTTGAAGCTCTAAGCTTAGAGTTGATTCTCCTTTCTCAGGGAGCGCTCTGAGAAATATTGGTAGTTCCACCACTTCTTCCTGGAGGAGGAAGTCTTTTAGAGTATTCCTTGCAACAAAACTGAGATGTGCCAAAATGGTTTGGCTGAGTAAGTTGGTAGGGACAGACAAGTCTTGACAGTCAAACAGGTGAGTCAGCCACCAATTCTTCACAAGTGATGCATGGTAGAAAAGAATGGTTGGGAAGAATTAGGCAACTGGTGAGTCCTTTGGAACATACATGATTTTTTTCATTCAAATAGTCAGAGTCATGTTAGGGATGCTATCTTTGGAAAATTAAAAAAAAAAAAAGGTATTCAACAAATGTTTCATGAATACCTACCAGCTATAGAATACAAAGTATTTAGATGCGTTTTCTTTTAGAACGCCCCGCCTAGGGACTTCCCTGGTGGCCGGATGGTTAAGACTTGCCTTCCCACAAAGGCTTGTAGTTTCAATCACTGGTTGGGAGTTAAGATACCATATGCTTCATAGACAAAAAGGCAAAATGTAAACCAGAAGCAATATTGTAACAAATTCAATAAAGACTTTAAAAATGGTCCACAGTTTAAAAAAAAAAGAAACTTCAAAAAAAAAAAGATAAAAGGGATGATAGAATTAAAATATGTCATAAACATTGTTAATCAACTATACCAAGATAAAAGTTAAAAAGTAAAGCACTAGTGCAGACAAAAAAGTGAAAATTTTAAAATGCCATAAATACTCAACTATTTTATTAAAAAATAAAAAGAATGCCCAGCCTGATGGAGATCGATAATTGGGTGAAAACAGAAAAGAACATTAATTCCTACCATGAGACTTTACTAAACGATTATCTCCACCAGTTCCACCCCCCCAAATCAGGGATGTTCCTGATTAACAATTTCCCAGCCAACATGATGAAATATGTTATCATGGAGAAAAGGGTAAATAAAATCATGTTTCTACTTTATTTTGCCAAAATGGAAATCAGATTACGAATTCAGCAAAATGAAACACAAAGTTGAAAGTTATCGTAGCTAATCCATAGCTCGGTGACCAAGAGAATAGTAGTGGGATAAAGACTACAGGGACTCCATGGCGGTCCAGGGCTCAGAGTGTGCCTTCCGGTGTGGGAGGTGTAGGCTCATTCTCTGGTTGGCACATGCCTCATGGACAAAAAACTAAAACATAAAACAGAAGCAATATGGTAACAAATTCAATAAAGACTTTAAAAATTATCCACATCAAAAAAAATCTTTAATAAGCAAGGAATATGAAAAGAATATGCAAAAGTTGAAATAGGTCATCTTATTTATAAGACATTTGTATAAAATCTGAATAAAAAGTGTTTACTGAAAGACAGAAAAAAATCTTTACAATTGAAAATCAGCTCCATAGCTCAATTTTTTAAGGTTTTTTCTTTTTCTCAGTTTTTTTTTTTCCTTCTATTCTCTCTCTGGGGTTTGGTAAAGAGGTCATCCAAGATATGCGATTTTCTTCTCTGGTTTATTTCCTTGTTTGGAGGTGTTCGTGACAAGGTTTTTTGGGTAGTATTCACATATTCATAAGCTACTAATCTTTCCTTTGTGATATCCTCTTCAAGGAATTCAATATATTTTTATAAGGGTTAAAAAAGCAATTGTCCCTAGACGCTTGAGAGATATATAGTAAAAAAAAACAAAAAAAAAAACGAGTTATTAAGAAAATAATTAATGACTGTTTCATCTGAGTTCCCCTGGTATTTTAATAAAAAATGTATTCCAAGTAGTTTATGGTTACACAACCATGGGCCTGGTTATTCTGTCTTACTTATCAACAAGTTCTTATTGTTCGAAGTGACATTTAATTTCTCTTGATACTTATTTTAAACTATAACTTCCTCTTTCATATTCGTAAGGAAGGATTATATAAATGTCACCTATTTAGCAGCACTAATATTACTTTTTTATTTTTTAATGCTGCTTTCAGATGCTTCGTTGCTAGTATTTTACAAGCTGAAGGCTGCAATTGTTTTTACCTGTTAAGTCACTATTTCCACATTAATAATAGGGTAAGATATCAGGCTTCAGTTTAGATTATGACAGTACCTAATGTCTTTTCCACATTTACTTCAAGCCAGGAGAAGACTTCCTCTCTTGTTTTCATGGGAATTTTATGAATTCGAATATGTATATTTTTCCAGCTGTAGTATTTTAATTGCATTTGGAAATTACCAGTTGAGATATCATTTTTCTTAAGAAAAATTTCCTAATACTAAATCCTAGCAGTTAAAGCTGACTTCAACTACTCAAATGACATGATTTCCTTATGCTTGCCTTAGAATTTTTTGATCTTTCCTTCAGTTATTTTCATTGATACTTCTAGGTCAGTGAGATGTTAAATTATATTTTTCTCCTATAAACCACCTTTTCATAAGTGGAATTTTCTTCTTTTGGTATGAATGTGATGTATCCCTGGGACTTCTCTGATGGCTCAGCTGGTTAAGAATCTTCCTGCAGTGCAGGAGACTCAGGTTTTATCCCTGGCTTGGGAAGATCTCCTGGAGAAAGAAATGGCAACCCACTCCGGTATTCTTGCCTGGAGAATCCCATGGACAGAAGAGCCTGGTGGGCTACAATCCATGAAGTCAAAAAGAATTGGACACGACTGAGCATGTGCATTGACTATTGTCTGTGATGTATCCCTTAAATAGGTGGTTAAGATAAATATAAGCTTTCTTGGTTAATATTGCTGAAATGAATTCATTTGATCTGAATCCTATTTTTGATTACAAGTGAGGCTTCTTCATTGTACACGTTTATGTGCCCAAAGAAAAGTTCATGGTGGTGATCTATTATAGCAGCGAGTCTTAATCTTTGATTCCTTTCAGTTAAATTGTTTCCTAGTATGTGTTTAATAGACTAGCTCAAACAGACATTCAGGGCTAAATGGAAGATTGTGGAGCTCACATGGCACCATATAGAGTCATTACAAAACACTTTTTCCTGCAGAGCACCTCTTTGTTGTTGTTGAGGAATCTCCTGTTGCTTCCAAGAAAAGATGATGGTGTGTGTGTGTGTGTGTGTGTGTGTGTGTGTGTGTGTGTTTTCTTTAGTGGGGAGCCTGAGCAGGTGGGAGTTGGGATATTTGTGTCTGCTAATTGGTCCAGGTAATCACTCTATTACCTAAGTTCAGGCTCTTCACCTGTAAAGAGTGAGGCAGGATGAAAAGTGAGACGAGCTGGGACCTGTGATTCTGCTGCAAGTGCTTGTGCCTGGACAAGAGTCTCCTCGAGCCATAGAATACGAAGAAACTATATGAGACCAAAAATAATTGCATGCATTGTGCATTGCATAGTTGGGGAAAATTATGAAGAAGATGCAAAAAAGACCAAAAGCCCAACTTCTTCTTCTAAAGTGTCAGGAGCAGAAGCAGGGTACTACTGCTCATGATCTCTCCATATGGCACCACCAAGGGGGTGAGCAGACCATCCAAGCCACTTATCTGGCTCAACTGCTGGACCTGCCCTTACTCACTCCATTTGAGGGCATGGCTTGGCAAGCCCCCAACCCAGGGAGCAAGTGAGTGAGGAAACCTGTTCCTTGTCTTTGTTCCCTCATGCCGCAGCAGAGACCCCAGTAAAATGTTGCCTGAATTTCTGGTCTGACCTCTTATCAATTTCTACTGATTAAAGTGTCTATGAACCTAGGCTGGCATCAAAACGATCCTAAAGTTCTTTCTAGCTATGGTTAGAAATTAACTCATTTTCTCGAATTTTACCTACAGGTTATCCATTCCCCCCCCCACCCCGAATTTGTAGTTGATGAAATCCTTTAAAGCAGCCTCTAGAAACTAGGAGAGATAAAGTATCTACTGCCCCAGAGAGCCAAATTTTGAAACCATCCTCATTCTGAGTATTTTCTGCTTTGAAAGAACATGCTGAGTAATACTCCATTGTGTATATGTACCACAGCTTTCTTATCCATTCATCTGCTGATGGTTGTTTCCATGTCCTGGCTACTATAAACAATGCTGCAATGAACATTGGGGTACATGTGTCTCTTTCAATTCTGGTTTCCTCGGTGTGTATNGGGCTGTAGTTCCCCCCCCCCCAGGCTCCTCTGTCCATGGGATTCTCCAGGTGGTAATACTGGAGGGGGTTGCTGTGCCCTTCTCCAGAGGAGCTTCCTGACCCAGGGATCAAACCCACGTCTCCCACGCTGCAGGTAGGTTCTTTATCACTGAGCCACCCAGGAAGCCCTTTAAATGTTCCATCCCTTCATTGAAACTCCTAGAGAATTAACTTGGATGCACTTATCTATTCTCTTCTATTACAAAGCCAAGGAATAACACTTCCTGCCTTCTAGTCTGAAAAACTGCACCTTTACCTCCGTTAGAAAGATGGCGTTCCAAAATAAAACTTAATAGTGCTCTATTTCTTGTCACACTGTTATAATTTAACCATGAAAGGAACTTAATTTAGAGTAAGTAATGCCACTGTCACTTAAATATACAAATGATAAAAGAAACGTCAGCAGCTCTAATTCCATAACTCCCGAGTAAGGACAATTAATGGAATCCTCTTTCCTGGTGGGAGTCGTTTTCGGCAATAGATAAAGGAGCCATTGAGCCTTTTAAGATTCACTCTCATAACCAAACTGCATCTCTCTTCATCATTATCTGAACCTAATTAAAAAATGACATATAAAACAAACTGAAAATCAAACAGGATTCCATCCCAGGAGGAAAAGCTGAGAAGCACCTCTTTGCCTCCACTGAGACTTGCTGGAAACTCACGTCCCTGACGTCAGCTCTGTCCTGCACCTGTCCACACCTATCAACACAGCTGGATGAGCTCATCACTGGCTGTGATTGGGTAGATATTAATTGCGTCNTGGATTCATGTCGATGTATGGCAACACCAATACAGTATTGTAAAGTAGAATAAAGTAAAAATTAAAAAAAAAAAAGAACATGCTGAGTAGGTCTGCAGGCAGCTATTAGATTGTAAGGCAAGCTACAGGAGTTAATGATGGTGTTCTCACCCAAAAGCCTAGAAAAGAGTTGCCTCCGTGAATATATGACAGTAGCAATTTAATTGTACCACAAAGGAAGTTACATTTAGCATCTGTAAGCTAAAATCTTGGCATCTGATCTCTTTACTTCATGGCAAATAGAAACAGTGACAGATTTTATTTTCTTGGGCTCCAAAACCACTACAGACGGTAACTGCAGCCATGAAGTTAAAAGACACTTGCTCCTTGAAAGAAAAACTATGATAAACCTAGACAGTGTATTAAGAAGCAGAAATGTCACTTTGCTGGCAAAGGTCTGTATAGTCAAAGCTATGGTTTTTCCAGTAATCATGTATGGATGTGAGAGGTGGACCATAAAGAAGACTGAGTGCCAAAGAATTGATGCTTTTGACTTGTGGTACGGGATAAGGTTCTTGAGAGTCCCTTGGACAGAAAGAAGATCAAACCACTCCATCCTAATGGAGATCAACCTTGTATATTCTTTGGACAGACTGATGCTGAAGCTGAAGCTCAAATACTTTGGCCACCTGATGTGAAGAGCCAACTTACTGAAAAAGGTCCTGATGCTGGGAAAGATTGAAGGCAAAAGGAGAAGAGGGCGGCAGAGGATGAGATGGTTGGATGGCATCACCAACTCAGTGGACTTGAGTTTGAACAAAGTTTAGGAAATAGTGAAGGACAGGGAAGCCTGGCATGCTGCGGTCTGTGGAGTTGCAAAGAGCTGAACGTGACTTAGCAACTGGACAACAACAACATCTTATGATAAAAAGCTGACTCGAAATTGAATTTTATTGTCTCATCACTTTAAAATATTGTTTGTTTCCCCCATCATGTCTGCTTACTTCAAACTTCAAAGTAAGGTTGATAGACTGTTCTATGAGCAGTTTTCAGTTATGTTGCCCAGGCCATTCAAGTTTTATTTAACAAAGCAAACAGTTAATAGTGTCACACATAGAATGGGTCACTAGTAACCATGCTTTTTTCATTTAAATGAAGAGCCACTGATGATGATGGTCCTAAAGGGAAACAGCCAATGACACAGAAAGAAAAGCCACCCAAGCGTCAGTTCTGGGAGGTATAGATGTCACTGTTCATTCTAAAGTAGAATTTCTCTGTCTTCTGCAGGAGACATCAGATGCATTTACTTCTTTCCTTGTATGTCATGGAAACTGAACTTTTTTCTTATCCATATTTCTTAGTACATGGGCCACTTTTCATGATGATGAAATTTTGCTTACTGGTCCATAGTGCTTGTAAAATACTGTTTTTCTTAATGCAGCTATCTAAGTGTATGAGAGAGAAGCATGGAAAACATTTAAATGCTGAGAAATACCAATACCTAATTCTAAAATCTGACCTTAGGCGAACGGCACTGTGAATGGAGATAATCTTTGTTTCACAAAATACATTTTAAATACAAAATGAAAACTAAAGGAATATGAAACTAAGAGCAGTTATAAGAGAAAATTACATGATTCAGTTATATAATATGTGGTTGTATTTGAACATTTTGTGCTTCTGCTTATATATCTGAGGTTAACGAAGTTAATGAACTGGCTTCTCTCTTATGGCAATTAGAAGAAAGGCACTAACTTTGTATATAGAAGTTTTATTTTGATTATATTCTGGAAGTAGTTTCAGAAATATTTTACCACGAAGCTATTAGTGTATCAAAAGTTACCAAGATGACTTTAAGTAAGGCAAAATGTACTCTCCTACAATTTAAATTTTACTTTTGACTTTCTGTTATCTATATATCCATCTCTTCTCCTTCAGATGAATCTGAAACATTGGAAATAAAAAGAATATGTTATTTAAGCTCATCTCATAGAATTTCGGAAAAGACAGAAAGGCTGCTTTACCTTCCAACGTTAATTATTAATAACAGTGGTATCTGATTATTAATCATCTCATGTAATAATAGTGAGGTCATTTTAAAATGTCATTTTGTGGGAAATCTAGTCCAAAATGAAAGGAGGAGTTTTAAGTCTCAGTCTAATGGTAAGTGTGCACTATATTACTGGTTCAGTTGGAGAGTTCACACCTTCTCTTTAGGCTGCCCTTTGGGTTTACATCTCCTGTTAATGCGTCTTCTGAAAATCTGCTTGTGTCATTTCTGCTTCAGACATTTTCATTAAGGATAAAACATTTCAAGTCTGAAATTACGGGTGATTATGTTCATACAGTTGGAAGAATAGTAGATTAAGCTAAAAAACAGCACATTTTGTATGTATGCACTGACTCCCATTTCCATAGTGAAAGGATTTTTATGCTGCTAGGATGTCATGTTACTGTCGTCAGACTCCAGTTCACCCATTGATAATGACAATTGCATTGATTGCTTCAGCATCAGCTGACCTTCTATGAATAAAGAGCGTCACATAGCAGACTTCATTCAAAAAATCAGACCTAGATTTGCCAATACTTGCCGTTCAGTCCCCAAAGTCTCTATACGTTTTTAAACTGAAATGTTATCTTGAGATAGAAATTTTCTTGAGATTGAGAAATGGAGGCTTTCTCTATATGTTTAAATAGTTTTTTTATTTTTTACACTTCATGATTCTTTATGTAGACATTTATTGTTATTTTTATGTGTTACTTAAGCAGATTATGATTGAGAGTGTTGCTTCTCTTAGCCAAGTTTAAGACCTGTCTTCTCCCCGGGACTTTACCTGTTTCTCTCTTTCCAGCCCCCTCCTCTGCTGCGTTTAGGTATTTCTCATTTTAGGAAGTTAATCATGAAATGTATCAGTTTAAATTGAACTAAGCCATATGATCTCCATGTTGATAGGAAAAGTAATAAAAAGTTAGGCATCACAGCACCAAGTCAATAAAAGGGTAAAAGAGTGACCTTCCCAACAAGTGAGGCTATGGAATAAGGCCAATGTGGATTTGACTGAGTTGCAGATTTGTCACTTTCTAGTTGTGTGATTTTGATCAAGATATTTCATTTCTTCAAGTCCATTTCTCACATTCATGAAAGGTGTTGATAGTGCCTCCTTGGTAGCAGTTTTATGATGAACAAATAAGATATTTTTAAAAGGAACTTATAATGTTATTTTATCGTTATGCTGAGTCAATGAAAAATGACTCAAACTAGAGATTACTAGACTTTGTTTATTAACATGATGACCTAAGAGAAAGAAAACTTATTTTCTTGACAAAAACAGTAAGTGAAAAGAAAGAAAGTGAAGTCGTTCAGTCGTGTCTGACTTGGCGACCCCATGGACCGTAGCTTACCAGGCTTCTCTGTCCATGGGATTTTCCAGGCAAGAGTACTGGAATGGGCTGCCATTTCCTTCTCCAATAAACAGTAAGAGACAAAGTCAAATGTGTGAAACTACTGTCATCAAATATTGAGCCGTAAGCAGTGTAAGACTGTGATTCCTGAGAGCAGAGAGACAAATGAAATGAATTCAAACACATAACCCCTCTGGCTTTCAGAGTTGAAGCATATTTTGGAGTGTGGTATAGGGAGAACTGTCTTCTATCTTTAGCAAAGCAGGTTATTCTTCCTGAGTTGAAGAGACTGAAATCAGAATTCAGCGAGGCCCTGTTACCTGGAAATTATAAAGTGGAGTTTTGGAAAGGAGTGAGGTAAGCAGAAAAACAAAACAAAAGAAAATCTGCATAGGGGTTCATTTAAGCCTTTGCTGAATCTTAATATGTGCGTGTATGCGGTGAAACTCTAAAAGGCAGGGCAGAGAACCAGAAAGATGTATGCTGAACACAGAACAGGGAACTTTTTGAGTGCTGGTCAGTTGGAGTGGAGAGTTTTTGTTGATCACACACATTATAGACCAGGTCATGCTTTTATAGTAGGACTAAACTTCATCTAGAATAAAGATTATTCTTAACCTACTCTAACAAAGAATAAAAATAAGTCTTAAATGATCAAGTAATCCAAAAATAACTAAATTACTTGCTAAAACAAATCTCAATACTGTTTAAAAAAGACAACTAAATCTGGATACTCCTTGTCATTACTTACAATATCCAGCATCCAAACAAAAGCTACTCTGTGTGGCAAGAACTAGAAGAGAGTAATTGATAACCAAGAAACAGAACCAGGAATCATAGAGATGACAGAATTAATATACAAGGACTTCTAAATGGGTCCTGTTAATTGTTCGGAAGTTTAATGAAAAACATGAATGTAATGGCAATAGATGTAGAAAAGATAAATAAGACAAAAATGGAATGAAAGACTTGAAAGTGAAAAAAATACAGTACTTGAAACAAGAAATATATGAGAGATTATTGTTAGAAATTATGAAAGAAAGCATCTTCGATGAAAGACAAAGGGAAAAAGACTTAAATGAAAGATAGAGGGGGAAAGACTGAATAAAGTAACAAAGGATATTTAGATACCAGGAGGTGNAGATGTAGAAAAGATAAATAAGACAAAAATGGAATGAAAGACTTGAAAGTGAAAAAAATACAGTACTTGAAACAAGAAATATATGAGAGATTATTGTTAGAAATTATGAAAGAAAGCATCTTCGATGAAAGACAAAGGGAAAAAGACTTAAATGAAAGATAGAGGGGGAAAGACTGAATAAAGTAACAAAGGATATTTAGATACCAGGAGGTGATATCTGGAAAAAAAAAAAAAAAGGAAGAATTTTGAAGCCAGATGAGCATGAAGAAAAACATGCCAAACCACATCATAGTCAAATTGCTAAAAGTAAATGATAAAGAGAAGAAATTAGAAGCTATCAGAAAAAAATAATACAGGAGGAAAAAGAATGATCTCAGGCTATATTTTCAGAAGATGATGGAGAAACAACTCTTTCAGAGAAAAAAATCCAATAAAGATATCATTTAAACATGGAGATGGAATTTTCCAGACACACTGAAGCTAGTAGATTTCATTGCCAGCACACCAACGCTACAACAAATGTGATAGGAAGTTCTTCAAATGGAAGGAAAGGGATACAAGATGGAAACTTGCATCTACATCAGTTCAGTCACTCAGTCGTGTCCCACTCTTTGTGACCCCATGAACCAGAGCACCCAGGTCTCCCTGTCCATCACCAACTCCCAGAGTCTACCCAAACTCATGTCCGTTGAGTTGGTGATGCCATCCAACCATCTTATCCTCTGTTGTCCCCTTCTCCTCCTGCCCTCAATCCCTCCCAGCATCAGGGTCTTATCCAGTGAGTCAGCTCTTTGCATCAGGTGGCCAAAGTACTGGAGTTTCAGCTTCAACATCAGTCCTTCCAATGAACATCCAGGACTGATCTCCTTTAGAATGGACTGGTTGGATCTCCTCGCAGTCCAAGGGATTCTCAAGAGTCCTCTCCAATACCCAAGTTCAAAAGCATCGATTCTTTGGCACTCAGCTGTCTTCACAGTCCAACTCTTAACATCCATACATGACCACAGGAAAAACCATAGCCTTGACTAGATGGAACTTTGTTGGCAAAGTAATGTCTCTGCTTTTTAATATGCTGTCTAGGTTGGTCATAATTTTCCTTCCAAGGAGTAAGGGTCTTTTAATTTCATGGCTGCAATCACCATCTGCAGTGATTTTGGAGCCCCCCAAAATAAAGTCAGCCACTGTTTCCCCATCTATTTTCTAATCAACCAGATGCCATGATCTTGGTTTTCTGAATGTTGAGCTTTAAGCCAACTTTTCCCTCTCCTTTTTCATTTTCATCAAGAGACTCTTTAGTTCCTCTTCACTTTCTGCCATAAGGGTGGTGTCATCTGCATATCTGAGGTTATTGATATTTTTCCTGGCAATCTTGATTCCATCTTATGCTTCATCCTGCCTGGCATTTCACATAATATACTCTGCATATAGGTTAAATAAGCAGGGTGACAATATAGAGCCTTGACATACTCCTTTCCCTATTTGGAACCAAAGTCTGTTGTACCATGTCCAGTTCTAACTGTTGCTTCCCAACCTGCCTACATGTTCCTCAAGAGGCAGATCAGGTGGTCTGATATTCCCATCTCCTTCAGAATTTTCCACAATTTATTGTGATCCACACAGTTAAATTCTTTGGCATAGTCAATAAAGCAGAAATAGATGTTTTTCTGGAACTCTCTTGCTTTTTCGATAATCCAGCCACTGTTGACAATTTGGTCTCTGGTTCCTCTGCCTTTTCTAAAACCAGCGTGAACATCTGGAAGTTCACGGTTCATGTATTGCTGAAGCCTGGCTTGGAGAATTTTGAGCATTACTTTACTAGCATGTGAGATGAATGCAATTGTGCGGTAGTTTGAGCATTCTTTGGCATTGCCTTTGGAATTGGAATGAAAACTGACCTTTTCCAGTGCTGTGGCCACTGCTGAGTTTTCCAAATTTGCTGACATATTGAGTGCAGCACTTTCATCTACATAAAGAAATGAAGAGCCAGTAATATTAAATATGTAATAGGACAGATTTTTTCCAATTTAAAACATTTCTTTCAAACATAATTGGCTATTTAATAACAATTTATAACAGTGTATTGTGAGATTTTTAACACATNAAAACTGACCTTTTCCAGTCCTGTGGCCACTGCTGAGTTTTCCACATTTGCTGGCATTTTGAGTGCAGCACTTTCACAGCAGCATCTTTCAGGATTTTAAACTGGAATTCCATCACCTCCACTAGCTTTGTTCGTAGTGATGATTCCTACGGCCCACTTGACTTCACATTCCAGGATGTCTGGCTCGAGATTAGTAATCACACCATCATGATTATCTTGGTTGTAAAGATCTTTTTTGTACAGTTCTTCTGTGTACTCTCTCTTACTCACTTAAAAGTATACAATTCAATACCTTTTAATGTTTTCACTGTGTAATAATTGTTGTTCTTTAGTTACTAAGTTGTATCCAACTCTTTTCTGACCCCATGGACTGTAGCCAACCAGGATCCTCTGTCCATTGGGTTCTTCTGGCAAGAATACTGGAGTAGGTTGCCATTTCCTTCTCCAGGAGATCTTCCTGACCCAGGGATCGAACCTGTGTCTCCTGCATTGCAGGTGGATTCTTTAATGCTGAGACACCAGGAAAGCCCAACAGTAACTATTACTGCTATCTAATTTCAGCACATTTTAATCACCCCAGAAAGAAATGTGGTAGCCATTAGCACTCACTTGCCATTTCTCCCAGCACTATCTCAGTCCTGGCAGTCAGAAGTCTATTATCTGTCAGTATATATTTCATATAAAAAGAATTACAAAATATGTGGCCTTTTGAGACTGTTTTCTTATACATAGCATAATGTTTGTAACATGTATTAATACTGTGTTCCTTTTATAGCCAAATAACATTCCATTGTATGTATATAATCACTTTATTAATTCATTTATCAGTTTATGGGCATTTGGGTTGTTTCCACTTTTTGGCCACTATGAATAATGCTACTATAAACATACTTGTCCAAGTTTTTGTGTGGACAAATATTTTCATTTCTATTAGGTATAAATATAGAAACAGAATTTAATCATATGTCAACTGTAATATTTAATATTTTGAGCAACTAGCAAACTATTCCATAGCAGATGTACCTCTGAAATTCCCACCAGCAATGTATGAGGGTCCCAATTTCTCTACAACCTTGCCAATACTGGTTACTGTCCATTGTTTTCATTGATATTATAGCCATCACTGTGCTAGTGGATATGAAGGGGTATATGACTACAGTTTTGATTCCCTAGTAACTAATGTTGTTTAGTATCTTTTCCTGGGCTTATTGATCCTTTGTGTATATTGTGTGGCAAAATACTTATTTGGATTATTTGCCCATTGTCAAATATGATTATTTGTCTTTTTTATGATTGAGGTTAAGAGTTCTTGTG
Source organism: Neotragus pygmaeus (assembly GCA_006410875.1). Taxonomy (NCBI): domain Eukaryota; kingdom Metazoa; phylum Chordata; class Mammalia; order Artiodactyla; family Bovidae; genus Neotragus; species Neotragus pygmaeus. Next base: position 57,862 of record SJYV01009358.1, on the reverse strand, counting down.
TATATTCTAGGTGTAAGTTCCATATCAGATACATGATTTACGAACAGTTTTCACATTCTATGAATTGTCTTCTCATGTTCTTAATGGTATTATTTGCAGCACAAGTTTTTAATTTTTAAGTTCATTTTTCTTTAGTTGGTTGTTCTTTTGATATCTTAAGAAACCATTGGCTAACTCTAAGTAAAAATACTTACTCCTATATTTAAAAAGTTTAATTTTAGCTATGAAATTTACATCTGGTAATTTTGAATTAATTTCTGTGCATGGCACAAAGAAAAGGATCCAACTTCATTCTTTTGCATATGGATATTCAGTTCTCTAAGCACAGTTATTAAAAAAAGTATTCTTTCCTTACTGAATGGTCTTGACCTCCAGGTTGATAATCAGTTAACCATAAATGTAATGATTTATTTCTGGACATTATTTCCATTTATTCTAGTCCACTGATCTATATAGGTTTATCCTTACACCAGTATTACATTGTCTTGAGTACTATAGGTGTGTACAGAGCTAAAACTACTGAAGTATGGGACTTCTAACTTTGTTCTTAAGATTTGACTATTCTGAGCTCTCAGAGCTCTTTTCATCTTGCAAAACCGAAACTCTATACCCATTAGAAAAGAACTTCCCATTTCTCATCCCTCCTGGCAATCATCATTCTATTTTCTCTCTGGGTGAATTTGACTACTTAAAATGCCTCATAAGTGAAATCACACAATTTTGTCTTTTATGACTGGCTTATAATTACTCAGCATTAAGGTCCTCAAGAACCACTCCTGTACTCTTGTCTGGAGAATTCCAGGGACGGGGGAGCCTGGTGGGCTGCCGTCTATGGCGTTGCACAGAGTCGGACACGACTGAAGCGACTTAGCAGCAGCAGCAGCAGCAAGGTTCTCAAGATTCATCCATGTTGTACCGTATGTTCGAATTTCTTTCCTCTTTAAGACCGAATAATATTCCATTGTATGTATACGACACATTTTCTTTATCCATTCATCCATCACTGAATACTTGGGTTGCTTCCACCTCTTTGCTATTTTGAATGATGCTACAGTGAACATGCTGTACAGATATCTCTTCAAGACTGTAATTTCAATTTGGGGGGGTTACATTCCCAGAAATGAAATTGTTGTATCTCTACCTCATGATCCAAACAAATGAATCATATTTTTTGAGGAATTGACATACTATTTTCCATTGTGGTCATACAGCTTCACATTTCATATGATTGTAATTTTAAGCTTCAAAATTAAACATATCATAAAAATTAACAAAATTAAAATTTTTACCAGTTTTATTTTTTATGTTTCCAATTTATCTGCAATAAATATGCACTTGTATTTATAATGAGGAAAAGGAGTTATTTTAGAAGCTTACCTTTCTAATTTATTTGCCTGATTTNCTTCAGTCGTGTCCAACTCTGTGCGACCCCATAGACGGCAGCCCACCAGGCTCCCCTGTTCCTTGGATTCTCCAGGCAAGAACACTGGAGTGGGTTGCCATTTCCTTCTCCAAGGCATGAAAGTGAAAAGTGAAAGTGAAGTCATTCAGTCCTGTCCAACATTTAGTGACCCCATGGACTGCAGCCCACCAGGCTCCTCCGTCCATGGGATTTGCCAGGCAAGAGTACTGGAGTGGGGTGCCATTGCCTTCTCTGTTCAAATCACTAACCTGTTCTAGTTTCTTCATTCATTCACTCACCATTTACCAAGCCCCCAATCTGCATTAGGAACAAAGTAAAAAGTATAAGTGGATGTTGTTTAACCTTCATTGTACAAATCCCCAAAGATGCAGTTATAAATTATAAGCAAAGGTATCACAATACTGTTAATATCCTTTTAACTAGAAGAGGAAGATCGGTTGGTAGCAGGTGATGAGGCAGAGAAGTTTCCCTGAGAAGATGAATTAGAGTATACCTTTTGGTAAGCTTTGGGTTACTCACAAAACAGAGCAGATAGGGGATTTTTCTAAATAGGAAGAAAAGAAAAAGCCAACTTCAGCACTGTGGGAAACAAGCCAGGAGAGAAGAAGCAAAGCCCTCCAGGAAGGGATGAGGTACAGACACTAAATGAAATCTTATGTGGGTGATTTAATATTCAGGTGGCCATTTCCAGGAGGACAGGGTTGAAAGAAGCAGTGGTTGTTATCATATGGGTGCTAGCATGATGATGGTTCTTCTAGGCTTTACTAGAGAGGGGGGAAGAGGATCTATAGGCAGGAACCCAGGATGCAGGAACCCAGGACTCAGCCAACAAAGAATGGACTGATTTCAGAAGGAAATTGGAACAGAAACCCAAAACCAAGATGCAGAGCTTGGCATACAAGGTGACCAAGTAGAATAGCGGTCAGGTAGAAGTTCTCTAAGGTGTTTGGAAGCTAAATGTTTCTTCGGACCCACTAGATCCAAGATGTAGAAGCTATGATGTAGAACCACTGCTGCCTAATGGTTAGAGGTGTCAGTGTCTTATAAGGCCAAGCTTACCCTATTCAGGGCCTTTATGGGATGGAGCATGAGGGTCATCACTGCTGACATCCAGTTAGAACTAGAAGAGCCACAGGCTGATGCCACCTGCCTGAAACTAGCTCTCTCCACATCCTACGTAATGCTTAACCCCTTCAGCAGTCTGACACTGCTTTGAGTCAAGGTCAAGTTGGGGGAACATCTTTTACAGGCTGGATACAATCTAGAGCTTTGTGCATACAATCCATGCACTAGAGCTAAAATTCAAATAATGCTTTCTCCTTTAACTGTCTGCTATGACAATCCTATTTGGAGTGGAACCTCTGAAGGTTAAATAATAAAGGGCTATGGAGCTATGAACCAGCCTTGTAAATGAAAGTCATTAGAAGAAATAATGAAAGCAGAATATCCTCAGCTCAAAAAGCAATCAGATGGTGACAGTGTCCCTCTATGACACAGTGTCTCAACATGTCTCTCTGGCATGCTGACTGCCAGGCAGTGTACTGGATGCTCCCCAGTCTCTGTGAAGGTTGACAATACAAAGAACTCTCTCCTCAGCTCTCTCTTTCTCCCTCCCTCTGTTTCTACCTTTTAACCCCACTTCAATCTCTGCTAATGTATCTTTCTGCAACAATTTCCATTATCTACCTCTTCCCTGGTTTCCTCTAACTTCCCTCCCTTTCCCTTTTATGTATTCTTTCTCTTTTCTAGTTTTCTTTCATTTCTCTTTCTTTTTCCTTCTGACTTCCTATTTTCCTTTCCCTTAACTTCTCATAATACATGAAAAATCATTTGTAAATACTTAGTAGAGTTAACCAGTCTCAGTGGAGGAAAATATCCTTTCAAGAAGGCAAATGCATTACCAGGGACAAATAAAAAGAAGTTAGAGCTTACTTACACATTCATATAAATTTAGACGAACTTACCTGGAAGAGACAGGGCTGAAGGAAGAGCATACCAGGCGCAATTTTTCCTGGCAATTGGTGGCAGGTAGAGGGATGAAGGAAAAGCCTTTGCTGTGGGACACTCCTTAAGGATAGTGAGCATTGGAGAAATCTGGGCAAACATTCAGTGGGGAGGGGGGTCTGTTCTGAACGTTTTTCTTGCATCATTTCTTTGATCCTCATAACACCTCTGTGAATTAAGTAGCATTATCGATATTATCTCCAGATGTGGAAACTGGTTAGAAAGTAAGTGACAGAGGAAGAAGTGAGACCCAATCTGTCTGTTACCAAAGTCCATGGTGACAAAACAAAGAGAAACTTCACTAGCTTGATAGTTCTATCTGTTAGAACAGTGGTAAAAAGGAACGACAGAAAGATATTCTGAGGGCTCATGGTCCCAGTGGACTACTCCCATTTAGCTTCACATTTGTGGCCCCTATCAGTGCGCTGGCACGGACCAGGGCGCTGAATAAATGATTACAGAACGCATGAACAGGATTCAAAGCAGCAAGCACTGGAGTTTCTGAACTGGAAAAATCATTATAGTACCCAATTCAGGGGTCATGCAGCCTCTGGGTAAACATTCCCAGGGACAATCCTCCTACAAAATAAGAGTCACCATTGAGCCACATTTTTGATACAACAGTTTAAGGCCTTAAACTCCCATGTATGCAGAGGCTTTAAAATAACTGTCCGATATTCCCACTTTTATAACGTTTCATGTCATTAATTCTTTAAACATCACCAGAATGTAATGTGAACAGAATTAATGATGCTGGACTACTTAAAGATAGTTAAGATGGTTAAGTTTTGTGCATTTTTCACAAGAAAAATTTTAAAATCATCATAATATGAACATATATGTCTATAAAATATATATAATTTTGAAATATATAATCTTGCAAGTCAGTGGCATGGACAAGTAAGCTATTTGTTTTATTTCAGAAAAAAATTAAAATTCGAAGGATGACTAAGCAAGTTTATTTGTTTTGGGATTGGGGCTTAGCTGTTAACTGTGCTGAATACCGTGTTAGTGCCACTCTTATATCTATTCTTCTAGAAGTTTTAATAACTCATATTTCTCTTTAGCCTTCTGTATAAATGTAAGTTTAAATTTTCTAGAGTAGTTCAATTCAGTTGCTCAGTTGTGTCCGACTCTTTGCCACCCCATGGACTGCAGCACACCAGGCATCCCGGTCCATCACCAACTCCCAGAGTTCACTCAAAGTCATGTCCATCCAGTCCGTGCTGCCATCCAACCATCTCATCCTCTGTTGTCCCCTTCTCCTCCTACCTTCAATCTTCCCCAGCATCAGGGTCTTTTCCAATGATTCAGTTCTTCCATCAGGTAGCCAAAGTATGGGAGTTTCAGCTTCAGCATCAGTTCTTCCAATGAAGGTTCAGGACTGATCTCCATTAGGATGGACTGGTTGGATCTCCTTGCAGTCCAAGGGACTCTCAAGAGTCTTCTCCAACACCACAGTTCAAAAGCATCAATTCTTCGGCATTCAGCTTTCTTTATAATCCAACTCTCACATCCATACATGACCACTGGAAAAACCATAGCTTTGACTAGACGGACCTTAGTCGGTAAAGTAATGTCTCTGCTTTTCAATATGCTGTCTAGGTTGCTCTACAGTAGTTAACATTTTACAATTACAGCTGTCCCTCAGTATCTGACAGGGATTGGTTCCAGGATACGCCCCCTTGAATACCAAATCCATGGATGCTCAAGTTTTCTCATATAAAATGCTTAGTATCTGCATATAACCTACACATATCTTCCCATGTACTTTTTCTTGGGGGAAGGGATATTACTTTTTCAAATATATTTAAAAAATTTTTATTGGAGTGTAGTTGGTTTACCATGTTGTGTTAGTTTCAGGTGTACAGCAAAGGGAATCAGTTATCCATATACATATATCCACTCTCTTTTAGATTCTTTTTCCATTTAGGCCATTACAGAGTTCTGAGTAGAGTTCCCTATGCTTTACAGCAGGTCTTTATTAGTTATCTATTTCTCCCTTATACTTTGAGTCATTTTTAGCTTACTTAGGTGGCGCACTGGTAAAGAATCCACCTGCCCATGCAGTCACAAGAGAACTGTCTCAACCCCTGGGTCAGGAAAATCCTCTTGAAAAGGAAATGGTAACCCACTCCAGTATTCTTGCCTGGAAAATTCCATGCACAGAGGAGCCTGGTGAGCTACAGTCCACGGGGTTGCAAAGAGTTGGATGTGACTAAGCAACTGAGCACTCACACTCAGCTTACTAAAAATCACTAAAACAATGCAAATTCTATGTTAATAGTCATGTATACAATGTAACTGATATAATAATTGTAACTGTTAAAATAACTGTAACTGTTATAATAACTGCAAATAATTCAAGTTTTCCTTATTGGAACTTTCTGAAATTAAAAAAAATACTTTGATTGCACGCATAGATGTGGAACCCATGAATACTGAAGTGTTGGTCGCTCAGCTGTGTCCAACTCTTTGTGACTGTATGCACTATAGCCCGCCAGGCTCCTCTGTCCATAGAATTCTCCAGGCTAAAATACTGGAGTGGGTAGTCAGTCCCTTCTCTGGGGGATCTTCCCAAACCAAGGATGGAACCCCAGTATCCTACCTAGCGGGCAGATTCTTTACCAGCTGAGCCACCAGGGAAGCCCTACAAATACTGAAAAGCCCACTGTAATTCAGTTTGATCATTTGTATTCTAACCTAATTATTTCTTCAATGACACTTTTATTTGGGAATATTCACACATCAGTTGACATATTTGTTAAGATACTCTCATTTTGAAATTTATTCTCTGTATATCAGAGTGCTTCATATGTATATTTAATCTAACTTGGATTCTCAGCTGTATAGAAGGAATATACATGATTGGCTCATACGAAGTTTCAAGACAGAGGAAAGATTATTGTGCCCATTTTATTGGTCATGAAACTAAAACTCAAAAGCATGAAGAATTTAGCTGAGATGTCACAGCAACAGTGGGAAGATATTAAAGACATGATCATGACTTAGAAATTGATGTGTGTGTTTCAGAATCTATCACTTCTCTTACTCTATCATTACATGACCAATTGGTTTTTTTCAGTCCATGCTCAACAGATGTTTTATTAACTTGGGATATTTTAATGCTAATGTACAAGAGTTTCACTTATGGAAAGAAGAAAGCAACATGATTTAAATGTGTTTATTTGCAGTTAGAATGGTTTTCCCTGGTGGCTCAGATGATAAAGAATCTGCCTGCAACATGGGAAACCAGGATTTGATCCCTGGGTTGAGAAGATCCTCTGCAGAAGGGAATGGCTACCCACTCCAGTATTTTTGCCTGGAGAATTCCATGGACAGAAGAGCCTGGTGGGCATTCAGTATGAAGGAGAAATGAAACTATCATAACACAGAATTTTGGAATCATGCATTTGAAAATACTTCTTGGGATCTTGTCACAGGTCCAGTATAGGAATCATAAAGTCTCAGCTTAGAGATCTCAGACCACCTGACCTGCCTCCTGAGAAATCTATATGCAGGTCAAGAAGCAACACTTAGAACTGGACACGGAGCAACAGACTGGTTCCAAATCGAGAAAGGAATACGTCAAGGCTGTATATTGTCATCCTGCTTATTTAACTTATATGCAGAATATATTATGCGAAATGCCGGGCTGGATGAAGCACAAGCTGGAATCAAGATTGCCAGAGAAATATCAATAACCTCAGATATGCAGATGACAACATACTTATGGTAGAAAGCAAAGAAGAACTAAAACACCTCTTGATGAAAATGAAGGAGGAGAGTGAAAAAAGTTGACTTTAAACTCAACATTCAGAAAACTAAGATCATGGCATCTGGCCCCATCACTTTATGGCAAATAGACGGGGAAACAATGGAAGTGAGAGACTTTATTTTGGTGGCTCCAAAATCACTGCAGATGGTAACTGCAGCTATGAAATTTAAAGACGCTTGCTCCTTGGAAGAAAAGCTATGACCAACCTAGATAGCATATTAAAAAGCAGAGACATTACTTTGCCAACAAAGGTCTGTCTAGTCAAAGCTATGGTTTTTCCAGTAGTCATGTATGGATATGACAGTTGAACTGCAAAGAAAGCTGAGCACTGAAGAATAGATGCTTTTTAATTGTGGTGTTGGAGAAGACTCTTAAGAGTCCCTTGGACTGTGAGGAGATCCAACAAGTCCATCCTAAAGGAGATCAGTCCTGAATATTTATTGGAAGAACTGATGCTGAAGCTGAAACTTCCGTACTTTGGCCACCTGATGGAAGAACTGACTCATTGGAAAAGACCCTGATGCTGGGGAAGATTGAAGGTGGGAGGAGAAGGGGATGACAGGGGATGAGATGGTTGGATGGCATCACGGACTTGATGGACGTGAGTTTGAGTAAGCTCCGGGAGTTGGTGATGAACAGGGAAGTCTGGCATGCTCCAGTCCATGGGGTTGCAGAGTTGGATACAACTGAGAGACTGAACTGAACAGAGAGATCCCAGTGATAAGCACCTTATTGTTTTTCAAGGTTGTCTTTGAAAGTGAAAATGAATGTTGCTCAGTCATATCTGACTCTCTTTGACCCCATGGACTATATAGTCCATGGAATTCTCTAGGCCAGAATACTGGAGTGGGTAGCCTTTTCCTTCTCCAGGGGCTCTTCCCAACCCAGGGATCGAACCCAGGTCTCCTGCTTTGTAGGCAGATTCTTTATCAGCTGAGCCACCAGGGAAGCCCAAGGACACCCGAGTAGGTACCCTATCTCTCCTCCAGCGGATCTTCCAAACCCAGGAATTGAACTGGGGTTTCCTGCCTTGCAGGCAGATTCTTAACCAACTGAGCTTTCAGGGAAGCCCAAGGTTTTCTCTATTGCTAAATAATTCTACCTTTTACTATGAATAATAAGCAATATATTGCACTAGTTAGCAACTGATATTGTTGCATAACAAACCACTTCAGAATTTAGTGGTTTAACACAATCGTTTATAAAGTTCATGAAACTAGAGTTGGCAGTTCAAGCCCTACTTGGCCGTTCTTCAGCTAGGTCTCTTCATGCCCCTGTGGCCAGCTCCAAATGGGTTTTCTTACTCTTGGGTGAGTTCTCACACATGTCTAGAGCCTTAGGTGGGACAACTGAGCTGTCTCTGCTCTGATCCACATGGTCTCACATTCTCCAGCAGACTGGCATGGACTTGTTCCCAGGACAAAAGGCAGGAGTCCCAATAGTGCAAATAGAAATACACAAGGCCTCTAAAAGCCTAGGGTTGGAATCAGCATGCCATCATTCTGCCATACTGTACTGGCCAAAGCAAATCACAAATCCAACCTAGATTCAGAGAATTGGGAAGTAGACTCTACCTCTGACTGGAAGAAGATACATTATAAAGAGTGTGGATATGTGGAAGTAAGAATGATTGTGACCATTTTTGACACCTACCACATATATCATAAAAAATTGCATTTAGGGACTTCCCCAGAGGCCCAGCTGTAAAGAATCCACCTGCAACGCAGGGGACACTGGAGATATGGGTTCAATCTCTGAGTAGGGAAGATCCTCTGGAGAAGGAAATGGCAACCCACTCCAATATGCTTGCCTGGGAATTCCCTGGACAGAAGAGCCAGCTGGGCTACAGTCCACAGGTCGCCAAGATTTGGACATAACTGAGCAACTTAAAAAAAAAAATTGCATTTAGGAGATGTTGGGTGTGTTATTAAGGATATAAGAGATGACATGCAAAATGTCTAAAGGACAACCAGTATGAAGGAACACTAAACATTCCAGAATGGATGACAACTGTTAACAACAGATGAAGCCGCACGAATGTATACTCGTTGACTCGAAGGATGTGATATTCAAAACAAATATATACTCAAAAGACATAGCAAGTTACCTTATCATTGGCTAAAATTTTGAACTTGAACTCAAGTTAAATCTGAAAAGCTTCAAACTTAAGTTGACCCAAAGACCAACTTTGTGTTTTTCCACTGGAAGCCTGAACTTGATTCTCAGATCCTTTCACTCTTCTGCACGGATAGGTCGTATCCAGTATATTTGGATGATTGAGAAATTCAGTAACTTTACATAACATGTTTGTTCTAAAAATACGAAGATAGTAAGCAAAAGATCCAAAGGGGACAGACAGCAAAAATTTGTCTACTTCATAGCTTCTTAGACAAGGACAGAAACACAGTACTTCTCAGATTAGGCACAGAACAGGTAGGGGCTCAAAGACGGGAAGGACATCTAAAGAGAAGGATATAGTGAGTGTTTCTCACACCAGGTGCCTTACACTTTGGTGAGGGATGAGAGAGCCTTGGGTGGGTCTCCACTCTTAAGAAGGAGATTCAGGCTTTATCTCATTTGTCTAACTTTCTAGCAGGAGTCCAGAAGGGAATTTTTCCTTGTACACCAAATATTTCATCCCAGAGCAGTGATTCCATCCACTCATATAGATTGGCTAAAAAAGTTATCCTTAAACCTGAATATCTGTACCAAAGCCTGGTTTTTGGTTTAGAGTAAGGGATGAGCGAAGAGCAGAGAGAAGACTAGAGGCCAATGCTATATGCTGTTTAACATTTTACAAAATACTTGTGCACACAAATCCTCTTAATACATCCTGAACTTTCAGAAATCACTGTGAATTTACTTTAATAGTCAACTTTGCATAAAGTATCTCTATTGACTGTATTCATGAGTAAGTTGGAATTCTGTGGTTGCAAGCAACAGAAACCAATGCTAACATAAGGAATTTCCTGGAAGATTATGAGATAGCTCACAAAATCAAAGAAAAGCCAGAATCACCCATACAGCTGTTAGGATCTAGGCAGCAAGAACTAACGTCTTGTTAATACGTGTCTTGTTTAGCACGTGTCTTCCAGCTGCCAAGGATAGAATAAACCAACTTCAACATTTTTGATCTTTGTATCACAGGATGTAAGAACCAAATTTTAGGAAAACAATGTTTAGTTCACCTAGCTTGATTGCATGCTCCTCCCCTGGACAGAGAAAGTCATGGAACCTAATGAACTAATTTGAGTAGAGAGGACTCACTTCTCATTTTCCAAAGGAATAGGAAAGACTGCAGGGTCATCCAAAAGAGTCCACTGCAGTATCATAGCACAGTATCTTTAAAGTGCTGAGTGAGGACATGCAGTGAGGTTAAGGGGACTGTAATGTGTAATAGTCTTTACAGACAACCTCAGAAGAATGTGTTGAGTTAGAATGGTTGAGAAACTCAGTAAATCTACAAAACACAATTGTTCTAAAAATGTACTTGGCACTTATTTTGAGCAGGAAAGTAAGACAAATAGGCATAAAAATGATTGCCTAAAGGAAGAAGTTTTTATTATACTGACAATCCTCTAGAAATAGGAGATTGTGCCATGCTATACCACTCTGTGCAGGGCCACAAAGGGAAGCACCAAATAAGATGGGACAGCAGAGGGGGTGGGGGAAATTTCAGGCAGGAGCTTTTATTTCAGTTATACAGAAAAGAATGGCAGAAGCAAAGCAGTACAGACTTATGGTTGGATAGTTCGAATAGTTTTAACAGGCTCTGCTCTGCAAGGATGGGTCCCAGTTGTCCAGTACCCAGTCCTATGGTGATTAGGGCAGAAGACAGTGTCCCAGACTGAAGTATGAGAAAAGGAAATTGGTGGAGGATGTTGGTTGCATATCAAAAGCATGCTGGCAAGAAAGTTGTTGGTCTCTCTAGGAATTAGTTAACCTTGGGAAGGCAGTTCCCAGATCTGTAGGGCTCCAAATACTAGAGCATCAAGAGTACAGAATGTAAGAAAAAAAAAAAAAGTTAAAACAGTTGTATTTTTTGGGCAGCCGTGTGAAGATATATGAAGATCCTAGATAAGTGGCATATACGGTGTGGAATGAAGCCTTTACTGCTGTTTTTTAGTTGCTAAGTGTCTAAGTCTTTTGTGAGACCATGGACTGTAGCCCACCAGGCTCCTCTGTCCGTGAGATTTCCCAGGCAAGAATGCTGGAGTGGGTTGCCATTTCTTTCTCTAGGGAATCTTCCTGACCCAGGGATTGAATCTGCGTCTCTTGCATCTCCTGCATCGGCAGGCGAGTTCTTTACCACTGAGCCATCTGGGAAGCCCCAGAACCTCATTCTAAGTTCCATTTTCTGACCATCAGATATGCTGTAGGCACAGTCTGTTGAATCTCCTTCCAATACTCCAGTTCCTCTTCCTCCAGACTTATCATGCTCAGATTCTTGAGTTTATCAAAGTAGTTGTTATAGCCACAATTATTGTCTGAATCTGCTTTTAAACATGTTATGATATATGCAATCATACATTAATAATCTATTTTAAGATATTAAAAATCTTGTTTATATTATAGATTTATGGATATATGATCTTCCAACTTGATGCCAAAATATAATAAATCCTCAGTGATTTAAAATGTTTAGCATATGAAACTAGTCATTTTTTTTCTACTTTGATGTTCCTGTCTTCACATTTGCTTCAGTTTCTCTACTAGAATCACATTCTTATTTATTTTCTCTCTCTGCATTCTTGGGATATTTCTGCTCAGTAGAAATGCAATATCAAGCTTCACTGCTTTATTAAATATATCAAACATCAGACTCTCTGAATGGTGAGCCAAAAGTTGCCAAAGGATATATTTCTTTTGTCTGCTGTGAATTATGCCAGCAGGCTCAACAAAGTCGTAATGACTGTGTTTTATATTATTTACTGAATATGTGAGAACTGATCTTTTAAGGACCTCAGTATCCTGTAGCTTTATGACATCATCAACAGAAATTTAAGTATTTTTTATTTTCTCCACAAATGAAGTGTATGTTTTTTTTGGCTTTACTTCTACTGAGTTTGGTTAATCCTTTTCAAACCAGGGAATTCAGACTTAATATATATACTTTCCTTAACACAAAATCTTCAGTATTTTACATTGATTAACACACAGTTTATCTGTCCTTTAATTGTGTTCACCCGGATTGTGCCAATTTACACTTAACCATACCAAATTTCATTTGTGATTCCAGTTTTGTTTTTTGATTTTCAAAAGCAGTTGAAAGTGAGATAATAGAATACTTTGAATGGTTTCTTTCGTAAAGAGTGATGATGTATTGCTCCCCCACAATTATTTCCTATAAAGTTATTTGGTTTTATGTTGATAGAAAAGGAAACACAGCTAATATTGACTCTCTGCATTTGAAATTAATTCTCCAGTATCTTCACATGACTATGCATATATGTGTGCTTAGTCACTCAGTCGTGTCTGACTCTTTGCTGCCCCATGGACTACAGCCTACCAGGCTACTCTGTTCATAGGATTCTCCAAGCAAGAATCGTGGCGTGAATGGCCATTCCCTTCTCCAAGCAGTCTTCCCAATGGAGGGATCAAACCCAGGTCTCCTGCATTGTAGGCGGATTCTTTATTGTCTGAGTCACCTCACATGACTATGTCTACCCCTAGATGTCAAGCTTTTAAGTCTGACTTTTATTCACTGCATAAACCTGGGAAAATAGCTATTTTTTAAAATTTCCATTCTCTCATATATAAAAGTTAATAATTTAGCTACCACAGATTACATTGTGAAATTCCACTTAAGAAACCACCATGGTAATATGCTGCTTTGAGAGAGAGAAGAACCTCCATGAATAGTGGGTTGCATCAGTGTTTCTTTTAACACCTCTCCACAAACCCACAATTCCGATACACAGGTTTCTGCCCAGTTCTAGAATTTCACATTTTCTCCTCTTATGAAGTAACACTTTTTCATGAAGTTTAGTAATATACCGCTCATTCTGTGTCTCTACTTCCTAAATAAACATATGGCATGGATTCAAATGCCTGAACTCTAGGAACTTCAATAAACTGAAACTGTTTAAACAAAACTGTTAGTGAATCATTATGCTATCCCTTTCCCATGAGGCTGTAGAATTTTAGCTTTGAAGCGAACATAAAGAATATCCAGGCCAATCTCTGCATTTTAGAGATGAGAAAAATTGAGCTTTGGGGAGCTCAAGGAATCTTGAAATTTGCCCAAAGTGGCAAGACTAGTAAGTGACAGATCCGTATGTGTATAGTTTTAAAAACATATAATATTGATATTTACTTCTTTAAAAAAAAATTATTTAGTTGTTTGGCTGCACCAGATCTTAGCTGTGGCACACATGATCTTCGTTTCATCATGTGGAATCTTTTGTTACAGCGTATGGATTCCCTAGTTGTGGCTCACAGGCTCAGTAGCTGTGGCGCATGGACTTAGATGCTTCACTGTATGTGGGATATTAGTTTCCTGACCAAAGATCGAAACTGTTTCCCCTGTATTGCAAGGTGGATTCTTAACCCCTGGACCACCAGGCAAGTCCCTTTATTTCATTTGCATTAGTTTCTTTTTAAAAAAAAAATCTGAAGACTAATATAGCCTGGTTAAATTTCTGAAGTCTCCAAATACAACTAAGGGAGTTCCCTGGTGGCCTTGTGGTTAGGACTCTATGCTTTCACTGCTGCAACCTGGATTCAGTCCCTGGATGTGGAACTGAGATCCTGAAAGTCAAAAGACAAACAAGCCAACACAGCTAAAATAACCTGCTGTGTCTCGTATGTTTTTAAAATCAAAGAATTCTTACTGGGCTTGTGCCTTTAAGGATGTTTCTAATAAAGCATTACTCAGAGGTGATATTCAACATATTTAACAACAGGATATCATAGACATTGCCCAACAATTGGTCTGTCTGTTCTGGTTCTGCCAGCTGCATATGACCTTGGGTATATTACTCAAAAATAGACAATGCCCCATGTTAGAAATAAAAAAAAAACTCCTGAGAGGTTGTCACAACACAAGGAAAACAGTACCAAGTAACACTATAATATCTTCACTATCATGTTTGTTACGCACAATTTGTTCTTTCTCAAAAGTTTAAAAAGGAAACAAAGGACTTTTTTTTCCCCACAGGATAATCCTACTGGACTAACTTAGATTTACCTGTTGGTAACAGTAACAGAACTGAACTTCTGGAGCTGGTAAAATTGATTGCCTCCTCAAGTTAGTACTTTTTATGTATCATAAAGTAAACTCTGGATATATTTATCCATGTATTTAGTTTGTAGCTGTTACATTGGGTTTGGGCAGTGAGGACATAATAATATACTTTGTTAGCAGACTGGAATAGGGGTTAAATTTGTGTTTGTTGATACACCACAAAACTTCATAAACAATGGCAATGTGTATTTCCTAAAGTCAATATGGGAATGCACTGTGGTGCTGGCTTTACTGAACAAGTCTGAATTTGTGGCAGGAACACATTTAGTTTTCCTGTATTTGTATTATTTGGAGGAATCAGACAGAGTGTTTTGTTGTTCTCTCACTTCCTTCAACCTAGAATAAATTTTAGAGAAACATAAAGTTTTAGTATTATATTAGAAGGGAACCTAGAAGTGTAGTAATTTTCCTACAATGCAAAACCCCTCCTGCCAGCATCCCTGAAAAATCTTCACCCAGATGCTTCCCGAATATTTTCGATGATGGGTAGTTCAATGCTTCTTTTCCTTACTCAGGAGCTCTGGTTGAGTAAAGATCTGTGTTAACCCTTAACCTGTGTTTTTGAAAGTGTAGTCTCTGGACCAGCAGCATTAATATGGCCTTAATGTTTGTTAGAAACACAAATTCTCAGGCCTCCACTCCAGAGATTGACTAAGAAAGTCTAAGAAAGGAGCCAAGTAGTAATTTAACAAGCCCTCCAGGTGATTTTGACGCACACTGAAGTTTGAGAACCACTGCCCTATATACCTGGAGAAGGCAATGGCACCCCATCCCAGTACTCTTGCCTGGAAAATCCTATAGACAGAGGAGCCTGGTAGGCTGCACTCCATGGGGTCGCTGAGTCGGATATGACTGAGCGACTTCACTTTCACTTTTCACTTTCATGCATTGGAAAGGGAAATGGCAACCCACTCCAGTGNCTCAGTCATGTACGATTCTTTGTGACCCCATGGACTATACAGTCCATGAAATTCTCCAGGCCAGAGTATTGGAGTGAGCTCAGTTCAGTCACTCAGTCGTGTCTGACTCTGCGACCCAATGAATTGCAGCACGCCAGGCCTCCCTGTCCATCACCAACTCCCAGGGTCTACCCAAACTCATGTCCGTTGAGTTGGTGATGCCATCCAACCATCTTATCCTCTGTTGTCCCCTTCTCCTCCTGCCCTCAATCCCTCCCAGCATCAGGGTCTTATCCAGTGAGTCAGCTCTTTGCATCAGGTGGCCAAAGTACTGGAGTTTCAGCTTCAACATCAGTCCTTCCAATGAACATCCAGGACTGATCTCCTTTAGAATGGACTGGTTGGATCTCCTCGCAGTCCAAGGGATTCTCAAGAGTCCTCTCCAATACCCAAGTTCAAAAGCATCGATTCTTTGGCACTCAGCTGTCTTCACAGTCCAACTCTTAACATCCATACATGACCACAGGAAAAACCATAGCCTTGACTAGATGGAACTTTGTTGGCAAAGTAATGTCTCTGCTTTTTAATATGCTGTCTAGGTTGGTCATAATTTTCCTTCCAAGGAGTAAGGGTCTTTTAATTTCATGGCTGCAATCACCATCTGCAGTGATTTTGGAGCCCCCCAAAATAAAGTCAGCCACTGTTTCCCCATCTATTTTCTAATCAACCAGATGCCATGATCTTGGTTTTCTGAATGTTGAGCTTTAAGCCAACTTTTCCCTCTCCTTTTTCATTTTCATCAAGAGACTCTTTAGTTCCTCTTCACTTTCTGCCATAAGGGTGGTGTCATCTGCATATCTGAGGTTATTGATATTTTTCCTGGCAATCTTGATTCCATCTTATGCTTCATCCTGCCTGGCATTTCACATAATATACTCTGCATATAGGTTAAATAAGCAGGGTGACAATATAGAGCCTTGACATACTCCTTTCCCTATTTGGAACCAAAGTCTGTTGTACCATGTCCAGTTCTAACTGTTGCTTCCCAACCTGCCTACATGTTCCTCAAGAGGCAGATCAGGT
Source organism: Neotragus pygmaeus (assembly GCA_006410875.1). NCBI lineage: Eukaryota > Metazoa > Chordata > Mammalia > Artiodactyla > Bovidae > Neotragus > Neotragus pygmaeus. Next base: position 41,429 of record SJYV01009358.1, on the reverse strand, counting down.
GGTCTGATATTCCCATCTCCTTCAGAATTTTCCACAATTTATTGTGATCCACACAGTTAAATTCTTTGGCATAGTCAATAAAGCAGAAATAGATGTTTTTCTGGAACTCTCTTGCTTTTTCGATAATCCAGCCACTGTTGACAATTTGGTCTCTGGTTCCTCTGCCTTTTCTAAAACCAGCGTGAACATCTGGAAGTTCACGGTTCATGTATTGCTGAAGCCTGGCTTGGAGAATTTTGAGCATTACTTTACTAGCATGTGAGATGAATGCAATTGTGCGGTAGTTTGAGCATTCTTTGGCATTGCCTTTGGAATTGGAATGAAAACTGACCTTTTCCAGTGCTGTGGCCACTGCTGAGTTTTCCAAATTTGCTGACATATTGAGTGCAGCACTTTCATCTACATAAAGAAATGAAGAGCCAGTAATATTAAATATGTAATAGGACAGATTTTTTCCAATTTAAAACATTTCTTTCAAACATAATTGGCTATTTAATAACAATTTATAACAGTGTATTGTGAGATTTTTAACACATATAGACATAAAATGTATGTTAATAATAGCACAAAGGACAGAAGTTAAAGTGAAAGCATTGTTGTTCAGTTGCTCAGTCATGTCTGAGTCTGCAACCCTGTGGACTGCAGCACAACAGGCTTCCCTGTCCTTCATCATCTCCTGGAGCTGTACAGACTCAGGTCCATCGAGTCAGTGATGCCATCCAACTATCACATCCTCTGTCATCCCCTTCTCCTCCTGCCTTCAATCTTTCCCAGCATCAGGGGTTTTTCCAATGAATCAACTCTTCAGATCATGTGGCCAATTATTGGAGTTTCAGCTTCTACATCAGTCCTTCCAGTGAAGATTCAGGATTGGCATTCTTTAGGATTGACTTGTCCTTGCAGTCCAAGGGACTGAAGAGTCTTCTCTAATACTACAGTTCAAAACCATCAATACTTCAGCACTCAGCCTTCTTTATGGTCCAAGTATCACATCCATACATGACTATTGGAAAAACCATAGTTTTGACTAGACAGACCTTTGTTGGCAAAGTAACGTTTCTGCTTTTTAATATGCTGTCTAGGTTGGTCATAGCTTTTCATCCAAGGAGCAAGCGTCTTTTAATTTCATGGCTACAGTGAAATTGTAATTTCACCATCTGCAGTGATTTGGAGCCCAAGAAAATAAAGTCTGTCACTGTTACCACTGTTTCCACTTCTATTTGCCATGAAGTGATGGGGCTGGATGCCATGATCTTAGTTTTCTGAATGTTGAGTTTTAAGCCAACTTTTTTACTCTCCTCTTTCATATTCATCAAAAGGCTGTTTAATTACTCTTTGCTTTCTGCCATAAGGGTGGTGTCATCTGCGTCTTTGAGGTTATTGCTATTTCTCCTGGAAATCTTGATTTCAGCTGTACTTCATCCAGTAAGGCATTTCTCATGATTACTCTGTATATACGTTAAATAAGCAGGGTGACAATATACAACCTTGACTTACTCCTTTCTCTATTTGGAACCAGTCTGTTGTTCCATGTCCTCTTCTAACTGTTGCTTCTTGACCTGCATACAGATTTCTCAGGAGGCAGGTAAGGTGGTCTGGTATTCCCATCTCTGAAAATTTCCCAGTTTGTTGTGATCTACATAGTCAGAGGATTTGGTGTAGTCAATAAAGCAACAATAGATGTTTTTCTGGAACTTTCTTGCTTTTTTGATGATCCAACAGGTTTTGGCAATTTGTTCTCTGGTTCCTCTGCCTTTTCTAAATCCAGCTTGGACACCTGGAATTTCATGGTTCATGTACTGTTGAGGCCTGGCTTGGAGAATTTTGATCATTTTATTGCTTGTGTGTGAGATGAGTGTAACTGTTCATTCTTAGTATTGCCTTGGAATGAAAATGGAGTCACAGGCATAAAGGTATAACACTTCATAGAAGAAAATCCTCATAAAGCTAGGATAGGTAAAGATTTCATGCATTAAACATTTAAAAGGATGAGCTATACAAATAATTGATAGATTGGACTTCATCAACATTATAAACTTGTGTTCTTTCTAAATAAAATAAGGCAAGTCACAGACTCAATGAAAATATTTTTAAAATCATATATTTGATAAAATTTGTACCCGTGATTATATAAAGAACTGCTGCAGCTCAGTAGTAAGAAAAGTATATCTCAAAAGTGACAAACGATTTAGACAAACATTTTAGGGAAGAAGGAGTAATCAACTGGCACTGGAAAAGTCATTGAGAAAATACAAATGAAAAGTCACAGTGAGAGGAATTGGAGGAATCAACCTTCCTGACTTCAGACTATATTACAAACCTAGAGTAATCACGACAGTATGGTACTGACACAAAAACAAATATAATCAATGGAGTGAGATTGAAAGCCCAGAGATAAATTCACACATCTGTAGGCACATTATCTTTGACAACAAAGGCAAGAATATACAATGAAGGAAAGACAATCTCCTTAGTAAGTGGTGCTGGGAAAACTAGACAGCTATGTGTAAGAGAATGACATTAGAACATTTCCTAATACTAAACACAAAAATAATCTCAAAATGGATGAAAGACATAAATGTAAGGCCAGAGACTATAAAACTCTTAAAGGAAAACATCAGCAATATACTCTTTGACATAAATCCCAGTAAGATCCTCTTTGACCCACCTTCTAGAGTAATGGATATAAAGACAAAAATAAATGAGTGGGACCTAATTAAACTTAAAAGCTTTTGCAGAGCAAAAAAAAACTACAAACAAGATGAAAAGACCACCCTCAGAACGGGAGAAAATAATTTTAGTTAAAGCAACTGACAAAGAATTAATCTTCAAAATATACAAGCAACTCACACAGCTCAATATCAGAAAAACAAACAACCCAATCAAAATATGGGTAGAACACCTAACTAGACATTTCTCCAAAGAAGACATACAGATGGCCAACAAACACATGAAATGATGCTCAACATTGCTCATTATTAGGGAAATGCAAGTCAAAACTATGATGAGATATCACCTCACACTGGTCAGGATAGCCATCATCAAAATATCTATAAACAATGAGTGCTGGAGAGAATGTGGAGAAAAGCTAACCCTCTGGCACTGTTAGTGGAAATGTAAATTGATTCAGCCACTATGGTGCACAGTGTGGAGAGTCCTTAAAAAGACTAGGAACAAAACTACTGTATGACTCAAGAATCCCACTACTGGGCATATACCCTGAAAAAACCATAATTCAAAAAGACACCTGCACCCCAATGTTTGTGCAGCACTATTTGCAGTAGCAGCACATGGAAGCAACATATATGTCCATTGACAGATGAATGGATAAAGAAGTTATGATACATATATACAATGGAATATTACTCAGTCATGAAAAGGAACAAAATTGAGTTAGTTGTATGAGGTGGATGAACCTAGCTAGAGTCTGTTATACAGAGTGAAGTAAGTCAGAAAGAGAAAAATAAAATTGTATATTAGTGCACACATATGGTATCTGTAGAAATGGTGCTGCTGGACCTATTTGCAGGGCAGGAATAGAGAAGCAGAGGTAGAGGATGGTCTTATGGATACGGCAGGAGAAGGGGAGAGTGGGATGAATTTAGAGAATACCATTGCCATAAAAACAGCACCACGTGTAAAACAGACAGCTAGTGGGAAGCTGTTGAGTAACTCAGGGATGTCAGCTCAGGGCTCTGTGATGACCTAGAGAGTGGGATGGTGAGGAGGTGGGAGGGAAACTCAAGGGGGAAGCGATATATGTATACTTGTGGCTGATTCACACTGTTGTACCGCAGACGCTGACACAACATTGTAAAGCAATTATCTTTCGATGCAAAATAAAAATTACAATTAAAACATCACAATAAGATACCACCTCANCACTTTCACTTTTCACTTTCATGCATTGGAGAAGGAAATGACAACCCACTCCAGTGTTCTTGCCTGGAGATTCCCAGGGACAGGGGAGCCTGGTGGGCTGCAGTCCATGGGGTCACTGAGAGTCGGACAGGACTGAGTGACTTCACTTTCACTTTTCACTTTCACGCATTGGAGAAGGAAATGGCACCCCACTTCAGTACTCTTGCCTGGAGAATCCCAGGAACGGCGGAGCCTGGGNGGAGCCTGGTGGGCTGCAGTCCATGGGGTCACTGAGAGTCGGACAGGACTGAGTGACTTCACTTTCACTTTTCACTTTCACGCATTGGAGAAGGAAATGGCACCCCACTTCAGTACTCTTGCCTGGAGAATCCCAGGAACGGCGGAGCCTGGGGGGCTGCCGTCTATGGGGTCGCACAGAGTCGGACACGACTGAAGCGACTTAACAGCAGCAGCAGCAGCAGCCCTATGTACAACCTCGTACAACAAAATTAACAAGGACACTGTGTTTTAGCCCTTTGGGTTGCAGTTATCAGAAATCTAGCTATAAATTTAGCTTTAGCATAAGAGGGCATATCTTAGTTCATGAGGCTTGTGATAAGGTTGTACTTCATAGGATCAAAAGAATTGATCTGGACCTACAGGATCTGGGCTTCTGGGACTGAAAAGAAGGCAAAAAACATCTTACTCAGTACTATGCACCTTGGCTGCACTGCCCGCCCCACCCTCAGCCCACAAGTTGCTCATTTCTATCTCGGCTTAATTTCATCCTCTACTACAGAAGGTTTCTGTTCACCCTGAAGATGTCAACCTTCTACCCTCCCACCCTTACAACATAACTTCATAAGCCTTGAGCACCTGACCTCAGGGGCAGGACTATTACTTCTCAGACTCCAAATCAAGAAATCTCAGAGAAGGACTCCTAGAGCAGGAATGCTAACCAAAAGAAGTCTTGGGAAATCTTGCTGGGCCAACAAGCAACAATGGTTCCTGCCGTTTATTACGTAAACTATAGTCAGCCTTACTTTGTTTTATGTATTTACTTGGCTGAGCATGGCCTTTCCTTGCTGCATGTGGGCTTTCTCTTGTTGCAGCGAGCAGGGGCTACTCTCTAACTGTGGCGCACGGACTTTCCATTGTGGTAACTTCTTTCTTGTTGCAGAGCAGGGACTCTGGAGCACACGGGCTCCGGTAGGTGTGGCTCTCGGGCTCTAGAGCACAGGCTTAGCAGTTGTGGGGCACGGATAGTTGCTGCATGGCATGTGGGATCTTCACGGACCATGGATCGAACTTGGGTTCCCTGCATTGGCAGGCAGATTCTTAACCCCTGGGTCACCAGGTCCCAATCTTATTTTGGTAAAGGAAGTTTAGAAAGACTAGTCACCTTGCTCAAATCAGTGGAATTGAAACCCTCAAAACTTTAAGTAATAATATTTAAGACTACAATGTAGTCACTCTTTTACCGAAGACTTCCCTCGAAAATTTATGTTTGGATTTTAAGTCAACATATTTGTACTGAACTTTCTCCCCCCGCCATGAAAAAAAAAAGTTTTATAAAAATAACTTCATGAGCCTGCAGTAAAACAATGGTGAAAGAAATACAATTTTCCTATGGCAGACAGACGGTCGAGATTTTTTTGCATTTATGTCATTCAAAAATGATTGTTATAAACTTCCAACTTGGCAAGAGTGTACTCCCAATGGAGGAAAAGAAAAAAAATCAAGCCAATCTAAAGTCATAAAAATTTAAATAAAGTAGTTAAAACAAGCACAAGAGAGGACATTTTACAGATTTTCACAAGAACTTTGACTTAAGGCTTCCTGATTCCAAAAAATTACAACTTAGGGATTTGTCTTTAGCAAAGTGATATTTTTTCTTTTGATATACCTTCTACCTAAACTGAAAATATATATATAGTAAGGAAGCACAAGCGTTAGGAACATACATTATCCAAGCATAAGGAATTCTAGAGTTCTCATAGCAATGTTCAGTTGACCTCTTTACCCATAAATTGATCTTCCCATTTTCCCCTTTGTATGGTATACAATAGCATAACACAGTATGGTTTATACTTTTAGGCCATGTTATCAACCATATTGAATGTGCTCTATAGTTGAATCAACATAAGAATTTGAACTCTGGAATTTCCTGGTTCTTGAATGTGTAAATTCACAAGACTGTGGCGTTACACTATTTATGGACAGTTTCATAAAAACAAGCACCATTCTAGGTTTTTTCTACTCTACCCTATGTTTCCTTTCGCCCATTAGGTCACTGTGGCTTTCCACGGCAGCCTGGGACAAGGGATTCTGTCAGCCAAAGCAGAGTTGAGCTAGTGTGGCACTAGAGAATTCTGAAATGGAAGTTCTTATTAATATTTTTTAAAGATTATATATGAAGCAATTGTTTTTTAATTCTTAAAATCATTGACTCTTACTACAAATTTTTGTCAAACAAGCAGGACAGAAGCTGTTGGAAAAGCAAGGAAGCGTTAGTGGCTCTTATAGTAAAACATGAGCTCGCTGTTTTTCCGTGACCTCTTGCACTAAACGTTCAGTCTGAAGTGGTGGATGAAGAGGGATTAGATTCAGTTTTTCCTTACTCACAATTTTGTTTTAGTAGACAAGTTATAAAAATAAAATCAGAGAACCTCATTCTGTTCTCTATTTTGGACACCAAATAAGTCCATCCATACTATTTTGCCATAAGCAAATTACTCCAGAAATTCCAAATCTCGATATGACCATCCCCAAAGTCATCTGGTTCTACTGTCCCTTGTCATTTTCAACTGAGACTCAAAACTACCAGCATGCTAGAACCAGTTGTTATGTTAGCAGGAATAAACACTAAGTCTCTGCTCAGATCGGAATCTTGTTTGAGGATGGTTTTTCCTTATCATCCCTTATATGCAGGTTCTGTGTATGAACTTTATTCTGAATGCCTGATCAGGGAAAATTAGCATATATGATGGTTATTGTGATGATGAGTATGATGAGAATGATGTTGAAGATGACTTTGCAATAATTTAAGGAGCATTTACTATAAGGCAGCCATTAAGTTCAGTCTGTTCTGCTCCAGTGTCTATACATACAAGGCAAATTAGTTCATAACTCAAATAAGGAGATATCAATATAATCAAGATTACTTTGATTCATAAGTGATTTGCCCCCCAGCAAGCGAATATTTTGCAACTCAATGCACACATGTTAATATGTTTCAGCTCAATGCACACCATTTAATAAGATTTAAAAAAACACAGGAAGTCATGAAGTAATCCAGTACCGAACACAGTGCCCATTCACCCCCCTTTCTTCCTCTTGGCTCTATCTTAGAAGTGCTTACTGAGAGTTTTCCTGGATCTTAGTGCATTTTGCCCTCATCTCCATAACTTGGCAGCATCTACACTTACTCATACCCTCTTCCATCAAGTAGCCATCACATTTTCTTAAAAGGCAAGTCTTATATTTACTTAGCATTTTTTTAAAGAGCACTTTAACTGTGATAGTATTTTATTAGCATATGCATTGTGATTGTCAGTGCTTTGGTTACAAGGTTACACAGGTTTTGAGCAACCTGCCCAACTCTGTTTTTTCCATAAATTGTGTGTGCATGTTTACAGAATGAGTGGCTTGTGGTTTCTCCACTTATTACAGAAATGTCTGTCCTTTACCTATGTAGTCCTATGCAGTTCTTGTCACTATTTTATTGATAGGAGTTATCCCCATTAACTGAAGAAAGGAAAGCAAGGCTCAGAGAATTTATAACTCATCCAGAATCTCATTGTAATGAGAGGGCAAGATGACTTTGAATCATTATATGCTCCCCACTTATTATTGGACTTCCCTGGTGGCTCAATTGGTAAAGAATCTGCCTGCAGTGCAGGAGACCTGGGTTCGATCCCTGGGTTGTNAACTGACAAAGAATTAATCTTCAAAATATACAAGCAACTCACACAGCTCAATATCAGAAAAACAAACAACCCAATCAAAATATGGGTAGAACACCTAACTAGACATTTCTCCAAAGAAGACATACAGATGGCCAACAAACACATGAAATGATGCTCAACATTGCTCATTATTAGGGAAATGCAAGTCAAAACTATGATGAGATATCACCTCACACTGGTCAGGATAGCCATCATCAAAATATCTATAAACAATGAGTGCTGGAGAGAATGTGGAGAAAAGCTAACCCTCTGGCACTGTTAGTGGAAATGTAAATTGATTCAGCCACTATGGTGCACAGTGTGGAGAGTCCTTAAAAAGACTAGGAACAAAACTACTGTATGACTCAAGAATCCCACTACTGGGCATATACCCTGAAAAAACCATAATTCAAAAAGACACCTGCACCCCAATGTTTGTGCAGCACTATTTGCAGTAGCAGCACATGGAAGCAACATATATGTCCATTGACAGATGAATGGATAAAGAAGTTATGATACATATATACAATGGAATATTACTCAGTCATGAAAAGGAACAAAATTGAGTTAGTTGTATGAGGTGGATGAACCTAGCTAGAGTCTGTTATACAGAGTGAAGTAAGTCAGAAAGAGAAAAATAAAATTGTATATTAGTGCACACATATGGTATCTGTAGAAATGGTGCTGCTGGACCTATTTGCAGGGCAGGAATAGAGAAGCAGAGGTAGAGGATGGTCTTATGGATACGGCAGGAGAAGGGGAGAGTGGGATGAATTTAGAGAATACCATTGCCATAAAAACAGCACCACGTGTAAAACAGACAGCTAGTGGGAAGCTGTTGAGTAACTCAGGGATGTCAGCTCAGGGCTCTGTGATGACCTAGAGAGTGGGATGGTGAGGAGGTGGGAGGGAAACTCAAGGGGGAAGCGATATATGTATACTTGTGGCTGATTCACACTGTTGTACCGCAGACGCTGACACAACATTGTAAAGCAATTATCTTTCGATGCAAAATAAAAATTACAATTAAAACATCACAATAAGATACCACCTCATACCCACTAGAATAATTACAATTAAAAAGACCAACACCACCAAGTGTTGATGAGGAGATGGAGCAGCTACAAGTCTCATGCGTTGCTGGTGGGGATACAAAAGTTTAATAGCCTGTTTGGAAAATAAGCTATTTCCTATATCATTGAACATATATTCAGCATGCAGTTCAGCAAGTCTACTCAATATTTACCCTTCAGGAATTGAAATTATGTGTCCACACACATGCTTTTAAATAAGTGTTAATAGCATCTTTATTCATAATAGCGCCATACTGGGAACTATGTCTCAGAAACCGGTGAAAGGATAAACGAATAGTTTTATATTTATGATGGAAGATTATTCATCAGCAGAGAAAAAAGAAACTACTGATGGACACGATATCACTGATGAATCTCAAAGGCATAATACTAAGCAAAATAAGCCAAGTACAAAGCAGTACTTATTTATGTGAAAATGTAGAAGACACACATGTAATCTAGAGAGACAGAAGCAGAGCAGTGGTGGCCTGTTGCTGGGAGCGGTGAGGCTGATTGCGATGAGGCACCGGCATGCCTTGTGGGGGTATGTGGAAATGTTCTGTATCTTGATTGTAGCCTAATATTTGTTTTACAAGTATATACATTTATCAAAACTCTTAAGACTACCATCTATTTCTCTTTGAGTATTTTTTACTGTATGCAAGTTACCCCTTAATAAAATTGATTATAAAAATGGGCTTATGAGTAATTGACTAACTTTAATCTCCAAGCTAAGTTTTTTGCATTAATAAAAGTAATGTGTCTCTGGGATCTTAAAAGCTTTTTGCATATGCTTATATTTAACCCTTGTAAATAAGCCGGAAATGTATATTTTATTTTCTTTATTAATAAATACTTGCTTAGGATAAATAGATTACCCAAATTCTTTTTTTTCCTTCTAAATTCTCATATATATTAAGGTTTGAGACTTAAGTCTTCCATCTTTTTCGTTTTTTCTACTCCTGTAAGTGGCAGCCCTCTGAAAGAAAAGAGCATAGGACACTGTGATCTAACATTAAAGCTCATTCCCATCCCTTCTGGAGAGGAGCCTGTAAGCTTTGAGGGCTTTGCTAGCACTAATTTTAGATAAGCAGACTAAGAGAGAGGTACAACAGAGTAGGAATCTGAGTCAGTAACATAGGAGGGAAAGAACTCAAAGGAAGGCCTTTGAAATGACTCCTTAAATTGAGATGCCGAGATTTAAGAAATCACTGATTAGGACTGAACTTAATTAAGACCTCAAGTAACTTTTACTTGGGAAGACAGAGAAGAAGAATTTCAGAAATGCATTTTTTTAATTGAAGACAAAGTGACATTAATCCTCTAAGTGTTTTTAGCTATGAGCTTAGTTGGTGCTTGATTTATTTTCCTGTTTAAATAAACATGGATAAGCAGTTGGATCAAAAGAAAAAGCATGGCATTATAGCTTATTTGTAAAAATCCCTGAAATTATTATAAACTGACTCTGTTCCTAGCTTTTACCAGATTAGCAGTGATGAGATTCTGGGCTTTATATCTGTCGGCCACCTATCTACCAACCTATCTTATTTAGTTCCAAGAACTCAGTAGTATACATATGATTATCCTGAATTTAAAAATGAGTTTAATATAAATACACTTACTAATTATTTGTATTTCCTAGTTTTCTGTAATGAACACCTGCTGACTATATAATAAAAAGAAATGTGCTTATTTACTGTGTGTGTGCTTAGTTGCTCAGTCATGTCTGACTCTTTGCAACCCCATGGACTGTAGCCTGCCAGACTCCTCTGTCTATGGAATTCTCCAGGCAGGAAGACTGGAGCGGGTTGCCATGCCCTTCTCAAGGGGATCTTTCTGACCCAGGGAAGTATGTACTATAAATTGAATTAAATTTGCTTATAAAAAAAATTTTTATGAAAATTTTAGGGAGTGGTTTCTAATACTTGGCAAAAATTTAATGCTTCCTATTTCACTTCAGAAGAGGGAATAACTTTTAATCAAGTTGATTGCAAAACAACTTTCTAGAAATAGAATTCTATTTGTCCCTTCATGTTTTAATATTAAATTAGAATATGTTTTGCAAAATGTTTTAGGTTATGTAAAAGCAACAATAGTATTCTGAAATTCTAACTTCAGAAACCTTATGTTTTAAAAATGGAAAATGATAGAATAATATACTGTTAGTAGATAAGGGAGGGTTCAATTGTGAACAGTGCTAGGGTTTAAAAAAAAGGTTAAATTTTGCAAAGTCTCACAACAGGGGTCAAACATTTCCATTCTGTCATACCACCTGCATAATATTATTAAAATAAGTATTTTCAGAGTGGGGATGTAATGTACCTGGTTTGTTTATTTGCCCACATTAGCATAAATATTTAAAAGTACAACAAATGGTGATCAGGGAACAAGATGCACAGTATCTAAATAGCTAGTCTGCTTATTACTATCTGCTTCCATCCTGTCCTTCCTCCAGTAAACTGTGACAAAGAAGTCCACAAATCTGGTTATATGGATCTGTTCTTATCACTCAGGGCTCTGCCATCTCACAGCAAAAAACAGCTTGACCTCCACTGAAGTAAGGAGCAATACATTTTCTGATTATTTGTACTTTGGAGTCTGCTGTAATGAACACCCCCTGATTTATATAATAAAAAGTTAAATATAGTTATTTATTTTCTACTGTGAATGAAGTTTGATTTATTTAAACAAATTTAAATTTTAAAAAGGAATGGCATCAACAATTCAAGCTGCTATAGTAAATGAACTGATTGAAGGTGTCCTTGGCACAATCAGAACCTTAAATTATATCCTGGGCAGGTAGGATGGTTGTGGGGAGCTTTCTGACTAAAACTCTTCCTGAATGTCTTGGAAAAATTGGATCCCTTTTCTTCAAAAGTGGTTAAATCTGTTTCACGGTACATTCAGTAACTATTAATACCTACCTCACCCACCTGTGTTAGTGAGATAAATATTGACTTTGAAACAATAGGTTAGATGATTTCCAGTTTACTTTTTGAAGTTTGTAAAATATTCTTCATTTGAACAATTCCTGAAAAAATGTTGAACACATTTCCTCCACAGAAAAACATTGCTTAGCACTAACTTTAGAAGTTAGCTTCCCTGCTTGCCCCAGCTCAGCCACATTATCTTCAGTAACATTGTTTATTTCTGAATACTAATTTGCCGAACACCATTTTAGAAATGTAGAGTCAAATAAAGGTTTTCCCAAACCTCTGGTTCTGCCACCTTATGGGATTGTTTCTCATGCAATTATGTAAGGTGATTCAGGCAGACATTTGAGTCTAAATGCCATTTTCACCAGGGTTTTCAACATTCTTGAAGGTTAAATAAATCTCAGGAAATTTGTGCTTGACGCATCCAATCTCCTTGCTGTAGTTTACAATGACCAGGGCCAATGTCTGTCTTCTGCGATAGGCCAGGGGGAGCTTAGGGATGATTAGCCAGATGCGTAGAATGTAAAATTTAATGCTGGGCTTAGTCCTCACAAGCTTAGGAGTTATATAATTACTTGAGGTAAAGAAGATATAATAGCTTTCTGGAAGTTTCCCTACCTCCAAAGGAAGCCTCAGGCAGCAAATCCTGTAATTTTATAATTAAATTATTCATCTGATCTTCACACCGAAAGACTAGGGTTTCTTCAATGTGGAGGAAATTAAATTAACTAAACCATAATTCAAATAAATATAACCTCAGTTTATCTCTTTCTTTTGCTCTCTTTCCCCCTCCTTCCCTCCCTGCTGCCTTCTATTCTTTTTTTTTTTTTCTTATGAAATACTTGAATAAAGAGAAAGAACAGACTGATAGTGTCAAGGACTTAAATATAAAAATAATGATAATTATTTCCATTTAACATCCTGTGGTTAGTAGATTCTCTGGCAAAGCCTATTTACCTGGGTTCTCTTCAATACTGTCCCAGGAAAAAGCAATTTTAAAATGAAAGCTATAGGTCTGGTGGGGTCTAGGATCACACAAGATTTTTTGATCATGACAAAGTATTCAAGCGACAGACCAGAATTTCATTACTGGAGCATTAAAAAAAATAAGTTTTAAACTGTTATTCACATCAGATTGCCTCTTATGTTGATCTTTAGAGAGAAAAACGTATCTTCTTGGAAAAAGCCCACTGGTTTAAGGGAAAAATGCTCTTTTTTTTAGAGTGCAAATGACATTTTCTTCTGGTAGGAGGGAAAACTGTGCTTTATGTTTATCTGATTTTTACCTTATATTTAATGTTCCTAAGCCAAGCTGTTTCAACAGTGTTGTCAAGAACATGATGGATTTAATTACTATTACTATTTGATTTGTTGGGGGGCTGTATGCAGAATAGTGACCCAAGAGGAACTGGAATTGTGGCATTGGGTTGTTGGCGACTGCTGGGGCTGGGCATTGAGGGGCTACTAGATTAGGAATCTTTCAGATGAGAATGCTGTTAAACCTCAGGAGAGCTTACTGCCAAAGGAAATCAGGCAAAAACAAAATGGATAGTTGAACATGGCACTTTGCGGAAGAGGTCATCCACATTTAAGGGGGCTGCCAAAGAAGGCAGCCTTGCTATGTAGTGAAAGTGCAAGTCACTCAGTTGTGTCCGGCTCTTGCGACCCCATGGACTGTAGTCCGCCAGGCTCCTCTGTCCACGGAATTTCCCAAGCAAGAATACTGGAGTGGGTTGCCATTGCTATCTTTAAAGGAGTTGCCATTTAAAGGGTTGCCATTGCTATCTTTAAAGGAGTCAGAATGATAAACTTCTGATGACTGCAGAGTGACTGAGAAAAATGTCTAAGGTTCTCAATGCTTCTTTGCAGTCTCAATTCTTCTGCAGCCTATACTTAATAGCTAAGGTGTCCACCATCATGACAATGCTTGGCAGGATGGAGAGCTTCAAGAATCAGAATCTCGGGACAGTCTCATGTGGACCCAGATATGTCCTCGTTTGGGGACTGGAGTGGCTGTCATTAAAGCTTGTCCTCTTTCTGCTCAGGAAAGGTACTGCACATAACTTTGATGAAGCTGCTTAGCTGAGGCGAGTAACAGCTGGTTGCTAAACTACCGTTAAAGCCCGTAGATTGTTGTTCACCAAAGAGAGTCAATCCTGTGTGCAAGTGCAGGGGCCAGAGCCGTTGCTCTGTGAGACAGAGGGTGGGTTAGGTGCCCTGTTTGAGTGAAGGAGGAGAATCAGGACTGTTGTCAAGGGAAGAGTAAAACTGGAGAGAACAAGGGTAACAGGAAGTGACTTTTGAAGTGATTTTGAATAGTTTACTGAGTCCCCTACAAAATCTTTAGAACAGTTTTCACTGCTCGCTAGTAATTTGGGGGCAAATGGGGAAAATGCTGGGGGAAGGTGACAAGTGCTTAATCTCTCTGGATCTGTTTTCTCATTTGTAAAGTAAGGATATCATGATTCTAATCACCCTCTGGAGATTGTTCAACTTTAATTTCTCTCCAAAGAAAAATTTATCAGTTCTTCGAGTATGCTATAGAGATGTATGTTTGTGCGTGCTCGGATGCTCAGTTATGTCTGACTCTTTGAAACCCAAGGCTCCTCTGTCCGGGGAACTTTCCAGGCAAGAATACTGGAGTGGATTGCCATTTCCTTCAGGGGATCTTCCTGACCCAGGAATCGAAACTATGTCTTTTGCACGGGCAGGAGGATTCTTTACCACTGTGCCACCTGGAAAACACGTATAGAAATGTATAGTATCAGGGAAAAGTACTACAATGGCTTAAACTGAGGGAAGTAATTGGAAGAAAGAAATTCTTAATTTCTCTAAAAAATCACTTTTATGGAAATAAAAATCCTCTGTCCTATTAAAACCGTTGTTATTATTTTCCCTGTGTAGTATATGTTTGCATTTTATACAAATGATATTGTGTCTCTTGTTTTAATTTTACATGTGAAACACCTGTGATAGTATCTATATTTATATATCTGTCAGTGTATTTATCATCTGTTTACTCAGCTGATTATCAATCTATCAATAATTTTCTATTATTTTCAATAATCTCTGAGCTTAGCTTTCTAGCACTCTAGAAATTATTTACTAGAGTTTCAGTTCCTACTTCTTGTTTAATAACTTTTTAGTGTTTTTTTTGTTGTGATAGAGTTTGAAGACCGTGATAGTAAATGCATTTGTTTGTGCATGGTCTTTATAACCGTTATTTACTTTATATAAATCTGAAAGGATCCTCCCAAAATGTACTTCCCTATTCTTCTATTATTGAATGTAAAGTTATATGTCAATATTCACTATTTTAACTAACTCTGTAATATACAACTTTATAATTTTCTTTATAATTTGGATTATTTCTTTGGGAGAGATTCCCTAAAGGTGAAATGAATTGCTATAAAAAATTTTAAGAATCTTTATAGTACATAGTGCCAAATTAAGAAAGAAAACAAACGTATTTTTGTATTTAATGAACTAAATCAAAAACACTGCTTATCTGTGCTCCAATCCTCACATCCAAAAATTTCTCAGTGTATATGCTGCAGCTGAAGGAACTTCACAGCCATATATGTAGAGATAAAGAATGGTTTCTTCTACTGCCACTCAGAAACACATAGAATGTGATGGCTTATTCCAAATTAAGTAGTCAAAATCATATTTGATTAATAAAGATATAAAGATAAAGACATACCAAAAAAATTACAGTCAACATCCCTAATAAACACAGATGCAAAAACTTCAACAAAATGGTAGCAAACCAGTTGAACAATTTATTAATAGGATTGTACACCATGATCAGGTGGTATTTATCCCAAGATGCAAGGTTGGTTCAATACATACATATCAATTTACACACCACATTAATGAGACAAAAGATAATCTTATGATCATCTCAATAGATGGGCTTCTGTTAGTGGTAAAGAACCTGCCTGCCAATGCAGGCGATGTAACAGATGCAGGTTCAATCCTGGGTCAGAAAGGCCCCCTGGAGGAGGGCATGGCAACCCACTCCCTTATTCTTGCCTCGAGAATCCCATGGGCAGAGGAGCCTGGTGGGGTACCGTTCATAGGGTTGCAAAGAGTCAGACACTGCTGAAGCGACTTAACACACACAAGCATCTCAATAGATGCAGAGAAAGAATTTGACAAAATCCAAGCTCCATTGATGATAAAAGCTCTCAGAGTAGGTATTGAGGGAATACACACCTCATCATATTAATAATAACTATGTTGCACACCTGAAACTAATATTGTGTATCAACTAAACCAGTTTAAAAAAAAAAATCTGTTGAAAACAAGCTCCTCTTTGGAAAACACCAGCACTTTATTTTGCTAAACAAAGCAGTATAAAATGAAACAAATACCTCCCTCCCCTCGTTTCTGTTCCTAAATAGATTATACTTATATATGTATATATAAAATAGTTTTCTTTGTGACAAGAAATATCCATGTTGTAAATTTGGGCTCATTAAATTATTTTGAAACTGAATATTAGTACTTAAAATTTATTTAAATTCTGTCATATATAAGGCACAACAAGCAATATAAAATAAGTTGCATTAATGAAAATAGATTGTAATTTCAAGAGTAAATGTTAGGATGATATTAAATTATAATTATAAAAGGAAGTAGATGATATATGTCAATATGAACATATTAAATTATCTTACAGGTATAAAGTATATTTAAAGCACATTTAAATTTGCTATACCAAAGTATATTTACAAACTTTTAATTGGGTGTTTTAATAGTTCATCAACTTATGATACAGAATAAACTTTTGTATACTTTGGAATTGCAGGTAGTGATTTCTTCAAGAGATTTTTGATTAAGGTTCCTAAAAAAGTAAGCTTGGTCTCTCTCCTAGAACTCGGATAAAGGTGGTATTTGATTCGTAGTCTATGGAATGCGTGGTAGGAATCCTGCCAAATATCTCGCAAACTTAGCTCTAGGTTATATATAGAGAAAACAGTAATTGGTAATAAGAAGTTATACTGCCTTCCAATCTGGCACTGAATTTCCTGGGCAAAAATATTCAGGTGTGTGTGTGTGTGTGTGTGTGTGTGTGTGTGTGTGTGTCCAGAACTATAATCCTTACCTATTCTATTTTTAGGCTGGAGATGGTTGCTTAGTTGCACAAATCCCTATGTAATTAATCATTTGCAAGATTAGTGCTGCCTTGTTCCATCTTACCATGGGCATAATTCCTTGAAAATTGCACATTTTTGAGATTAGTTAGACCTGCACAGTGCTGTCTAATTCAGTAGCCACTAGCTACACATAGCTATTTATATTTAAATCTGAATGAATTAAAATAAAAGGGAATTGAAAATTCAGTTGCTTGGTCTCACTAGACACATTTGTTGATAAATGCATGTGGTTACAGCTACTGTACTGGACAGTGCCGTGCAGGTCTGGAACTGTGGGACATTTTCATCATAGCAGTGAGCCCTGTAGGACAGTGCTAAGCAAGACAAAATATTTTATAAAATAGCCCCTTTATAATTAGAATCCTATATCTTGTTTGGTTTCTTCGATTAAAAAAGTAATGAGTAGTGGTACACCATCAAAACTGTAAATAAAATTTAAATGCATGTTACCCTAAAGCATGAAATTACATTTGTTTAATGTGGCATATTTGGGTTTCATATTACAACACCTTTTCTGTGGATTGGAAAAGCAATCCCAAAAGGAAAGTTTTTTAAAAATTGTTTTTCTGTTTATTTATTTTTGGCTGCGCCGGATCTTAGTTGTCTCATGTGGGATTTTCATGGCTCATGGGCTGCAGAGCGCGTGGACGCAACAGTTGAACTGTCCAGGCTTAGTTGTCCCATGGCATGTGGGATCTTAGTTCTCAGACCTGGAATCCAACTCACATCCCCTGCATTGGCAGGTGGACTCTTGACCACTGGGCCACCAGGGAAGTCCCCTGAAAGGAGACTTGATGAGGTTTCCAAGTTGCATTTCTGCAGCTGCAGCTAACGCTCATGCAGCTGAGGACAGAGCAAATTCAAATTATCTGTCCAGTGCATTTTTTTTCTGTCATCTTAAAATTGTAGTTTTTTTTTTTCCTCCTTCTTCAGTTGTTCAAAAGACATTGCAGAAGTAGGACAGAAATTCAGTTTTCTACTTGAATAATAATAGTATTTTTGTTTTCCTTTACCCAGACTTTTGAGACTAGCTGTTAATTAGATGTTAGTTTTTATATTACAGAGAGGTATTTTCCCAGGTAAGAGACTATTCAAACTATGACATATTGAGACTTTACCTGGATCATCCCTCTTAAATTTCAGAAGGTATACAGAAAATTCTTAAAGAATTGGGACCACCTTACCTGCCTCCTGAGAAACCTATATGCAGGTCAAGAAGCAACAATTAGAACTGGTCATAGAATAATGGACTGCTTCAAAATTAGGAAAGAGGTATGTCCAGGCTGTATATTGTCACCCTGCTTATTTAACTTTTATGCAGAGTACATGATGCAAAATGCCAGGCTGGATGAAGTTCAAACTGGAATCAAGATTGCCAGGAGAAATATCAATAACCTCAGATACACAGATGACACCACCCTTATGGCAGAAAGCAAAGAGAAACTAAAGAGCCTCTTGATGAAAGTGAAAGAGGAGAGTGAAAAAGCTGGCTGAAAGCTCAACATTCAAAAAACAAAGATCATGGCATCTGGTCCTATCACTTCATGACAAATAGATGGGGAAACAATGGAAACAGTGACAGAGTTTATTTTTAGGGGCTTCAAAATTATTGCAGGTGTTGACTGCAGCCACGATATTAAAAGATGCTTACTCCTTGAATGAAAATAAATGACAAACCTAGACAGCATATTAAAAAGCAGAGACACTAGTTTGCCAACAAAGGTCCATCTAGTCAAAGCTATGATTTTTCTAGTAGTCAGTATGGATGTGAGAGTTGGACTGTGAAGAAAGCTGAGCGCTGAAGAATTGGTGCTTTTGAACTGTGGTGCTGGAGAAGACTCTTTGAGAGTCCCTTGCACTGCAAGGAGATCCAGCCAGTCCATCCTAAAGGAAATCAACTGTAAATATTCATCGGAAGGACTGGTGCTGAAGCTGAAGCTCCAATAATTTGGCTACAAGAGCTGACTCATTAGAAAAGACCATGATGTTGGGGAAGATTGAAGGCAGGAGGAAAACGGGATGACAGAGGACGAGATGGTTGGATGACATCACTGACTCAATGGATTTGAGTTTGAGCAAGCTCCATGAGATGGTGAAGCAAAGAGTCGGACATGACTGAGTGACTGAACAACAATACAGAAAAAAAAAAGAAGAATGTCAACTCAGTTAAGAATAACATGTTTTTAATGTATCTTAAATATTACCTCATAACATTCAAAAATGGATATAAACATGAAAGATATAATATTTTGGAAGACAACATGCAAGAATATCTTTGTGACACTTTGGGATAGGGAAATATTTCTAGCTCTAAGGAAAAATCTTCATAAATTGTACTATATTGAACTTAAGGACTTATCTTTATAAAAATACCATGAAGAGGGTGTGAAGGCATGCAGAATGGAATAAAATAAAGACATAGCATGGGAAAAGGTGTTTGTAATACATATAATGGACAAAGGATTTGTAACTGGAATATAGAACTCCCCCAAGTCAATAAGAAAAAAAATTAGAAACCCTGATAGGAAACAGGCAAAAGTTATCAATATAACTCTTCAAAAAGAGGCTGCCCAGTACATACTAATATCTAGGAAAAGTTTGTCAGCTTTATTAATCATCAGGGAAATACAAATTATAATATTATCTTATGAAATACCTGTCAAATGGCCATGATGAGACACTGAAAATACCAGCATTCAGACCCTGTTGCTTGGTGTGTAAATTTGATCAAACCTGTTGGAAAACTATTTGGCATTAAAACTGAGCATATGTGTATTCTGACACCAGTAGATCCACTCCTAGGTTTATATCTAGCAGAAATATATAAAAATGTGCATCAAAAGGTGTGTACCAAAGGACATACACAAGAACATTCATAGCAACATTATTCACAGGCACACCAAGCTGACAGTCTAAGTGCTCCTCCAGGGTAAGAAGAATTCCTCTCCTTCTGTTTCTACAGAGGAATGAGAATTAATGAACTATAAAATATGCAACAACATAAGGTACATCTCATAAATATAATATTAAGTAAGAGAAACAAGACACGTTGGGGTACGTCATTTGTGAATCCACTTATATATATTCAGAGATCATGTAAACTAATCAGTGATATTGGCTAAATCAAGATGGTGGTTTCTCTTGAAAGAATGGGGTGGAGGCGGTAACTACATGGTATTTTCACTTTGTATATATTATAGTTCCAATGAGCACTTCTCTCTATGTATGTAATTTTTCAACAAATTCAGTTCAATACAACGTTGAGAAAACAAGTAACGGGGTCATCAATTTATGACTTTGCCACAGATGAGATATGCACCTGGGCCTTTGGCAAAGATTCTGTGTTGCTAAATGTGTCAAAAAAGATTTGAATAGATAGCCTGGTTATTTAATATGCACTTTTCCCTTGTGCAAAGAGACCCACAGAAAATAAGAGCATCTCCCATAAATCTGCATAAAAAACTTCCTGGGATCGAAGAAGACACTAAGGAAAACCTAACTGGTTCTATCTGTGATGCCCTCAGCAGGGTTTTTGTTTTCTGAGCCCTGCTAGAAGCTCATAGAAAATCTTCTGATTGTCTCAAACCCAGAACAAGGCACTGTGATGCCACTGAAATAAACAGCAGGAGTGAAAGAGGAAAGATGGACCTGACTTATGTGAGAAATGCTCTCTGTTATCACATATTGACCTCAGTGACCTCTGAGGGCTGCCAGAATGATGCTCTGAGAAAGCCCCAGTGCATCGCTTACTCATGATACACCAGTGTCAGTTCAGAGAACTCAGAGTGGTGGTACAGAATGTGCTCAGATCACCATGGGCCTCTTTCCAGTGAAATGTCAGGCTGCCTGTGCCTCAGTATTTTGTACTTATACACATGTATACATTATTTGTTAGTTTATTCAACAGGTGTGGGGGTCTATATTGTGTAAGTCACTTATCGAGAAAGCAAAATGGAACCTAATGCCACTGTTGGAAATGAACTCTATTTTCAATTCCCTTGGGATGCATGTCATGCTACCAATATTCTTCTTCTCCAGTGCCAAAAATCTGCAAGTGAAAAATTGTATGCTCAATTAAGCCCAGAAAACCAGACTAGAGCTCCCAGACTGTTCTGCTCACAGTCTGTATACTTTGTGCCAAGACAAGTTAAGTTCATTACCTTCTAGGACATTGCTAAGTATTAATATACACAAGTAAAAACAAACACTGCTTAATATTCTCTGAAATTAGCTGCAGGGCATTTACCATAGGAAATCATCCGCCTGAAAGATATTAGGAAGGAGAAAAAGTACTTTTCAAGGAGAATTTTATTTTGAAGAAGCTAGTTGCAAAAGAGTTTAAGAAGGATCACTAAGGTGAGTGAGAAAAGTATTTGAAATAATTCCAGATATAGGAACAGAGTGCTTTTTATTACTTGCCAAAAGAAAGATTATTTTGTTGTTTGATGGACTCGACTCATTAATATCTACTTACATAGGTGATGAAGTTGTTGGGTGAGAAACTCCCAGCTTTTGGAGAGAGAAATGTAATAATTCATTGCATGCATCTGTCCATGAGGTGGGGGTCCATGAAAAAGAAATTCCAGCCTTTAGCCACATTTCATCTATGAATATCAAGCAGGAGCCCTACATTTAATCCACATTCGTTGAAAACACTTGTACCTTTTACACTCTGCTTATTCATGCCACTGGATTAACTAAGTACATAAGCTGCTGCTTTCAGCTCTTGTTCTCCTGTTTTCTGCTGGTAAAGGTCAAACTGACTCATACACGTAACCTTTTGTTTGTATCTCAGAGGTAGCTGACCCCATTGCACCTGCTTTTGAATATCTGGCAAGAGACAGGCTTGCAAATGAATATAGCTCTTTCAAGAAGTTGCTTATTTTCAAATGAAATTAGCATTTCCATAGGTGCCAAACCAGTGGCGGAGGAGAATGGGGACCTCTGTGTGAATGAAGACAGGTATACAGTGGAATCATGGCAGCATCAGCATATTCACCTATGAATGTGCCTCTAAATGATTGCTGAATGAATGGATGAAGAAATGAACCAAATAGTTTCCTTTACGCCATTTTACCTGGTTGCTAATGTTTTATTCTCTGTATAGAGACTATGTCAGGGAGTAAATATGATTTCAGCGCTTCTTTCTTCTCCATATTACCTGTCCTTCCCCAAGTATCAACCATACCTGTTACCTGGACTGAAATCCTTATTATCACAGTGACTATATTCAACCATTAGAATTGTCTTCCTTTTAGATAAACCAGTGCTTACAACTTCCAGAGGACTTAAAAGGAATCAAGAGGATAAACTGAAGGGTATTGAGAATTGGGGTTGGGAAAGGTCACTGCCGGCCATATCAAGAAGTTGGATTTCATTCTGGAATCTAGTGGAGAACCAGTGGAAGTCTGGGGCAAGAGAATACCATGGACAAATGTGTGTTAGAAGGATGTTTTGGTGGTTAGTATAGAACTGATGAGAGACTAGAGATGGGATGCTCAATTCAGAGGCCAGTCCTACTAGTACAGGCCAAAGGTAGTCATTAGTCAATAGTCATCCTAACGGCTTAGCCATTAGGATGGTGGTTTCCCTCTGGTGTTAGGGGCTGGGAGGGAGCATGAGAGGTGTTCTAGGGTATCCGTGAGATTTTGCTTCTGATCTTGGTGCTAGATATTTGTAGAACTGCATCAAGCTGTTCATTTTGTGCATCTTTCTGTATATAGGTTACAGATACATGTGTATTTTCTGTATTTATGTTATATATATGTATATATATATTTTTTCCTATACATGTGTTACAGGTCAATAAAAAGTATAAAAGAAAGAAAATGATGTAGTGGGAGTAAATAAAGAGAAGTAACTTCTAGAGATAGGCATAAGGATATGCACAATGACCGGAAGAGGAATAAAGGGAAGGAGAGAAAAAGGATGACTTTGGGATATTTATTGTTAGAAAGTATGAAAAAAAAGTGTCACTCAGTTTTGTCTGACTCTTTGTGACCCTATGGACTGTAGCCAATCAAGCTCCTCTGTCTATGGAATTCTCCAGGCAAGACTGCTGGAGTGGGTAGCCATTCCCTTCTCTAGGGGAATCGTCTCAACCCAGGGATAGAACCCAAGTCTCCCACATTGCAAGCAGACTCTTTACCAACTGAGCCCTATTGTTAGAAAATGGAAGATAGTCCTTTTAACGAGTTAGGAACCTCACTAGGAAGAACTTTTTTTGGAGAGTAAATGATGAATTAGTTCAGTATTGGATATTTGAGATGTTAATGAGCTATTTGGGAATGACTATGCAATAAGCAAATATGAATACTATTTGGAGCCAGATGAGAGTTAAAAATAGGAGTTTATTAGAAGTTATACAGATAAGAAATCGTACCCCACTCCAGAATTCTTGCTTGGGAAATCCCATGGACAGAGGAGCCTCGCAGGCTACAGTCCATGGAGTCATAAAGAGTCAGATACAGCTGAGTGACTGACCACACACATACAGACAGAAGGGAGAAAAAAGCATGTGCTTGAAACAGTAGAAATATAGGAGTCCCTAAAAAAGTAAAGGACAATGACAATTGCATGCTGAATTTTAGAAAATTCTATCTATTTCAAAATTTTGCCTATGTCAGCCTAGTCAATGACATAGTAATTTTGGTATGAAATGCATTTTCCAAGTTGTCTTCAATGAAAAAAAAAATTTGTAATAATGTAAGAAATTCATGCAATGAAATAAACATTTTACATGAGATGACGGAAGACCAAAGTAGCAGAGTTGTTTCTATAATATCTAAAAACAATTTGCCCTTCTGCTTTTGTGATTATATGTTTTTTGCTTATAGACATATATATGTTTATACATTTATTTAAAAAAATTAAAAAAAACAAACCAAATGAGATTAGTAATCTCTGGACATGCCAGATGAACCTCATCATTTGAACCATCTTATGTTCATTTTCGGAGAAGGCAATGGCACCCCACTCCAGTACTCTTGCCTGGAAAATCCCATGGACGGAGGAGCCTGGTAGGCTGCAGTCCATGGGGTTGCTAAGAGTCAGTCACGACTGAGCGACTTCACTTTCAGTTTTCCCTTTCATACTTTGGAGAAGGAAATGGCAACCCGCTCCAGTGTTCTTGCCTGGAGAATCCCAGGGACGGTGGAGCCTGGTGGGCTGCCGTCTATGGGGTCGCACAGTCGGACACGACTGAAGCAACTTAGCAGCAGCAGCATGTTCATTTTATCAACATGTACACTTTTAAGTAAGGTAAAATATAGGCATATCTGCAATGCACATTTTATAAAGAGTATAAATATTGTGAACATTATTACTGTCAACTAATTCAATTGGAAGTATATTATATTTAAAAACAACCTCAGAGAGGCCACCAAAAAAAGTGCAGGTGGTAAGCTTTTACCTTTGGATTTAGTCCCATTTGAAATGGTTTAATCAGTTTGTTAATTGAAAGAGGCCTTAGAAAAAAATTAATAGAAAAGTTATAAAGAGAAAATACATTCTTAAAAGAAATTCTAAATAACCCTAAACTGTTCTAAAAGCTTTCTGTTATCAGTATGAATTTTCTGGAAATGTTTGTTATTGTGCAATATACATGAATTTTCTCTGTGAACACTGTAAATTTAGTCTTTCAGTCATGAGTTCTTTTGGACTGATGAATGTGCTGGGATGGCCCCATTTAAAACCATGTGACAGTTAGGCTGACAGGAGTTTGCTCTAGCTGTTACATGCTAGAGACCAGCGACAAGCACCTACTTTGGCAGAGTGTCCTTGAGACAGTAAATCTTCTATCCGCATCTAAATAGCCCAGGTGGGAAGGCTGTTTTCCTGTGTCAATTCTGCCCGAGTCCAGAAGCCTGGTCCGTTGGATTTTGTGTGTTTGAAGTGTGGAGAATATTTTGAGTGCAAGGTAACTTCTGAGATTTGTAACAAAAAGATGTGTTTGGACTATAGATTTTTGGAGAGCAAGATTTCTTTTAAATTCCTTAATGCCACCTAATACAATATTCTATGTGTTCCATGAAAGACATGCTCATTGCTTATTATAAAAAGGAAGAAAAGAAAAGGAAAAAAAAGGAAAGGTGACTGCTATTTTCAGTATTTCACTTAATATTTAAGAATGATACACTTACATCTTTAATTCCTCCAACTCATACAGTTTTACCTTTGAAACTAGGGAACTAGAATATTTTATTGGATGCACCAAGGCATAGTAATCATCAATCTGGGATCAATATATGTGATGACTATAGAAGGCAAATTGGGATTTCCCTGTTTCTTAGGTAAAATGATTTTTATGTTAGATAAGATGATGGTATGCATTTCTTTTATGGTCCATCTCTTTCAATACCTAACGGTCAGCTAAGGTGCTTAAATATATCACCGATATGAAATGTCCAGAGTAGAATTCCCACATATGACAAGAATATCCTAATTTCTTTCCCCAACTGTCCTGGGCTTGTCCCCATTTTTCTAAAACCCTCAGGACAATGAACACGTTCATTACCTCCCCGCTTTGTTCCTGAGGCAATTGATGGACTCTGCTCCAGGCAATGATGATTCAAGATGTTGGAGGGAGCAAGGCCAGGACTGTCACTAGCCTTGCCTTTCAAAATGTTCCAATCACATATTAATTCTTTTCCAAATAGATGCCGGACAAATCCATTTTGACCCAGAACCAGAAGGATGAAGCCAAATCTAGAATCATCCATGTTGGCTAAGGTCGCATCCCTGGCGAATACATTTTTCAAAATTTCGTTGTGTAAGGAATTAAGCCCAAGTCCTTTCCACATGGGGAAAAGCCAACAACAAAAGCTGATGATTGTAAAAGTGAGACCAAAGAGCCACAGGACATATTTATTTTGGAAAGAAACTTGAAAGACTAAGAAGTTAAACCATAAAACATTTTACACTGGTTTAGATTAAACCAACAGTTTAAAAGATAAATATTTTGCATTTTTAAATGCAGATGTCCAAGATAAAAAGAGCTGTTGTGCAAAGAAAGCTCATGATTAATGTGGAAAAGCCTCCCTAAATAGTTCCTGAGGTATATGCAAAATGGGAAGCAGTGTCATTTTATAGATTTTTTAAAAAGTGTTTTTCAAAGGAAATTAATTTTCAAAATTACACATATATATGTATATATAGGTAGCTTGAGGGGAGCTTCCAGAGTAGGGAACAAGGAAATAAGTATCCAGACCTTGACTGATGTGCTGAGGCTGCAACCTTGACTGAGCTGAATTCTAACTTAGAAGCAGCACTAGGCTGGAGGGGTAGTGAGGGGATGGGGGTGGTGGGGTGTTGATGTCCTTCCCTGCAGAGCATTCACCAAGGCCGTGAGCAGGTGGAGAAGGTTAGGGAGTGACCTTGAGGGGAAAATTGAAGACACCTGGGCCACATGACTAGCCAGTGATTAGATGAAACAAAAAGATCCTGCCCTCCATCCTCAGGGATCCACAAACCACCTCAAAGGCTAAGACGTTTTTCTTTTTTCCCCTGTGCCCTAAATAAACTGGCTTATTTCTAGTTATTCTGTCCTGATTTCATTCATAAAGTAACCCTGTATGAATCTGAAGGTAATCCTGATTTTTCCTTTCTTTCTTTTTTCTTTTTTTTGCAGTTTGAGCTAAAGTTATACTTAGGGCAGTTCTTATCTTTGCCCTCTGGACCCTCATTAAAAAATTTCTTTATTTCTTAAGGACACTGTTTGGTATTGCCACATACTTTAATTGTTATCATGTTTGCACACACAAACCTCTGTGTATGTGTATGTGTGTGTGTATATATGTGTGTATATATTATCTGAATTCTAACACATCTACAATATATGTATATGTCTTTGCAAGAAAGTTTTTCTTATCAAGGCCATTTTTTTTACTACTTTTTTTTATTGAATTATAGTTGATTTACAATGTTTTGTTAGTTTTAGTTGTTCAGCAGTGATTCAGGTATACTATACACACACACACACACACACACACACACACACATATATAGTCTTTTTCAGAGTCTTTTCCCCATAGGTTATTATGATATTGTAGAACTATAATCTATATCTATATATATATATAATATAGTGCTATGCTCAATATAAAAATATACTTATTATTATTGATTATTATCATTATATTGAGCATAGTTAGTTCCCTGTGCTACACTGGGGGTCCTTGCAAGTTATCTATGTTATGTATAGTACTGTGTAATATTAATACCAAAGTCCCAATGTATCCTTGCCCATGCTTTCTACTTTGGTAACCATAGTTCGCTTTCTATATATGTAGATTTATTTTTATTTTGTAAATAAGTTCATTTGTATCATTTTTTTTAGATTCCACATGTAAGTGATATCATATGATCAAACCCATTTTGAGTTGTAATTTGAGTATTAACAGGCTGACTAGTTTAGTAATGCTTATAAATTTGAAAGCATATGCCTCATTCATTCTCTGGGTTATCAAATAGATGTTAAAAAACAACAGTCTCAGGGATGATTTATGAGCCTTTAGGTGATACTGTACAATGTCTAACTCTTTCTTAGATATAATATCGAAGCTGTATCAAAATTAGAATGGTCAAGAGTATCTCATCCTAACTGGCTGAGACAGTATTCTTTATTCATTCTTGGCTACCTACTTCATGACTACCATAGCACAATATGCTTTTCTCTTCACAGTGTTATAGTGTTAAGAGAATTCTCCAGGAGGGACCCACTTCTAAGACCACGTTTGTCAACTCTTTGGCTAAAGTACAGACTCAACTCTTATCAGTTCTCACATGACTCAAAAGTTGTGTAACAGACACTTGGATCCCTTTGACCAGCTCTTTTCTCCTAGCTTTTGTGTGCATTGCTGCTGTGTGCTTGCACCTGTGATCTTCAGAGGTTTGCTTTTGGATGTTGGCGTCTTCTTGCCCACAGAAGCCTGGGGATTTTAGTAGAGTATTAGTTAAACAGGATTACCACATAACCCGAACATGTGTAATAAGTCGATGTGATATTTTCTGTGTGAAACAGGTGAAAAGCCTAGGACCTAGCATATAACATTATCATTATATTTAGTTCTTATGACATATAGGGTTTTATGCATGAAACAAAAACATATTATGCATTTTAAGCAGATTTAAATAGAGTGAATTTTAATAATGGGAGTTATTGGAAGGGCTGGAAATCAGATGCTAGACTGGCCCCCAGGAATGGTTCACATAATACTGTGAGATTCACACACCAAGAGGAAGCTGGGCAATCAGAGGGTTGACACCGAAAAAAGTGAACTTGAGATGAGACCGCAGCTGCAATCTTAGGAGCAGGAAGGAAGGATTGAGCAACCGCCTGAATACTATATGGAAAACACAGCTGCCTCAGTGGCTCAAGTCTCTCAATACCCATCAGATTGGTGATTGTACACTGGAATCTCTATAAATATTCCTGGCAGCAGGAAACAGCCAAAAACAGTATGGAGATAAGACGGCCTCCACCTCATTTGTGCACTTCAGATATCTTATAACTGCTTCTAACTGGGAGGCCAGAATCCTAGTGGCAAGCAAGTCTGAGAGTGGAGTTTTAAGCTTTCTGGTTATTGCAGCACTAAACAGCATACTTAAAGGAGGTGGGAATAACTGCTGAGTGCTAATCTGGGCCATTGTGTGCCCAAGGAGCATGACTCACCGTGACGACGGTGGCCGGGCACTGCCAGTCGACTGTATTGCTCACAATACCCATTAAAGATCACCTAGAATCAAGTGTTCAAGTGTCACATTTTAAAATACATGTTGGAGAAATAGTGTGTGCTCCTGGGTAGCCATTAAAATGGTAAAGAGGTCTTAAAACCACATCAAAACAAGAAAGGGCCAGAAATGGGAGTGAAAATAGCAATCTGCAAACCTCTGAGGAGGCAGGTATAGACGTGCTGTGAGTTTCACTGTGTGGCAGAAGGAAGATAAATAAAGACACGTTAAGAAGCAGCTTTTGGGTTGGGTGTTTTATTTGAAGTTTCACTAAGTTTCTTTCAGATCTAAGATTCTATGCTTCTAGATATTTAGAGATAGATTGAGTGTCCCTTAGTACTTTATGAAGGTCAAAGATAAGTATGATTTTCACAGCTCTTTCATTTTGTTTATATTTTTAACATTCTACTATCTTTCTTAAAAGGAGTGTATAACATTTTCATCTCTTTTATTACCTCTGTTCTTTTTACTTTATTCAAAAATTTAGTTCTCATTACATGTACTTAAATAATAGCTTTGTATCATATAAAATTTCAAGAGAAATATGCTCTGAAATTACAAGGGATCATTCACTAATATTTTAGTGGTTTTTGAAAACGCTTCATTGTTAAGAAACGAATATTCCAGGCAAAGTTGGAAAAAAAGAAGTGAAGGCATAGATGGGTAGTTTGGGCAACGGAGAATCAGAATGAATTCTAACAGGAAAAAATTCAAAGTATATTAATAATTTGAAAAATAATAGTCCACAACTCAAGTATTTTATGGGCAGAAGAAATCTAGACTCCTGAATTGCCAAAAGAGACACAGATGAAACCAGAGAGCAAATGATTTTGCCATATGTGCTGTCAATAAATTAAGACTGATGTAACTTTGGCCTGTTAAGGAAGAATCCTCATGGACCAGGGTGGAGGTAGTTTTACAGTTTTAGCAGTGCAGTAGTCAGCTTTGGGCAACTGAATTCTAGAATTAAATGACAGAGAAGTACAGAGATTCAAGGAAACCATTAGATAAAAATAACGAAGAGACCTGAATATGGAAACACAAGAATGATGAAGAATTTGTGCACTCAGTGTAAGAAAATAATATTTTAAAGATGTGGACAAATACCATAAATAAAATTCCTTAAATTAAAATTCATTTCAGGTAACTAATCAATCTGGGAAACTGTAGTAGAAAATGTATAAATGAACACTTTGATATGAAAACTCTTGGGTTGGGCAGTAACTGAAAAATACTTCCCATCCTTTAAGGGAGAAGTAGGAAAATAAATCTTCATCCCAAGCCAATAATTACCTAAATCAGCAATATATTCCCAATCTCATACTTTCCAATGTACTTTATAAAAAAAAATACCAAAAAATGGCTTAAGAATGTGTATGCAAAATCAAACAAAATATAAATAAAATGATTAGCACATAGACAAAGTGAAGTCACTCAGTCGTGTCCGACTCTTTGTGACCTCATGGACTGTAGCCTACCAGGCTCCTTCATCCATGGAATTTTCCAGGCAAGAGTACTGGAGTGGGTTGCCATTTCCTTCTCCAGGGGATCTTCCTGACCGAGGGATCGAATCTGGGTCTCCGCACTGCAGGCAGACACTTACTGTCTGAGCCACCAGGGAAGACCTTAGACAAATAGATATTAAATATTATTTAAATATAGCAGTTCTAATTTGGGTTATCTATGTGATGCTGAAGCTGAAACTCTAATACTTTGGCCACCTAATGCGAAGAGTTGACTCAGTGGAAAAGACCTTGATGCTGGGAGGGATTGGGGGCAGGAGGAGAAGGGGACGACCGAGGATGAGCTGGCTGGATGGCATCACCGACTTGATGGACGTGAATTTGAGTGAACTCCGGGAGTTGGTGATGGACAAGGAGGCCTGGCGTGCTGTGCTTCATGGGGTCACAAAGAGTTGGACACAACTGAATGACTGAGCTGAACTGATGTCATATAAATAAAATATTTTTATCATGAAAACTCAGGGTACTTTTCACAGTGCACTTTAGCTCCATTTCTTTAATTGACAGAGTTCATCAACTGTGCAATGTTTTTCCCAAGTAGCATTTTTTTATACGTTAAGCTAAGCCTGCTTGTTTGATCCTGAAAGTAATTAGCTCAACTACTTACCCTTAGGCTGTGTCTCTTCTTGATGGCAAAACATTAGAAAAACAGTTGAATGTTATGACCAGTCAACCAATTTGTTTTCCTACACAACTGTTGCTCAAATAGACATTGATGGGGACAGGTGGAAAAAAAGGTCTCCATTAATCCAGAGGTTATCAGCTTGTTGCTGTGACTTTGGAATATGATGTTTTCCTTGTGGGGGAAGCAGAGGAAACATGCACTCACTGACGCTGGCTAGTGTAGTGATCAATAACTGTGCAAACACGTCCCTCTACACCCATTCCGCACTATGTGTCAGGCACTATGTGTATGTACATATAGCTATATATGCTATACATACCTCATCAATTTTCTCAGCCTTCTGATGTAGTTGATTTTATTTTATCATCTCCATTACACAGTTAGTGAACTTGACTGCGCACTAAACATAGTATTCAAACCCAGCCTCTTAACCATCAGCTAAACTCTACTGCTTCTACTTGGTATGAGAAACAGATCAAGTAGTACCATCACTTTATTATTCTGAACAGAAAAATTTGCTTATGTTTAACATGGAAAAGGGAATTAATGTCTTTGGGCTTTGTTTAGGGTTTGGGGGAGGGGGACTAAGGAAGCAGATCTAGATGGAATGCTGTCAGAGAGAGGGGTAATTGTACAGATAATCTTACTTGCAAAACAGAAATAGAGACACAGACAGAGCACAGGCATGTAGACACCAGAGGGGAAAGGGGAGGTAGGATGTATTGGGAGTTTGGGATTGACGTATATACACTGTTGATACTATGTATACAATAGAGGATTAGTGATAGCCTACTGTATAGCCCAGGGAATTCTACTCAGTGCTACGTAGTGACCTAAATGGGAAGGAAATCCAAAAAGAGGGGGTGTATATATACATACAGCTGATTCACTTTGCTGTATAGCAGAAACTAACACCAAGTTGTAAAGCAACCATACTCCAAAAAAAAAAAAAAAAAAGATTTAAAAAAAGAAAGAGGGGGAATTGCATGATTGGACATTCCAATAAATCTTGCCTGTGTCAAGAGAAAACTGGGACAAAGCTAAAGTTAAAATTTCTAGAGAATTAGGAGTCACTCATTTGGGCCAAGAGAAGAGGTATTTGTATTTTGTAGATGCCACAATGAACTTGTTATATTTTTCCTAGATAAAATGTTGAATTCGCCTTGCATCTTCTCATTTTATCATGGTCTCAGAGTAACCTTGTCTGAAGTTGGTATTCTGCTTATGTCCAATAGGACATAATAACATGGCCTAGCTGTGAGTGCCAGGCCACCTTCTTTCTGAATGTCAGAGGTTGCTTTATTATTCCATTTTGATTTCTTCAATAATTGCACACACCTGGGACCCCTTCTCTCTCTACCTGCTGGAGGAGCCAAGCAGCCTCTGCTTGGGAGACAAATTCATGCAGAATCGAGCTCGGACATTTCATCAAAGTCCATCAGCATCGCTTTTTCCTTTTTGGAGGAAAGAACAATCATATTTTAAAAATGATAGTAATTTATAGTTTAAATTGAGTTTAGTTACATTTTAAAAATCATTTGCATTGAGTTTATTTTGTTTTCCTAGGAATAAGTCCCTCTGGGGGATTTTGATTTTCTGATCGTGTTTGTATTGTTCTTTAGTGAAGTTTGTTTTTTAGTACCTAATGCGTGCATGAGTTCTAAGTTGCTTCAGTTGAGTCTGACTCTTTGTGACTCTATAGACTATGAATCCTCTGTTCACAGGATTCTTCAGGCAAGAATACTGGATTGGGTTTCCATGCCCTTCTCCAGGGGAATCTTCCCAACCCAGGGATCGAACCTTCCTCTCTGAAGTCTCCTGCATTGACAGGCAGATTCTTTACCACTAGTGCCACTAGGGAAGCCCTTCTGTCTAATGTTTTGTCTGTCTGTCTGTCTGTCTGTCTTGAATGGTGTTCGTCTAGGAGAGAATAGGCCTATAAATTTGTTCTCAAGTCAACCTGGGGTTAACACGTTCAGATTTCTTTTCAGCATCCTTTGGACAAACTTGGTTCAGGTTACCACTTCAAAACCTTAAATGGGTTTCTTCCTCAATCTTTTTTTTGTGTTCCTGAATAACTTTTGTTATTGAGAATAAGTTTTGTTTTAGTTTCATCTGCCCAGAATCAGGAGGTTTTATCTGGTCCCTGATAGGTGGTGGTTGATCATTGACCAAGTTCCATTCAGACACCTGTCTCCAAGACACTTTGTGAGCTCATGACATCTTTGCAATCGAAAACTATTCCTCTTCCAGGCCATACACCTGCTTCCTTTATGTTTTCTCATTATAGAACTTTTGTGTGTACTTTCCTCTCAGAATTTCACTAAAGACTATTTGGAACTTCACCAAAGTGCTCACTGTAGGGATTTTTTGATCTAGATAAAATTATTCATTTGAGAGGCAACTTGAAAAGAAACAAAAATTTGACTCTCCAGTGGTCTATTTTATTTAGTTGGTATGAAGAGGTTTCTAAATACAATTTGGACTAAAAAAAAAAATGCCCCCTTAGAGATTCATTAACAAAAACTGATACAAAATGTAAGCATGGTAACTCTTCCTATGAACCCATTCTACCACTTCTCTTCTATATCTCACTCTTCTCCTTATATCCTTTGCCTTAACCCCCAGACTCTTGTTCAAGATTTTCAGAGTGATGACCCCAAATTTCATGTCAGAACAGTTGGATGAAGAGATTGCACTGTTCTGGAAAATATTCTTCCATTTAGACTTTGATGTCTTTTTTGATTTCCTCTTCATGGGCATTCAGTGTTAGTCTCTCAATCATGTCCAACTCTTTGAGACCCCCACAGACTGTAGCCCACCAGGCTTCTCTGTCCATGGAATTCTCCAGGCAAGAATACTGGAGTGGGTTGACATTTCTTTCTCCAGGGGGTCTTCCCAACTCAGGGATTGAATGCATTGCAGGCAGATTCCTTACCACCTGAGCCACCAGAGGAGACCCTCTTCGTGGGCATACAGGAATGCGACATATTCCAGCTTCTTGGGAAGTTGTGTTAGACTTGTATGACTGTTTTGGCCAAAGGAATGCCACTTCCAGGCACTTCCAGGCATGGCTATAAAACCCCCTGCGTAATTATTCCACACTCGCATTTTTTTGGCAACCTTGATAGCTACCTTTTTAAGATGGCAATGTCACAAAATGGAAGAAGCTTAGATCCTGAGTCATCTGCTTGGGAAAAAATCCACCAGGAGAGTCATCAGACCATAGTGTAGGTGAGAAACACGTTGCTATTGTGTTAAGGCACAAAGACTCGGGGGTTGTTTGTTTAAGCAGCCGATGTTATTCTTCCTCATTGATGCAGTGGTCACATAATAACTCTCTGGCCCCATTTTGTTTTGGACAGAATAGATAATGAATATGAGATAGAAAAAGATACTTGAGAAAATAGAACATAATTTATTTAGAAAAACAGATTATCTAGAAATCTAATTAGCTCAGTGAATATTTTTTTAAACTTAAAGGTTGATACACTGATAAAGTTTTTTAAAGCAGATGAAAATGATCAATTGAAATTTTAGGACGACTAAAGGAAATTGTTTGAAAGAAGGCTAATTGGCTTTCATAGATATTTAAAGTGGCCTCATTTGTTTAACAAACATTAATTTGACACCTGCTATGGAGAGGGCGGTGGCAACCCACTCAGGTGCTCTTGCCTGGAAAATCCCATGGATGGAGGAGCCTGGTGGGCTGCAGTCCATGGGGTCGCTAGGAGTTGGACATGACTGAGTGACTTCACTTTCACTTTTCACTTTCATGCACTGGAGAAGGAAATGGCAACCCACTCCAGTGTTCTTGCCTGGAGAATCCCAGGGATGGGGGAGCCTGGTGGGCTGCCGTCTATGGGGTTGCACAGAGTCGGACATGACTGAAGTGACTTAGCAGCAGCAGCAGCAGCAGCATGTGACATGAACTTTCCTGAGAACTGGGAAGACAGCAGCATAAGAAAGAGATAGGAGATTATATTCTAATAGAGAAGGAAAAACCAATGCATGAATGAACAATTATGGAATTTACATTTTAGAAGGTGATAAGATTTGGGGTGAGAAATAAACCAGAAAAAGTGCTAGGGGGCTCAGGGGAGAACTGTGCTTTTAGATAGGGTGGTCAGGGAAACACTCGGAGGAGGCAATTTATGAGCAGAGACTTCAGAGAGGTGGGGGAGAAAGCCCTAAGGGAGCCTGATTCCAGATGCCAGACTTGGGAGGATGCCACGCGTGCTAGAGGAATAGCAGGAGATAACTGTAGCTGGAAAAGAGCAAAGATGGGCGGAATCTAGGAAATGAGGTCAGATAAATGATGCAATTCAGATCCTGACCGGCCTTATAGATTACTGGGCGACATTTGGTTTTTGCTTTGATGGGTCAAAAAGTCACTGGAGGGTTTTAGCATAAGGCACTCTCTGATGTGCATTTTATTTATTTATTTATTTATTTATTTTAAAAAATTTATTTTTATTTTATTTTACTTTACAATACTGTATTGGTTTTGCCATACATTGACATGAATCTGCCACGGATGTATATGAGCTCCCAATCCTGAACCCTCCTCCCACCTCCCACCCCATATCATCTTTCTGGATCATCCCCGTGCACCAGCCCCAGTCTTAGACTTAGACTCCCCGTGTTCAAGACATCACCCACAATGGGACTTCATCCTGTATCCTGTATCGAACATAGACTGGCGCTTCGTTTCTTACATGATAGTATACATATTTCAATGCCATTCTCCCAAATCATCCCACCCTCGACCTCTCCCTCAGAGTCCAAAAGTCCGTTCTATACATCTGTGTCTCTTTTGCTGTCTCGCATACAGGGTCATCATTACCATCTTTCTAAATTCCATATATATGTGTCAGTATACTGTATTGGTGTTTTTTCCTTCTGGCTTACTTCACTCTGTATAATCGGCTCCAGTCTGATGTGCATTTTAACACAACCACTCTG
The DNA here is from genome assembly GCA_006410875.1 of Neotragus pygmaeus. NCBI lineage: Eukaryota > Metazoa > Chordata > Mammalia > Artiodactyla > Bovidae > Neotragus > Neotragus pygmaeus. The sequence continues at coordinate 5,607 of SJYV01009358.1, read as the reverse complement.
GCTGCTAGGCTGAGTTTAAACTATAGTGGGCAAGAAGGAAGGGGAGACATTGGTGAGGAGACTGTAACTAGAATTTGGATGAGAAATGGCAGGTGCTTGGGCCAGGGAGGTAGCAGTGAGGGAAGTCAGAAGATCCTGCGCATGTTTATCAGTAGATTCAGAAGATTTGCTTTTGACTAAATGTGATGTGTGAAAAAAAGGAAGAGGAATCAAGAACAACTCCAAATGGAAGGATGAATTTGCCCTTAACTTAGAAGGCTAAGATTACGGGAGAGGAAGTTTTGGGGGGAGGTAAGAGCAGAATTTCAGCTTTTGTCTTGTTAATGTCTGAGAAGCCTCTTAGACTCCCCGTGCTCAAGACATCACCCACAATGGGACTTCACTAATGTCGTATCTTGAACAGTTTGCTGTTTGCTTATTGTGTTTTTCTTTCAAGAGACTGTGATCTCCTTGAAAACAGGGATGATATTTTATTTCCACAGTGTCAAGTACAATTTTGAAACCCATCGTGTCTCTGTAAGTCTGCTGATTTATTATGTTAAGAATCAGATGAATGTATAATAAATCAGACACGTGAATTGTCTCATGTAGGCTCTCTTTAAAAATTCCGTTTAGTATTGTTTGTTAGCAGGCTCATGTGCCTCAGTATTCAAAGAACACAAGGGAAAAAAGGCTTTGGCAGAGAGAAGAGAAAAGCTCTCTAGCAATTAAATCCTGCATGGAAAATGTTACCAGAAGTGATTCCTTTATGATACACACATTTACAGGAAGAATCTCATTTGTTTTTAGTGTTTCAGCTCATTCGCAATGAGAGCACATGTCTTAGGAGCTGTAGCCAGGAAATATGCCAGAGACCCAGAGACTGAGCCCAGTTAGGTGGACCCTGGCAGGCAGGCACATAAGAGCAATCTTTCTTGGATCTTGCAAAATTGATGATGGGATTTTATTACCATGCCAAGAGTTCAAAACCAAATTATGATGAATCTAAATGACTTAAGTAAATGGCTATTTCTTTTTTTAAAAATCTCTCATATGTATTTTGGAAAGAGATAATTTATTTTATTATTTTCTTGTTACCTTTGAATAGAGTATTCAGCACATTAACTTGATTCAGGAATAACATAATCTGTGACCTTGTGAACCTAAATATAAACACCCTCAGTGGAGGCCAAATTAAACTGCTTTCAATTTGCCTCACTCTCTGATAGTAATTACTGGACACAATAGGTACTTGGACAGGTACTTGTTGACTTGAATTAGTTTGGTATAAAATGAAAAAAAAATATATAGGGCAGTAAGATTGTGAGTTTCACCTTTCCATGAGTCAGGGTAACTCAGAACACTCAGATAAATTTGAAAAAAGTGACACAAAAGGAAGATTTCCTAAGATCTTCTTATGGAAGATTGGAAAAAAGTAACATATGGTATCGCTAAGTAAAAATATGTCAAATGTTAGCTAGAAAGCACCAACTGTGTTGAAATGGTTGTTGCTATTTATCGTTATTTAGTCACTAAGATGTGTCTGACTCTATGGGGATCTCAGGGACTGCAGTCTGCTCAGCTGCAGCTCCTCTGTACATGGGATTTCCCAAGCAAGAATATGGAGTGAGTTTGCCATTTCCTTCTCCAGGGGATCTTCCCAACCCAGGGATCGAACCCATGTTTCTTGCATTGGCAGGTGGATTCTTTACCCCTGAGGAGCCTGGAAAGCCCATGTTCAAATGGTTCACTTTCTCATTAGTCTGTTAATTCAATTTCAGGTATTTAGGTTCATGTTGAGATCAGAGTTGAATCCAAGGCTATGGTCTGGTCTTAGATACACCAGGAGATTCCTCATGTTGCTATATGTCTCTTCAAACAGAATATATGTCTAAGCACTGATATAAAGGCATGTGTTAATTCTTTCCTTCATTAATGATGTTATGCAAAGTTCTCATGCATTTGAAAAGGATAAATTTTTTCCTCACCTCTGTACATTATCCCCTTAGTTGTACAGTTTGATTTAAGATTAGCTGGCTTTGCCAGTTTAAGATTAATTATAAAAATAGTAAGTAAGCAAGCTTTTGTTGTGGCTTGACTTTTTATTTCTTGGGAGGAATGATTATTGCTTGGTAGGACTGTTTCACAGCAGAATGAAGAACTCATTCAGGGTCATGGGTTTGAGGGTAGGGGTAGGGTGGGAGGTGGGGCCTGTCTTCTGATGCTTTGCAGCCTAGAGTCAGTTCTAAGGAAAAAAAACTCTCTGAGAAGTTAATATTCACAGAACTACCTTTCTCTACTAGATTCAGCTGAATTTTGTGGGCTTTGTGTTAATAAAATAAAGGTTGGGGGAAGGATAAAAGTCCTGTAAAGGCAATTACAATCAAAATGAGTCACAGTGCTAACAGGCGAATTTGCTCGTCGACATTTACAGTACATACGTCATTCCAATGAATCCTAATTAATTAACAGTATCACCATGGTTTTCTGTTACCGTCACAAAGCTGTTATACCTACGTAAGAGAATATTTTTATTTTAAATTGTACTTGTGAGTTGATAANATTTGCTCGTCGACATTTACAGTACATACGTCATTCCAATGAATCCTAATTAATTAACAGTATCACCATGGTTTTCTGTTACCGTCACAAAGCTGTTATACCTACGTAAGAGAATATTTTTATTTTAAATTGTACTTGTGAGTTGATAAAAGGAGGCTAAAACTTTTTGAAAAAGAAGCTTCATATTATAGTATCATTTTTTTAATGGAACTTAAATAGTCTCTAAAATGTGATTGTAAAGAATTGTGTCCAATTGCATATTACAATCTCTGCACATGCAGAACTGTGCCTAGCTGCTTGGCTGAGGCCAAAAATATTCACTTTCTGTGTCTACATTTTGGTTATTAAATCCAACTTAATCTCTTAATATAAAAGACTTTTTTTAGGAGACAAATATCCAAGTAGCTGATAAATGTTATACCTTTCCATATTGGCTTAGCAATAAACAGACAGGGAATAAACAGGATTTCAATTTAAATCCTTCACTAAAGCGATTATTATTTTGAGCTTATCATATCAGAAATGCAGCTATTAAACTCCAGAAGAGCAGATCAGTATTAGGAATGCAAAATAAACAACAGCACATCACTCTTGACATCTATAATTATTTATAATTCTCCCAAATCCACCCCTCCCCCCCATTATTAGCCAAGCTTAGGTTAAAACCCTTAAGCATTTATTTGATATTAGTTGAGATCATGTTAAGACTTATTTGCCAGAGAACAAAGTGTCTCCCTTTCCAGTGCAACTCTGATGAGGTCTTGACCCAGGTGACTTTTGGGATAGTTGAACCCAGTGGGTCTACTCTTTCATTTGCATGAGGAAGATAACCTAGCCCTTCCTTTGACTACCACCCATTTGTCTCTAGAGTTTAAAGGCACAGGTCCCTAGATCTCAATTTCTGTGGAAGGAAATTATACTAGTTCAGGCACCCATTTCCAGCAAAAACAGTATGGAAAGACTCTGTACTACTGCAAAATAATACTTCTTGGGGGAAAGTCTGTTGGGTTTGGAACAACTATTTTGATAAGCTGAATGAGGAGAATGGTACCACACCAAGGAGATGCCTAAATGAAATTAGCGGTGTTTTCTTAGGAGTCTTACATAGTCACATTTCTCTGTCACCTTCTGATGAATGCTATCTTGGTGCAAGAATTGTCATCATTATTTCTGCAGCTTTTTTCTTTTTGCCCTGTGTGAGGTGAGTGGAATATATAAGAGTGTGGAGGGCAGAATTGAATTGTTTGGCAAAGTTGCCGACAGAGCAGACGGAGAGGTTGAGTGTCACTGCTATTAAAGCAGCGGAGTCTGGAGAAGAACAGGAATTTAGGGTGGTTTGCCATGCAATGTGCTATATATAAGTCCCCTCTTTCATTTCTGCTCTGACATCTTTAGCAAACTTAAAACTTCCCAGTAATACTGCATGTGATTGGGCTTCTCCAGACAGAAGTTGAGAGTACAAGAAAACTGACTTAAGCATTATACCAGGGAGGAAAATCTTTTGGCAAAATCAATTGAGGAGTAAAGCGAACTGACCAGTAACTAGAGTCTATTTTTATTTGTCATGCAATTACAGTTGGAGACCCAAGCCAAAATATATTGCTTCCCTAGTTCCTCTGGAAGAATGAATCCCAGCAGCGAATATGGAGTTCCCCTTTAGGAAATTATATGACAGACTCTGGATATATCCAGAAAATTCTGCTCCATTCTTTTAGTATGAGCATTTTCCTGGGACTGATGAGGTATAGTGATGGCAGGAGGCACATGTGGACAGTTTCTGAGATGAAGGAAGCAAATCTCGACCTGTTGTCTGAGAAGAATACTTGAACTAGGAACACTTCAAGCTAGTTTTGGGGGAAAAGGGTCACGTACAACACTTGTGAAGTTTTTCCCCTAGAATGGGCCTGAAGAATCAATGTGGATTCTTGACCAAGACCATGTGTTTTCACATTTAAACCCAAAGTGATACATGTGAAATGGTACTCAATTTTGACATCTTAATTATCTGAGCCAATCCCAGGCTATCAGAATAAACTGCTGGCCGCTTTAGTTTCCCAAATGCTTCGTTCACAACCACATGTAGGCTTCATCTTGCCTTCTGTTAGAATTTAACCCTGACGTGGTTTTCCTAGTTCCTCCTGTTTTTGTGTGGATGGTCCAATGATGCTGTGACTAGTGCTTTAGTGACATTTCAGCTTCTTCCTTTCAGTGGAAATATGTGTCTATCCACCTGCCAATGCAAGAGATGCGGGAGATGGGGGTTTGATCCCTGAGTTGGGAAGATCCCCTAGGGTAGTAAGTGGCAACCCACTCTGGTATTCTTGCTTGGAAAATTCTGTGTATAGAGCCTGGCACGCATCAGCCCTTGGCATCACAGAGAGTCCGACATGACAGAGTGCCTGAGCACACGTGCATACCGCATCCCCATCATCCATTTATCTGTCGGTGGACATTTAGGTTGCTTCCATGCCTTGGCCATTGTGAGTAATGCTTCTGTAAATATTGGGGTGCATGTGACAAAAGATATTTTAAGTGGTAAAGCCTCCCAAGAGGGAGCATTTCCTTTCAGAAATGCTGCTTTCTATGTCCATAATCCTATTGGAAGAACAGTGATTCAGTGTAAGCCAGCCTGTGCAGGACTGGTTTGTCAGAATTTCATTACCAATGTTCTGTTGACCTCTATGGCAAGAGCTTTCCATTTGCAAACTAAGGCAGCCTTTCCATTGGAGATTTCTTTCTTTTTTTTTTCTTAAGTCCCATTTTACATATATCAATACAGTCCTACTGACTAGGTAACTTTCATTAGCTATTTAATGGTGAAATGTTAAAATTGACCTCAATCAAGAATTGACCTTTATTCAATCAAGAATACCTTTAAAAGAGTTCACTGAGAATTCTGCATAGAAATAAATTCCATACTATATTGTCCAAGAAATTTCCAAAGTGGTAGGTATTCATAGCCTTCACTAGACTTATAATTTAAGCCATTAAATTCTCTAGAATGGACTTTTGGCCTCTGAGGGAGAGGGAGAGGGTGGGATGATTTGAGAGAATAGCATTGAAGCA